>VZTM01010004.1:28331-40470 GCA_013400555.1 Jacana jacana | reverse complement strand
GAATACCTTCAATATAAATGAAATATATAAATGTTCATCAATGCCACACCAGCACACCATGTGGCTTACATGGCTGACGGTGAATGTTTGAAACATAAAAGGCCTATGAGGAATTAAGGAGTGAGATTTTCATTTGTGTTTTATGATTCATCAGTTGAGCTCTTTATTGAAGCGCCATAAGGAATTGGCAGAAAACACATTTTTCACTGCTTTTTGAGAACTGAAACAGTTTCCTGTGCTCATTCAGGATAAACCTAATACCTTTCAAAAGTGAAAAAGTGTGAGAACAGGACCTCAAAGACTGACATTAGCCCACATTTGGGATCTGGGAAATTCCAGTCCAAATCCTGGTCTATGTGCCAAGTGCTTACACAAACTGAAACATCTCTGGAGGATATTCAGAGGTCCACAACCTTACAATAGTCAACACCCTATTCAATGGAACAGAGAATTCACCTAAGCAGTTGCAAGTTTAACTTTTCGGATGAATCAAATAGAACAAGTAATACGCAATTTGTCTCCAAGTAATCTAGTTATATCTCTACCAGTATTTCCCTAATGAACAAGGTTTCATCTCTTTCTTGCCCATTTGACATTTTTTCGCAGTGAGTTAAAAACATCCAATTCCTACAAACAGTAATTTGAAAAAATGGCATCTTCCATCAACAGCAGAATACATGCGATAGAAAAATTCCTTAGTAGCACTGATCTCTTGACTGCTAGAGTGTTCTTGAATTTCTCCCTTCTCTTACAAACTGAGTCCCAAGACAGCTCTGTGCACAAAGCTCATATTCCATCTCAACCTCCAGATTGTCCAAATTTGCTTGTAAATATAATCTCACACCAAAAATATTCTATTTGCTTCAACTTCAAGCAGAAATAATGTCCTATCCCTTTTCCTGCTTGCTTGTGCTTGTATACTGCTAGAACAGATGGCAGAAATTTGTTTTAGCAGTTGATCTCTTCAGTTTGGGTCTCTGTGGGCAAACAAATACATTAAATTTCACTTTGAGATTCAGTGGAAAGCTGATAAAAAATATTTAAATAATTCTTGTTGAAATTCATGGCTTTTTATCTGAAACTTCTGCTGTTGATTCTCACTCTTCCTGTGACTGTAAATGTTAATCTGAATATCTGGAATAAATTTAGACATTGTCAGATTATACTCATTTATTCTTTGAGCACATCCTTTTCCTTTATGGCATTTGTTACACCATTGCCACCGTTGATCTATTCATAAGGCAGAGACTTAATTTTGCCAGAGTAATTTTGTGAGTTTTTCTTCCATCAGCCTGATTTCAGTACCACTCTATAAATCCCTATAACTCTTTCTTAGACATGTGTGATTGGACCAGTATACAGCAGCAAAAATTAGTGATATGGCACCTTAACATATATAACTTCATGTTGCATGTTCACTAGAAATATATCAATTCAATTTAAAGGTGAGAGAAGTAGGAAGACACATAGACCCTCTTGGCCTCACTGCAAGCTGCTGAGTCTGATCAAAACCAAAAGAGAATCATACCAGTGATGCAAAAGAAGACAATCCATTAAGAACTACAAAGGTATTGCCTGGGTGTGCAGAGATGGAGTTAGAAAAGCAGAAGCTCAGCTCAAATTTAAATTGGCTGGAGATGTCAAAAATTACAAGAAAAGGTTCTTCAGGTATGTAAACAGCAAGCAGAAACTGAAGAAAAATATTGGCCTGCTGTTAAACAGGAGAGGCGAATTAGTCATCAACAACACTGAAAAGGCAGAGGTTCTCAATACTTTCTCCATCTCTGTCTATAGCAGTGGTGTTGGCACCAGACTTTGCGAACAGTCCAGGCTGATGCAAGCACAGACCCCCAGCCGGTGAAGGAAGAGTTGTTTTGTGAACTGTTAAAGGAATTTGACCCTACAGATCGATGGGCCCTGATAATATCCATCCAAAGGTGTTAAGAGAGATGGCTGATGTTGTTGCAAGGCCATTCTCCATAATTTTTAAGAGATTGTGCAGACTGGAGGACATCCAAGAAGAAAGTTAATCTCACCCTCATCTACAAGGCCTTAACAGAGGATCCAGGAAATTATAGGCCCATCAGTCTTATTTCACTCCCTGGGAAGGTTAGGGAATCATAGAATCATAGAATCATTTAGGTTGGAAGAGACCTTTGGGATCATCAAGTCCAACCATCAGCCCTACTCTACAAGTTCTCCCCTACACCAGATCCCTCAACACCACATCTAATCTACTCTTAAACACAGTCAGGGATGGGGACTCCACCACCTCCCTGGGCAGCTGATTCCAATGACTGAGCACTCTTTCTGTGAAAAACTTTTTCCTAATGTCCAGCCTAAACCTACCCTGCTGCAGCTTGCAGCCATTCCCTCTTGTTCTGTCGCTAATTGCCCGTGAGAAGAGACCAGCACCAACCTCTCTACAATGCCCTTTCAAGCAGTTGTAGAGAGTGATGAGGTCTCCCCTCAGCCTCCTCTTCCTCAAACTAAACAATCCCAACTCCCTCAATCAATCCTCATAAGCCTTATTCTTCAGGCCTCTCACCAGCTTCGTAGCCCTCCTCTGTACTCGCTCCAGCACCTGAATATCTCTCTTGAGTTGAGGTGCCCAGAACTAGACACAATACTCAAAGTGCGGCCTCACCAGTGCTGAGTACAGGGGGACAATCACCTCCCTTCTTCTGCTGGTCACACTATTTTTTATGCAAGCCAGGATGCCACCAGGATGCCAACAAATCATCCTGGGTGCTATCACAAGTCAAATGGATCATGTGATTGGGAAAAGCCAGCAAAGATTCACCAACGGCAAATTGTGCTTGACAAACCTGATTGCCTTCTATGACAAAGTAACCTGCTCAGTTGATGAGTGTTGAATTCTCAACATTTTCCACAAGGATTTCTCGAGGACTTTCAATATGCTTCCCCATAGGCCCCTCCTAGAGAAACTGATGCGTTACAGTCTAGACAAGACGTCTGTGCAGTGGGTGGAGAACTGACTGACAGGCCGCACCAGGAGCTCCTTTTCTGAAACCTTTTCTCAAGTATGTCCCCCAGGGATCATTACTAAGCCCAACACTGTTTAATATCTTCAAAAGTGACCTGGATGATGGGAACACATGTGCCTGATGGTACTGTACTGGGTATCTGAGTGAGGAAGCGGACCCTTTGGAAGGGAGAGCCACACTGCAGGAAGAGCTATATAGGCTGGAAGAGTGGGCTGATAAGAGCCTTGTGAAATTCAACAAGGGCAAGTGTAAGGTCTTGCACCTGGGAAAATATAATCCACAAGTGTAGCACCAACTGGGATCTAAATAGCTGGGGACCAGCACTGAGGAAAGGGACCTGGAGGTCCTGGTGGACAGCAAATTCTATATGAGTGAGCAAATAAAGCCACCAGGATGCTGGGTTGTATCAACAAGGGCATAAATAGCAGAGTTAAAGTAATTTTCCCACTCTACTCAGCATCTTTCAGGCCACACCTGGAATACTGTGTTCATTTTTGGTCCCTGCTACTTAAAACACTTAACAGGCTGGAGAGGGTCCAGAGAAGAGCCCCCAAGGTGATGAAAGGACTGGGAAGCATGACATTTGAGGAAAGGCTGAGGGAACTGTGTTTCTTCATCCTTGAGAAAAGAAGTCTTGGGGGAGGCCTTATGTTTCAGTGTTTAACATCTTCTTTTTGTGCTCACATCACCAATGAAGATATTAAGCAAGACCATTTCTAAGATGAGTAATTAAGGAATACTTAACCTTTGCATAAAAGCTCAAATTTTTGCACAACCCACTGTGTTCTGTCCTTTGGCTAGCTCCTTGCCCAGCTTCAGTTCTTCTAATAAACATCATCTTCCTCAACATCTTCAGTTTAGTAATTTCCCTTGTAGCCATTCAAAGTATTTTCTGAATTCCAGACACAGCAAACTTGCTTAATTTCTTCTTCTTCTTGAGAAAGATAGATACAGTTGGATAAAATCTACCTTTGGTGACATTTCTCAACTTCTATTTCCTTTTTAAAATCCTTTTCTCAAAAATTACTTTCAACTCTGGTCTGAATAATACTACTGCACTTACTTAGCCTACTTTTTTTTTTTTTTTCCTTTTAACATGGTTATTATTTTCCCACTCTACAGAGTTGATAGGTTTATTTCAAGGTATGAGACAGGATGTGTGATGTCATATACAAATTCTTTCTGCATTTGAGTTCTGAGGAATTTGATGCTGACATTTGCAAGTCATGCTTTCATCTTGAACTGAGCCAGTTTCGCTAAACCCTGTGTCAGTCCCACACAATTTATTAATTTTGTTGAAATTTGCTAAGAATGCATTCTGTCTCATCATTCAGGTTACTGACAAAGATATTGAACAATTCTAGCTTCACTTTCAACCATCATGTTATTCCATGTGTTAGTGGCAAGTAGCTGGACTTCAAACCACAACCCTTTGAACTGGACCATCCAGTCAGTTTTTAACTCATCTGACAGGATTAGCCTTTAAGTCCTTCACTTCGAAATGAAACAGCTGTAGGAGATGGTGTTAAAAGCCTCACTAAGGTCAAGTTACATTACATCCATCCCCTTTGCCATTCACATAGCCAGTCATTTACTCTCAAAAAGCAATCCTTCTGATCAAACACGATATGGCCCTCCTAAATACATGTTTCCCATTCCTGACTGCCTTCTAGTCCTTCAGTGTCTGGAAAAGGTTTCTAGTAGGATATGCTGTTGGTTTAGAGCCTATGATGAAGCTGACCAGCCTATTATTTCACAAATCTGTCTTCTTGCCTTTTAAAAAAATGAATATAGGATTAACCTTTCTTTTACTGATCATCAGGAACTCTCTTAACTACCCTGACTTTGCATAGACAGTGGCAGTGATCATTCTGGAGTAAAACCCATCTGGGCCCAAAGATAGATATTGTTTATTGATTATCAATATATTGATTGTTTATTGTTATTGATATATATACTGGTTTTTGTTGGTAGTATTGGTCTGCTGTCCCTCTCCGTCCAAGTCCTTACTGTTACGCACAGGGGGCTGAGACTAAACGTCTATAAACAATGAGACAGAGTAGACTCATAGAATGGTAAGTTGGAAGGGGCCTTAAAGATCATCTAGTTCCAACCCTTCTGCCATGGGCAGGGACACCTCCAACAAGAACTGTTTGCTCAAAACCCCATCCAACCTGACCTTAAACACTTCCATGGATGGGGCCTCTACAACCTCTCAGAGCAATCTGTTCCAGTGCCTCACTACCCTCTTAGAGAAAAATTTCCTCCTAAATCTAGTCTAAGTCCTCCAGTTTGAAGCCATCACTATTTGCCTTTGTATAAAGTCCCTCTCCAGCCTTCTTGCAGGCTCCCCTTCAGATACTGGGAAGCTGCTGTAAGATCTCCCTGGAGTCATCTCTTCTCCCAGCTGAACAACCTTAAGTATCTCAGCCAGTCACCCAAATATGTGGTGAGTAATTCAGCCAAGGTTTTTTGGGGGTTGGTTTTTGTTTTTTTTTTTCTTTATGTCTTTAAAGAGTTCTTACCTATTTCAGTTTTGTTACAAGGCTGGAATCAGTCTGATCTTTGACAGGTCTTATATATGCTTGTATCTGTTGACCTGTTAAATCTATTTTTCTTTGCTGATCTGTCTTTTTTTGTCATTTTTTTTCTAGTTCTTTACTCCTAATGTGTCCACCTTCCCACCCTGCATACCCTCCCAGTTATTTATTAATTTAACATATTCTGGAATCCTTCCATACAGGATTTTTACCCCTTGCCTAAATGACACAGAAAAGGAAAATATTCCATTATGGCTTTTACACTCCTTAGCTGTGTAAATTTTGTTGATACCTCTAGTTAGATTTCTTTAATTAGATTTCTTATAATCTAAGGATGTTGCCTGCAATTCCACATCTTCTGTGAATTAGAACTGACAAAATGACATCTAAAATTATTTTAACTCTGATGATTTCAGATAAAAAAAATCTTCTACTTATTACTTCTAGAAACTGGCTATTTTATATGAGTTCTAAAACTGTTAGCAACATTTTATATCTAATATCTCGCTGGGAAGTTTAAATGTTAATGACACAACTCCCAATAGTTTCTCTTTTTCTGTAGCCTTGCAGAAACCTATATATATATAAATGCATCCTTTAGTAAATCAGAAATCCCTAATAATATTAATTTCCATTGAAGCTAAAGAATTTTAACAGATTATAAAATTATAATTTATCTATGTAGATCTACATTTACCAAAATCTATATGTACACTATGTACATGTGTCCATGTTTTTCCTCACCTAACAAGATCTTTATCACAATATTTGAGCATTATAAAAGAGTATTTGTAAGTACATTATACTGTGCTGAAATACTTTTTCTGACAAATCATATTGTCTTTAAAACTGTAATATGAAAATTGAATAAAAATTAAACTTGCTGTCTAATGTAACAGACTGAGTAATCTGGTGGAAAATTATTGTTTTTAAAAGCAGGGTTTTTTAGGTCCTGTTCTTTGTTGCGTCTGAAGAACATAGTAGGAAGATATCCCTTTGGTTTTGCTTCCTACATACTTTGATCAGTGGGCATCAAAGGCTGTCAGGAATATGTTTGATTGCTGCATGTTAACTTGCAAAATTTAGTATTTTTTTCATTTGGTCCATAGTAATGGTCATTCAATATTCATTGTTAAAATGTTTTTGAGAACAGATGACAGGCAATACCTCATTTTTTAATGTGAAATAGGATTAGGAAGAATCAGTTGATTTCAATTTAAATTTAAAAATTTAAATATAATACCTGGTCCTATTTACACAGAATCTCAGGTCTGAATTAGACAATCTTAGAAACCCTTTTTGTCTAAATGTAGGCAGCGTCTCATTATTTCGTAGGACTGTAGAAAATTTGCAGCTTCTAACAACTATAAAACATTAAATGAAAATAAAAGCTAATAATCATTAGATTAAATTTAGTATACTAAAACAGCTGCTGAAAGCAAACTCTCTCAATCTAACTCTATATAATAATACAGTATTATTTTAATCTGTGCAGCTTTTAAAGCCACTAAAATTGAGTGGTAGATATGAGTGATCCAGCTGAATAAACTAACTGCACTGATGAGACCTGACTGAAGGAAATTTTTCAAGCTGCAGTGATGCATATGGTATAAAATTCACTAGAACGCAAATTTTGAAGAAGGTAGTCCCTCTATTTTTATGTATTTAATAATAAAATATTTTTATTTTTAAAGACTGCATCTTGCAGAAATTTCAGGGGATGAATAAAAAGAGATATGGATGATATGACTGAATACACTTCTGAGAATAATGAAACTTGACTGAAAGCCACTGAAACAGAGAAGGGCTACGCTGGATCCTAGATAACCAGAAGTCCAGGACCTGGCTTCCCACCTGACACATTGTACTGAGGCTGCTGCTAAATATCATTGGTACTTTCAGCTTGAATTTAAGTTGACCCTTTTGATCTATTCAGTCCTTTCATCGTATACTAATCCTAATCTTTTTTGTTCCCAAACTTTTATTATATTATTATATTTTTTTATGATCCTTGGTATCTGCACTGCTGGAGAAATTGCTTGGAATAAGCTGTCCTCCATTCTCCATTCCTTCATAAAGAAAAATAGAAATGTAAAATAAACATTTCTGTCCCTAATAAAAATATTTTCATTTTCTGAACATATTCCTTGCTTGAATGCAAAGCAGGACACAACTGAACTGCTCGAAGGCTTTTGTACAATCCGAACACTCTTGTGGCAGAGTCTTCTCTTTCTGCCCTTCTTTTGGATCTTTCCAGTCATTATTTACTCTCTCTAGCTAAATACTTTCTGCAGCTACTTTTCCTGGTGACAGTAGCAGCCTGCAAGTGTCAGGCACATTTATCCTCCTATATTTATCCATAGTCTTTGGCAGATTGTGTAAAAAAGATACCTAAATCAGACTGAAAGAGGTAAGGAGGGAAGATGGCAATTCAGAGGGAAAAGTAACCACTGGAGTAAATGAATGTATTGTTAGGATCAAAGAGAAAGCTGGTAACACTTGTAGGGGATAAGAACAGATAATCTGAGAACATGTGGAACAAAGAGGAAGTTGAACTATCCTAAATTCCTAAGACAACTGGGACATCAGACCAACAGATTGATTAGGACTTCTTAATGAAACTGTATGTCTCAGTTTAATTTTACCCTGCTATGCTAGTACCCAGTAGAAATGGTCATAGTGGACAGACTGTCTTTATCTCGGCTGCTGACTGGCCCCCTGCCCACAGCCCAACCTGCACACTCTGACAGTGGCCCTCCTTAGCAAGAATGAATTTTAATTTCTTAAAAGTTTAGGTCACAATTTCCTAGGTTACTGCAATCCTCTTAGCCATTTCATTGATACTAGAAGGAGAGGCATGGATCATATTCTTGTTTGAGACCAGCAGACCTCCAAAATGTATCCAATTCCATAATGATGACAGTGTATAAAAATGAATTTCTGTGGCTTCAAATAACTTTCAGATATAAAGAATATAAAAAGAATCCCTTTGGGGTGAAAGAAGGAGAACCATTTTGCAGAGGCCCAGTTATTCTGAAGTAACTTTCATCAAAGCAGGTGCTCATCAATATATGTATTCTTTTACCCTTATCCACAAACAGTAATTGAAATCATACAAGGTGAGAGCTAGGAATCCATAAGAAGAGGGACTAGAATATTTTTCTACACTGCAGTAAATTAGGTAAAACATACAGTGAAATCTGTACGTTCTTGCACTTTGGAGCACCTTAAAGAAGTCCAGGGGCTTCAGCCATGGACCACTTATTTGCAACTACAATGCTGATTCTATACATTTAAATCATAAAGAAAAAATAAGAAAAATACAAGCTAATCCTGTTTGCATGAGTCCTACAAAGTTATGTCATGCCTTTAAAGGTTTATTCCTCTCTAAACAAGGAGGCTTTATACCTGTATATCAAATAGCGTTAGGGTACAGACATGGACCCTGAAGAACTCTGTATGTTTTTCAAATACTCCTTGAGGTGCACACAGCATGTATCAACTAGTACTCCTCCAACAATCATTCCCAAAGAGCCAGTTGGATTACACTACCGTGGAGCCAATTGGATAGCTGGAACATGGATAAAATTTGCCAAAGGTTATGCTTTGGTACTGTTTAGTTTACACATACAAATATCACCTTAGAGTCCTACATACACCCCAGATGAGACCCTCAACTTTCCCTTTTTTTTTTTCTTTTTTTTTTTTTTTCCCACATGTAGTTTGGAAAAGGGGACGAACAGCAAATGTGCAGAAATCCTGCAGTGGATACTTATCTTGTAGTTTTTAAGGGTAAAAATGAGAAAGAAAAGAATTACAATGCACTTAACTGCTTTCAGCAGTAAAATAGGGTGTGAGAGGGTGTTGGATAAAGCAAAAGCACAGAATTTTATAAAATTTGGGGGGTTAAATGAAAATTATGTTCTTTGTCAAGCTCTGTTGAATAAAAAAATCATTGGAATGCCCACATGTTTCACTACATTATTTCTTTAGGTTTTCACATTCTGTAGCTGAGAATCGCTAAGCTAAGTAAAGAAATATTACTTTCCATGCACACAGGAGGGAAAGTGCTTTCCAGCTCACTTGTAATGGGGGTTTTCCCACCACACAGAAGCATTCCCAGCCAACCTGCTCTGCACATCTCCCTGCACAGCTGGATGCCTCTAGCTGTTCCATCTTCCTTTGCTTTCACCCTTCTCAGTGCAACACAGGAAAGACTTGGCACTTGCCAGGTCTCAGAAGACCAATTGAGTTTGAACAGTTTGAACAGTGCAAAAATAATCTGAAAGTCTGAGCTCATGTGCTGAGCATGGCATAGAGATTACAGATGCTCTGGCTTGCAGATACCTTATAAGAAGGTTTCTTTTCTCTGTTACTGACAGCAATAGTTTCATCCAGCTTTTTATGGAGAGGGAAGGCTGTGCGAAGAATGGCTTGTCAAACCTCCTAGTGAGGCCACAGAAAAGGGACAATTTGGAACTGCAAATTTTCTTTATAAATTTGAGGGCTCATAGTAGTAAAATGACATTTTCCACAGAGAACATGGGAACAATACAAAAAAGTAGAATGCATCTTTTCTTTTGTCTGGGATTCTTTTTCTGGAGAGTTGTTTTGGTTCTTTAATAGTAAACCAGTGCAAGTAGCTGTTAGTGGGAAACCAGAGTTTTTAATTTGAAATTAGTGTCATTTTGCTGGGGTTTTGTATTACTCTAGTAATATAACATCTAGACACCAATAACCAAAGTGGAATCAGTAAGGGACAAGATAATGACTTTTTTACTGACACCTTTGTCAAAGCCCTTGAATTTTACATGCTCAGCATCTGTAGAGATCTCGCACACTCAGGACTTCAAATTACTCATTCTTTTCCCCAAAGCAATTTCATTAATTAAATGTATACATATACTATTCTACTACTAAAAAAAAAACATACTTCTTCCCACACCAGATCAACTACTGGACTCTGATTTCTCTGCTTAGACTGAGCTGCCCTTTCTGGAGGTGCTTTGCACTTTTTGTTGTGCAACAGTTACACTTAATCATGGCAAGTTCCATGTGGCATCTGCTCTGCTTGGATCCTTCGGATCAAGGCAAATAATTCTATTTTAGCAGTTCAAAATTGTGGCGTATGATTCCTATGACATAATTTTATCAATACCTGCAGCAGTCTGTTCATGCAGCAAGAGAAGAAAAGAGAAGAAGAAAAGGGAAAGGGAAAGGGAAAAGGAGAAGGGAAAGGAAAAGGAAAAGGAAAAGGAAAAGGAAAAGGAAAAGGAAAAGGAAAAGGAAAAGGAAAAGGAGGAGAAGGAGAAGGAAAGCAGTTACATGAGGGAGGCAGAGAGATCCTGGATTTGCTACTTTGACCAAAAGACCAAGACTGTAAAGAAACTGCTGCCTCTTGCAAACCTTGTGTGTATCCAAAAGGAAATGGTAATTGGCAGATAGAATAAGCAACTGACAGCCATAGTCTCGTCCATTAATCTATCAAAATATCTGTCATAACAGTGGAGAGAGGCATAAAATAGCAAGAGTATGAGAAACCTAAATTTAGATCTACTGAAATTTCAGACTAAAGATGACTACTGCCTAAAGGAAAGACCCAATTACTAAGTGCCAGATGTTTCAACTCAGAAAAAAACATCTGTAGCATGGAAAAATAAGTAGGAAATCCTCTCAAAGATAAAAATGCCAGATGATAAGGTATTTCAAAATTGAATTAATTTTATAACATATGGTTATGCTTTCAGAAACATTAAATGTGTTTTGAACAACCTAAGTAGAGGGTGTTGACCAAAAATAAATTTGTTTTCATAGGCAACTGTTTACCACATATATTTAAAGTAGTAAATGGTTGTTTATTTGACATAAAAAGGTGGGAGAGATTGGTGGTTGTTTTTGTTCAATCTGCTTACTTGCTATGCATTGACAAAACCTAGGAACATTTTAAAAAAGGAAAATGAGAGTGATCTATATAGCATGCAAAACCACTTATCCAATGACATCTCTGCTAGGAGACAAGGAAACCCACGAGCTTCCATTTTGTTCTGGAAATTCCCCCTGGAATTCTCACTAGGAAATTGTATATTTTGTACCATTTTCAAAGATCTGAAGGAGAGGGGAATTCTGTAAGGGTCCCGGTCTGAATAATTAAATCAAGTGTACCCTGAACCTAGACAAAAAATGCAGTTGAAGTCACAGGACAGAGTTTACAGGCCATGTTTTGCCCTTGTACATTACTGTTTACATTTAGCTGATGTAATTGTGCATGTTACTCATACTCATGAGGTACAGAATTGCTTTGTCTTATTATTTCACTGTGATCTACTATGTGCATTTTTATAGGCAACATATGATTTTAGATTAAGTCACTGATCATTTATAAAGGCTCTTTTCTTCTAATGGTTTAACTCTATCATTAGTCAGCTGATTTCATACCTAGGGGTCATTTATATTATTTTGTAGGGCCAGGAATGGGATTTGCCTTAATCCATTGTAATTAATTTTGAGAGATTCTGGATGTTACATTTGCATTAATAAATATATAGGGAGAAGAAGGTAAAAGCATCTCCCGTATGAGGAAAGACTGAGGGA
>VZTM01010004.1:0-21712 GCA_013400555.1 Jacana jacana | reverse complement strand
AGGAAAAAAGAACAGAATTAAGGAAAAAAAAAAAGAGAAAAGAAGACAAAAGTATGGATAAAACATGCAGGCCATGGAATGTCTAATGTTTCCTCCCTGGAGAATCTGCAATTGCTTGAAGCACCAGGCTGATATGTGAATTGCACCTTTTCAAGGTGAGAACATTTAAGGCACAAAATGAGGGTGGAGCGAGAGTGAGCAGAATTCACACCAGACAGATGTGTGAAGTCACCTAGGGAGCTGTACAAATGTTCCTCTCAAAAACATTACAACCAAGGCATAATAAAGCTATTAAGGACACAGAAAACGAAAGTATAGTTTAAGTTTCATGCACATTAAATATTAAGAGCTCAGGCAGCCTGAACTTTTGTAGAGTCTTTCACAATTTCTGTATGGTACCAGCAGCTCTACATGTTTTTGACACTTTTTTAATATGAGTTTGAGGCTGTGGTGTAGAAAGAAAAATGTATGAATAACATTACAAACCATGAAATAGTGGAATCAATACATTTTAGCATAGGCTTTCTTATTTAATTTCTAGCAAACATCTCTATTCTCATTGCTGACAGCTTCATTTACGCTGGTGTGACTGAAAGATGAGCACCCAAAATTGCCACAGCTCTGTACTGTACCTTGCAGCTCAGAATGGAAAGCAGAAGTGGCAGCTAGAGCCAGGAGAAATCATGGAGATGGGAGAAGGGGCATATTTCTCAGAAATGTTTATCTTTCACCAACCTATTTTCAGGTAGAAATTATATCTTAAAGCTTTAAAGCTTAGGCTCTACTGAAAAGAGAAACATCTTGTATAAAAACATCCCAAACAATTGCCTGCCCTACACACTCTCCTCATCTATTCAAATCCTTCTGCTCCATTCACCATTTCAGTTTAATAGGTTCTCTGAGGCAAATGCAGCAATTTCAAACCCCTTTTCTTACAGTAAGAGACACTGGAAATGAAATTGTCAGTACTGAAAATGGTGGTGCTTCCTATGTATTAAAATATTTGTTGGACTGAAGTGAGCTCTATTTCAGTAATTTACTATGTTCCATAAGTAATCTGTTTCTCATCCCTATGCACAGAAGCAGAGCTCCTAAGATTAAGCTGTTGGTGGAATTTGAAGTGAATTCTACCTGGAACCTGATCAGCCTAAATTTTTTTATAGGTTTTGCAATGCCAGTCTATCAATACTGTATAGGACAATGGGTCTATAGACTGTGGCCCAACCTAGTTTCTGCTGCCACATTTTATTTATATGCAACAGAACTGTACACGGAAGGACATTGTTGGTAGCAAGCCAGGTTGCTCCCTGAGTAGTACCTAGTGTTTACCAATATATCGCTGACGAATAGGTCTTGAGGTTAATAGGTAGGTAAAAACTTCAGGCTTCACTGATAGATCAGAGACATCAGGATCAAGCATAAAGAGATTTTGACATCAGCAATTTTAAAACATGTGAAATCCTGAATGGCAGCAACTGCTCTGAGTTCTGAGAGATTACAGGTGGGACAAAAAGGGAAAAAAAGAAGCAGACTGAAGTGGAGTTTCTCCTATGGACAACAGTGGGGTTGAGTCAAGTTTAAGTAGCCTTATATCTTTTTCTATGACAGTAAAGCTGCACACATTCCTAGTGTTCCTCTGCCTGTGGAGGCACTGCAAGGGTAACACTTGCATTAACCTTATCTGCTCCTGTCTTGTGTTGAAAAAGAAAATCTACTGAAGCAGATGCAGCAAAGTCAAAGCCAGTCTGTTGGATGCAGGCACTTATAGCTCTTAGCCAGATTAGACCTACTAAAAAGAATACCATGTTTCATAGCTGGTCCATGAAGAAGAAGTTTTCTCAGTTTAGAGGCATAAATTTTGACAGCCAGGGTCTCCTCCTTGAGGTTATCAAACACAAACACCTGCCCTGCTGTACTGGAGAGGGAGCATGGGCATTCATCTCAGGTCCCCAAAACAGTTTGATCAGAAGCAATCATCACAGAAAAATAGCAGTTATCCTGTAGCTGAGAGACTGCTTACTCTAAAAGCCTGTCATTAACTGACCAGTAGAGAGTATCTTGGAAGGGTTTGTATTCACAGGATGCAGAGATAAATTAGGTCTTTCCCTTTAAAGGGTTATTGTCCTTCACCCTCCCCCCTGCAGGCAGAACTTTGCACTCTGAAGAGCTCAACTGAAATCAGAATCGTTCAACAGGGGCACAGGGCTTTGCAGCTCATATAGAATGAGAGGACAATTAAGGACAAGACCCAAGAAGTGCATTACTGACACTGGGAGGCAACACGAGAGAAAGGAAAAGATTACAAGCAATCCTGTTGTTATGTAGAGCTTGACAGTTCAATATATAGCTTCTAAATTGTATACAATTTTATAGTTCCAAAACATGGTACTGAATCAGTACTTCAACAAATCCCACTAATCCTGGTCCTGGATCTAGCAGTACACCCACAAAAGCATCAACCTGCCTTACTCCTTTTGACGTACCTGGCTTTTTTTCTGATCCAGGGCAGGGAAATTTTCTTATAGCAATAACTAAAACACAAAAACAGATCCACACAGTTCCACAGTACTGCAGTGGAGATTCAGCAAGAGATTCAGGATCAGATCTGCAAAGCCAGCTTCATGCCCTGTTTACTTTAGCTACTGTTTAAAAAAAGCAGAGCTGACCATGTGCGTGTGGAGGAGGTGGGGGCCAGTTCTCCCATTGGGAATAGCAGTCACTTGTGTATAAAAAGCTAACAAATTATAAGAATAACTTAGAGAAGACATAATTTCAAGTGGTTGTATTGAAACTACCTATCACTGTCAAATACATCAAGAAAAAATACTTGGCATTTGCATGTGGTGAGAAATATCACTGTAGAAGTCTGACATTGCTATAGATTATCAGTTCTGTCTAGCTTGCTACAGAAAAAAAAATAATTAACTGGAGACTATGATGGGCAGGAATGAGACCAGAAAGGAAACAAGAAGCAAAAGATATTGAGTGAGAGCCATCAAACCAGAGGGTTCTCAGTTTAGTGTCATGCTTTTCTGCTCCCTCCAGTATCCATCTTTTCTGTCCATTCCTGATAGCTTCCTGGAATAACCTTGTCCTCTTCCAGTACTCTGACAGAGTTCTGGAGCATTGAACTGGGCAGATGCACTCCGTTAGCCAAGGACTTCAACAGAGAGATGTCCTATGCCTTGGAAAGGAAAAGGCCTTGGTTTGTAGTTGTACTCTATTTTGCCAGAGTCTGTAAATTAATAGAGACAGAAAATGGTAGTTTTTTCATAGCCTACCACAGATTTCTTAAAGGAAACTGGATGCATATGTTTCACTGTGGCTTCCTCCAATCTGTGGTCCAGAGATATGAAGGCCCAAAGAAAAATCCATATATTATGGATTATGTATCAGGTGATTCAGAAGCTGCCTACAAGTATCAGGATTGATGAATGACCGTAGAAAGTGTCAATATTGCTGTGGACCTAATATTTGTATTGAACTGAAGGAGATTATCCTGAAAGCTACTGAAAAGCTTCAAATTATAAATATTCTGGTAATTGTAATGGTGTTTTGTTCAAAATTTATATAGATCTCTTTATATTCCTTGGGTGTATTCCTTCAGCAAGCACAATTATCTCAAATATCTCAGTCGCAATTTAATTCAAAATGTGAATAAATTATCCTACGACTTCAGAGAAGACATGTCATTATTCAGATAAAATCATTACTAGATAATCAGTGCAATTTTGTAGAGAAGATGTGCAAAATCAAAAGTGTGTTTTTAAAATCTGTGAGTAAAGCTCTGGCCCTAATAAATCAGTAGGAATTTTCTAGCAAATTCAAAGGGGAACAGAAGTTCACAAAATAGCATTATTTCAATAAAACATATGAGTTCAAGTCATGATGGCAAATATGAAATAATTTTAAATCTATCAAAAATTTAGGGTTGCTAAATGTTCACCTTTGAATGAACGATATGAAAAAGAGTAAAGATCCAGAGGACTCTTTTCTTCTGGTAACTCATTAGAAATAGGTACTCTCTACCTTAAAATGAAGCTCTAGAAACTCAGTGCATGCTCTGCTCTTAAAGAAAACCATCTTGTTGCACAACTTTTCTCCTCCTTTTCTCAATTTGAGATGGTACTTTGGTGTTGGTTGTCTTATATCAGCCCTTCTGAATGTAAATATTGAAAGAAAATAGGTAGATTGTGCAAGATGTCAAAATCTTGTGTATTACTTTTCCAAGAGAATAGTAAATTATTCACTTGCTACAATATTTGTCACAGCAATTTGGCATCCAGTGGTACTCAGATAGCAGTAGGGTGAATACGGTGTAACGGTGTGCTCATAAATGCTCCTACCCAGATCTGGACACTTACCTGTTCTGCTCCAAGTATAGGATCAAAGACAAATATATTAATATCTCTTCAAGAAGAGATATATTTTTATATCCAGCAACTTTTACAACTTTTCTAACCTTCCCCAAAGATTTATGGCATCACACAAAAAACTTGCAAATGCTCTTCCAGAATCTGCATTGCTGCTGAATGCAGTAATACCAGGAAGTCAAATGGGTCAGTCTGGGTGGCTCCATCATGCTAATTTTCTCACTTTATTGCTGCTGGGTAGGTAGGTTATAGAAGTGTGCATTGGTCCCTATGTTAGCTATTTCTAAATTCATCTTCTCACCTAACTGACTCTATCAGACCTTACTTAATGGAAGAATGTGTTCTTAAGAGGTGTGGAACACTTTTGATTTTCCAACCCAGTAAGTCTGATAATAGCCAAAAAAAAGACCCTAGATTCCTTTGTCTTGATTTTCTTACTCACTTATATATGCATAGTATAAAGTATTATATTGCTATATAACATGCAATAAAAATACATAATCTCATTTTAATCTAAGGTATAGAAACTCAGAAGTTCTCCTTAATGACCACAAAGAAGCACTGTAGCTGGCACACAATGTCCTCATTAGTTCACAAATGCCAGCAGGATCGCTAATATGAATGTCTCTTTGTATTCTGCCTCCCACGAAACAGGGTTCTGCACAAAGGAGTGATTCAAAGCATATTAGTATAAGCAGGGTGGCTGATGCCAAAGGGAGGATGCACCCCCATCTTTCTTCCAAGAGCTCCAGGTGGGACAGAACCAAAAGGGAAACCTTAGTCTGTTGGCTTCTCATAGAGAGAAAGAAAAAAAAAATGAGTCAATGGACAGGCCTGAGACATGTTCAATATATATGTTGGTTTACAGTCAGTGAGTTGTCTTTGTTAAGAGAAAGAAATTTTACAATGCTGAGGAAGATTTAGTAATTTTATGAAGGTGTAGAAATGTGAGACAGCTAACTAAGTCTAACTGTGTGTCGACCTTGCCCTCTGTTAAATCAATCGCTTTCCACATTGGGCTGCAAATGCCACAGGTTAGAAAAACAACTAGGTGAGAGAGTCTGCATAAGGGGTTTTTTTATAGGTGAAAAACCCTCTGTACTCATTGGACACCCGTTCACAGTGCAGAAATCACTGTGGAGTCAAACTTGTTAGCAGAAGTGCAGTGGGCCCTGGGAGGGACTGTGAGCACAGAGTGGGATGGGCTGCCAAGGAGGCTGATGCTGCAGTGCAGCTCTGCCTGGGGTGAAACCTCTGCCCTGCAGGGTAAACACAAAGCTCATGGGACTTGGAAGTCTCAAATAAGAAAGAAGGTACAATTGCAGAAGCTGGGAGACAGTCAGGTGCCCTAACAGTTGTCATACCAGGGAGCTAGAGAGGACTGTGTTACCTAAACTATGGAGAAAGGGCAGTCATGTATTTAATCAATCTCTTTTCTCCTTTCAGTAATGTATCTGAAGTCAATGATATCCCTGTGAATAAGGGAAGACAGACAACTCGCTGAGCATCAGGCAGCTCAAGTTTATCGTTGCAGACTTGTTGATGAGGGATTGAGCTGGTCCTTCTTAATGATCCCAAACATTTAAACCCAGACTTATGTAATGACTATGAAGCACAGGGATTTTGCTAGTACAGCTAAGCAAAACTTTGGGAATGCGGGTCAGGGTTTGAATTTTGCCTGTTCAACTCAACTGAGTTAAACACTCAACTGAAAAAATAAATGCTCTAATCAGAGCTCCCAAGTCCAGGCACATAAACTGTGAATCTGTAAGAAATTTGCCTAAACTTTCCATCATGGCTGTTTAGCACAGGAGGCTTCCAGAGAAACAAATATATTAATTTTTCAGCTCTTTTATGGTCCCTTAACAGCAAGGTTTAGAAGATGGACTATCATATAGCACAAATTAACACAATCAAAAAAAGAGCTTCTCACCGCTCCGTATTGTAAGGCTGAATATGTAGTGCACAGGCACACCACAATTCAAAGTGTAATTCCAGTTTCCAGTGTTGTTCATGAAGACTCACAGACTTTATAAAGTAATCTCTCAAGAGACAAGGGCTCACAGTATAGAGCTGTGCTAAGGTTCTCCCAAAAATAAATAATCAATAGAGAGCTACCCTGCTGAGTGAGAATATTGCAAGGAAACAGCGTGTTATGGAAAACTACATCATCATTTTATACCTAAGCAACAACGAAAAAAAAGGAAAAATTGTTAAAACTGCAAGATGTGCAGCAAGACTGTCATCAGAGCAGGAACTGGTAAGTGAAACTGAAAAATATTAAATTGCCTTTCTTCAGCTGCAGAGTTATGGGGTCTGAATCACTTCCTTTGCACACTCTCTGAAGGCATTAGGAGTGACACAAAGAATGCAAGATCAGGAGCCTGCAGCAAAACCAGGGCTTAGCTCAGCCGCTCAGGGAATTTGTGTTCTCTCTGCTAAAATAAATTAGAATAACAAATATTGGGAGAGACTAGACAGGGAGTTCACCTTGTTAAGTGGTTACCATTTGTGCCCCAAGTAGAAACATAAAGTAACACGATTATGTCTGATTTGCAAAGAGGCAATTCTTTACTCTACTTGGAAGAAACAGCAATGCATTCCTGTCTTCATGTGCACCTTTAAGTCTGTACTCATGTAAGAGTTAGACTTTTTAAGCTGAAGCTTTCATTGTTTAATTCATTATTTATATTACTGTTAGCATTAATATTTCATAGCCACTGGCCATTTGTGAGATAAAAGAGAAACCCAAGTTTTAAAGTTAGAGAAGCAAATATATAAAACTGTGTTTTCAAATACAAAATTGCTACATCAAAAAATTAATGCAGAGAAGTTCATGTACTCTGCGTGTAAACTTCATTAATAATTCGAAAGCTAAGACAGAAAATCCCGAAGGTCAAGTCTTCCAAGTGATCTGGCTGACCTTGGAATCATTCTGCGGGCCTCTCTCAGTGCTCTTAAGAAGAGTCTCCTGGGCCTTAGTGATATTAGATCTTTTAAGCCTGGCAGCTCTCTTCCTTCTCATTTCTCTCATGAATCATGGAGGAACTCTGCCAAGGTACACTGGATATATCCACAGCTTCCTTTGCCCATTACATAAAACTGTAAAACATCTCACACAACTACAACTATAAGCAGGTGCTTATTCAAATTAATATTCTTTAATTTTTTCAGTCAGAACAAGAAGGACACCACAGCAAATAGAACTGCTGCAATGCAATATTCTTATTTGAGGATTGAGACATTTTCACAATAAACAGTGTAGCCACAGCACCCCAGCAAAGAGCACACCGAAGTAGCATCTGAGACACATTGATCTCTGGTGTTGCTGCAGCTCCTTGGTCCAGAGTGAGCAGGATGTAGCTGCAGCAGCTGGCAGGAGACAGAGTATCAGAGGCAGCACCCCAGATGCCAAATTGTCTCATTACAGTCCTGTACAGGCTTGTTTAGTTTAGCCCATATTCAGTATCGCAATTTTTTCTTAGAACACTCTAGAACACCAGCTAATGAGAAAACTGCTGACTATTGTCTGTAAAAACACATGTAATACACCACTAACTATGACATAACATTGACAGTTTTAGGCATTGTCTTTCAATATGAAAATCAAAAGAAAAATCTTTCAAAAACATGAATATGGTGATGGATTTTTTTCCCCCTAATTTACAAACTTCTAATCTATGAGAAGATTTGCCATGAATGTTGTGCACTCTTTTGAAGATTTGAGTCCAATTTCTCAGAGCAATGTCTGATCTTATTACCTGTAAAAGCTTGTCTTTCGTTTGGTTACCACTGGGCTCTGCTTTCACTGTACAGAGGGTTTCCTGAAAGTTACTTTGAAGTAGGACTAACAACTCTCCATTTGCTTCACTGACCCAATTGATTTCCTGGGATGTTCCTAATTTTACCTGTCACTCCCGATTAACCTATTTTTCCTTGGAGTTATTTAACTCTAACTCAAGCTTTTCTACCAAAATGTGTAGGAATCACCTGACCAGGTATAGACATCTACCTCGTACTTAACCAGCTTCTAATTGATCAGAAAAAAAAAAGCAATTCTAGGACATAATTCATCTCATTTGAACATAGATGCCCAAAATAATGGTGTAAATTACATAGCCCAAAGTAGCTTTTTCATTCACAACTGGCAATAAGGGAAGTGGAAGATGGCTGATTCAGTGGAAATATATAAAATATAGACCTCTAGCCCAGCTATGTAGATATTTTTCAGAACTAAATTCTTTTAAGTGCTTTCAATTGCCATCTGAGGCCATGTATGGTCTCTTTTTCATGAGGAACCAACAGCTATATAAGTGTAATCATTGGTTACGTGTTTGACCAGCTTTGCAGCATCATACTCCCTATGTGTTGGAAAGTCTCTAAGAGAAGCTGTGTACTGCTAACCTGGCTTTCCAAACTCATCAGCTTACGCAGGTACAGATTTATGGTTACTAGGTAGAAATGTATATTGGAAAAGATACCTTTTAAGTTATGTAATACAGCATGCTGGAGGCTTAACATTGTACGCACACCAGAGGATAAAACGTGAAGCATATCACTGTATTAAATTATAAACTATAAGGAGAATTTTAAAGCTTAAAGACTCAGATGATCAATATAGTCTAAAGTCTCAAGGACAAGAATAAATATGTACTAAATTTATCTCAGCAGTGGTTCAGAAATACAATATGCAATAATACAATGATACCTTAACAATGAGATTATTCTGTCACCTTCAAAACAATGTTATTATTTATTTTATTTTTCATCTTTCCTTTTTTAAGCAGTTCTGAAGTAAAAAGTAGCCTGACAAAAAGAAATGATAAAATAAAATGAAAACAGGGGATAACAAAAACTGCCTCGGCAAAGAAATATCTGATTGAGTACCCTGCATAAATACACACAGGTAGATCTAGATGCAAATATTTTACTAAGAGCATGACAAATAAATTTGGCTCTGAATCTTTTAATTCCTCTTAGTGTCTTGTTTAAAGGCTTCTCTGTTAAGGATATATTTATATTTATTTGAGATACCTTAACTATAAATCATTTTTTTTTCTCCCCTCAATCTGAAATCATAAAAACATTATTTTCACCTATTTTTGAAATTAATAAATTAATTAGTTGATCCTTTTAAAAAAATCATCAACATGCTAGAAGTAATTCTGGGTTTAGTGGCTTTTTTCTAAATCATTCAACATCCTCAGATATTTTTATTTAATACAGAAGTAAATGACAGCAGTATTATTTGTTTGATGTTATGTCAGCTCTCTCTCACTGAGCTGGTGAGAGAACATCCAATTTCTTTATAATGACTGACAAAGGTTGGAAAAAGAATCCTCCCCATGCTTTAGCTGAGAATATACTTCAGAAGACAGTTAAGTACAGATTTACCTTGATGGTTAGTTGACTACCAGTAAGCTAAATGAATGAGTTTATAGGATGAAACATACCCCTAAGCAGTAAGCTTGCCTAAGCCAAACATTCTGTTTAGATCCTGGGTAAGCCTTACTTTGCAAATTTATGTGGGATTTAATTATGTATGGTAAAAACTCTCAGATATGAAGAACTCACCAGGTACTTCAAAAGTGAAATCTGCAAAGTTTAAACTGAAAATATGACTCTTAGAAATGAGAGTCATAAACTGCTAGGACAGTTTATCAGCAAAGGTGATAAATTTCCCATTACCTGGACTCATTATGGTCTTGTTTTAGCAAAGATCTTAAACTTCCATATCCATAAATTGCACTGTATAAGTATAGTCACAAACATGTGTGTCCAAGAAGATGGGTTTTGCGGACTAGCCAGCTGAGAATGTAAAACTGTCCTTGTAACATGATTGAGAGAGAGCTGCAGAATCCAAGCATGTCATTAACCAAAGAACTTAGTGGAGTTGAAGCCCTACTCCTTTGAGCAGTGTCAAGTAGAGAAAAAAGTGCCTGTGTGTCTCTTGAAATGTATAGAACAGTGCCTGGGCATTCCATACATTCAAACTGATTTAAGCTGGACTACACACACACAATAGATGCAGGGAAGCAGTAGGGTTACAAGGTGCAAGCAGACTACAATCAAGGAAGAGTGGTGTGGAGCTGAATCACCTTGCTTACTTAATTGGATGGATAGAAAGCAAAGCAGATTTATGCACGACTGCATGGCATTCCACTTCTCCCTCAGCATAACCTTTAGGAAACAACAAAGCAGGAGCCAGAAACTTATATCTTTTTCTTTTTTTTAGATACAAACCATTACAGAGGCATAGATTTTTAATATGATTTCTCAAATTTCATTAATATGACCATACCTTGTAGCAATGCAAGTCATTCTTCAGAAACATAATGTATTAGTATTCTCCAGATAACTCTGCCAGCAAGCAATCAGGGGAGCCACAAGTACTCTAGCTTTTGTGTTAATAATTAATTAGTGAAAGTAGAAATCCTCTGTCCAAAATGATAGAGATTCAAGGATCAACATATAACACAACCTTTTCCTGTATCTCTGTAGAGAACTAATTCTGTAGGTTCCAGTTAAGAAAATGTCAAATCAAGACACAGCCTCTTTTAGAAAGGACAGAAATGCAATTTAAAGCAGGTAGCGATCCTATCTGCAAGTTCTACTGGTAGGTTGTTTCTGGAGATGACAACCACTCGTTTCTTATTTACCCTGCTGAATTCTGAATGCCTGTCTAAATCGTTCCCTCTGGGTCTTTCAAAAGTGTCATATCATAATAAGCTGCTCTTTTGGATAAATAAGCATTGACAGCATAAAGGCTGATAGAGAGATTCGTTTGCCTTTACCATCAGGAAGGTAAAATTTTCCATTACTTACATGTTTTTAAGTCTCTCAAATCAGTAAACTTGTGTTCATCTAACAACCAGTTGTGTATTGAGAGTCATTATTCCCAATCTGTTAATTTCCCATACCCAGAAATGCCATGCAATTAATTGTAGGACCCAAGGACAGTAGCCCAGCTCCATGACCAAAGCATCTTCAGCTTTGCTTTTGCACAGCTACTTCACTGACATAAAGCCAACAGTATATTTGCATTCATAAACAGGTACACCTGCCAGAAATCTACACCATACTGCTAATCTGAGTTAAGAGGAGATTTGGTCACTGCTTAGGAAGCCCATTAAAGTTTGAAATGCATAGGTGGTTTGCTGATGCAACACAGATCTTCTGCCTGGCTTTAGACAAAACTTCTAAGATGTCATTCCAGATTAATAGTTCTGTCAGTAGCAGACCTAGTTTAAGCTCCTCTGCCTAGACCCTCTTCCCTTTCACCTCTTCTCCATCAGACTTTACTCCGGTCTCAGTCATACCAATTCAGCTGTTTGTATAACTGTGCTTAGGAAATTTTTTGTGAAAATATGTTTTGCTTTTCCAACGTTGGAATTTTCAGTTTCAAAACTTGGACAGTTGCGTAAGCCTGGTTTATTGACTGGTCACCCAAACAGGTAAAACTGAGGTGTGCCAGTATCTCGTGGGAGACATCAGCAATGTGCAATGCAGAGCATAAGGAAGAAGGGAGCTGATCTATTGCCTACCAAATAGTAGAGAGGAACTGCAGTCCTAGTCTTTTCTCTGGCTCTAGATCCATATCTGTAAAATAAAGGTAGGAAAGTAACCTAATACATTAAAGATTGGATAAGGTTAGCATGTTAGAGTAATTATTCACCTAGATTGCATTCATGAACATACTGACTCTTAGAATCCACTTAAACTTGCCTTTGTACTGGTATTTGTTGGTACCTGTTCAGGAGCTACATTTTGGGAGGAGGAAGAGGGTTGGGGGGGAATGGGGGCAGGGAATAAAAATGGTGCTAGAGTTACAGTACGATGTAGCTTTGAATGTGCCAGATATATCTTATGGGATTTCTAACGTGTTTCTGAGGTCCTTTTTAGATGATGGAGAGAGAAAGGTGCTTCTGAAAGCTTCCAGTTGGAATACCCGTCTGTGTCAATTCAGGCACCTAAGGTAGACATGATCTGCCTACTTGAACATGTTTAGAGGTACCTATGTGAAAGCTGGGTGCTTAAATTAGACAGATTTGATACCACTCCAGGATATTTGTATCAACTCAGACTATGTGGCACTCTTTTTGTAGTAAGAAGTATTTTACTATTTTTATGCTATTGCTATGCACTTCACATCCTTGCCATTTGTCACCATTTTCAACATACTCTCGGAAGCATAGCAATGCCTAGTAGCCTGTAAACCTTCTTAGCAGGAATATTTTTCAGTATTAATAGCTTCTTTTATACCATATTGAAATAGATTGATGTACCTGTACATCAGCAAGGTTGGAGTTTTTTCCCTGGTATTTGGATTAATATGTATTACCTAACTTTACCAGCTATTAAGAATCATTATGTAAAAGCTACAAGCTCAGACCTTGATTTACCAAGGAGTTCAAAAACTGTAGAGAGCTTACCAAAAGCTAGATCTAGTGAGGATATAAGTATCTTCTCTGATAAAAATCCATCATAATGAATGTAGTAAGTGGTAGCAACAGGACTCAGCACCATATGAGTTAGATTCCAACCTTATTTACCCACAACATTAACTACTAGAATGAATGTTAGGCATCTATCTTCTTATTTTGAAACCTTATGATAGTATTCTCAGTAAACAAGTTATTTTAATCTCAAGACTCCTTGGACACACAGATCAATGTTACATTTTTCTTCAGAACTGCCATGTACATTTATCATAAGCTTTTAAATAAAAAAAATGAAGTTCTGTGGACTAGAGATTGCTTACTTTAGATTGTTCTCATGGAGCACAATTTGGGAACACATGTTGTAAGATATTTCCTTGCTTTCCCTGTCCAACAGTTCACTGTTAACACAGAAGACTGTCTGGGCAGTGGGTGTCAAGAAATTATCCCATGTACAAGAGTCATTACAAATTGTTTTAATACATACAGTGTAGGTTAAAGAAGCCCACGAAGGGAAGACTACAGAATTTATTTAGCAAAACTGCTATTACTACATTCACCATTAAGTTATTTATATTTTATTCTGAATTAGAGTAATGAGAGCATCAAAACTAACTTCAAATCAGAGTTATGTGAAATTCAGATTTAATGCCCTGTGGAATTCCATGCATTTGCAGTATGATCTTACCTACTTTTACATATTCAAAATGTTGCTTTAAGGAATATCTTCACAAAATGGCTAATTTGCCATTGAAAGCAATTCAAAAAGCATATACACCCAGCAAAGACAGTTCCTACAAACCATCTCTGTTGAAAAATGTGCTTATTTGAACTCAGCTGTACTTCTGTCTTATGATATGCTATAGATAGCACATTGGTGACAAAGCTCTCAGTTAGGTAACCACTTTGTCTTCAGTCAGTTTTATGTAAACCAGGAGAAGGAATACCACATCTCAGTGAGAGGATTCTCTTTTGTGTCAGTTTCTTGCTTATGGTCTGCAAGGATAGCAGCTTTTGGGTGGTGATTTTCATTTCAGTCCCAGCCCTATACTGGAATACAGTTTGTCAGCGATGCTGCATGAAGTTGAAAGACTAATGCTGGAGTTCATTTGGCCACAACTTTACCAACTGCACCAGAAAAAACACTTTGAGAGAAATTGTCTTGAGTGGTTTATCATTCTTTCCATGGTCATTCCCAAGTACTCTGACACTGTCTAAAAGTTGGTGGCCATCATTTTGAGAAAGTTTTCTGTGTGGAAGGAACTTGCCCCTTCTGGCCACCTGATGTCTAAAGTGAGAGCTTCCTATTCTTTCTCTTATCATCCCAAGGGCAGAGGTTTAAGGACCCACTTTTGTTGCTACCAGCAAGGAAATAGTCTGTAACTTCCAGTCTGAGATTCCTGGCAGTGCCTTTTGTGGCGTGTGGTTCGCACTGCCAGTCTGATCTAGTCTAATACCCTAGATTCACGAAAAAGTCAATCCCCTACCTGAAATATCCCAGCAGTGTTGAGCAACAGCTTAGCAGCCAGGTGTTTATCACACTGGGAGTCTTTCTGCTACTTTCAGTCCAAGTGCATACCTCTTTCCTCCTCTCAGCCTCCCCATGGAGGAGTTTCATGCATATGGAAGAGTTATAGCACATCACACTCGGAAACCCAAGAGGCACCCCTGCAGCTGCAGGTTTCACTGCCTGTCTGAATCAGCCTGCTATATTGACACTCCTGGCGGCTGAAGACGTCTTTGCAGGCAGAACAGGTACACTGCTGGCAGCAGCCATGCAAGTCTCTCAATTAGCGGTTCAGATCCAAGCTGGATTTGAACCAATGATCTAAGTCAGTGAATCTCTGTGAGGAAGTGCCTTGTATTTACTGTTCCTGACAATAGATCACATGTAAGACACGGTGTTAGTCCCTTCCTTACAGCTGCTGAACTTTATACTTTGATTCTTGGTATCTGTCTGTGAAAAAAGATCTAGGAATTGTTATTAAAAGCTCCATTATAACCAAAAGCACAAAGAGGATGTTTGTGAAAGGCATGCTACCCATTTTGGGGAGAATCTGTCACAGGTATGGTATCCCTACAAGGGGTCTACTTAACTCTTTCAGTCCAGCTGATGTAATCCACTACTTCAAGCAGCAGCAGTGAAATGAGAGGAATCTGCCCCTCTGCTTCACAGTCAAGCAAGAGAGGAACACAGTCAAGTGTTACATGACATAAGATTTCTGTCATCCAAATGAAATCCATATATCTGTTATCAGTGTACCGGTCCGACCCTCCAAAGAGCATCTGGGAAAGTACTGTTCCTAATGGCTATGTTTTCATTTGCCAAAGGGAAAATGAACATTGTATTTCTGCTTTGGGAAGTATTATGTGTGTTTTTCATTATTTTACCATTAGAAACAAAGTACAAAAAAAGTTGATTTGCAGCACAGTGATGTGGTCCAGGAAAAAGTGCCGATCAGCTCAAAAAGTGAGCTATCACATTCAATGAGTTGACCAAGGCATACAAATTTTTATGAAATTTTCCACAAGCTACGAGGCAAAATCATCTCAATTACATACAAATGCACCATTTTACAATGTGTGGCTCACTGAACAAAATTATACCATTGCAAGGGCCGTTCAAATTATCAAACCTTGTAAGTATAAAGAAATAAAATACCAATTAAATGCAAAGCTATTATAAAGTGTATCTACAAGAAGAAGAGGGAGGGGGATCAAACAGTGATTCTTTCTCCTTTATATTTTTGCAAACCACTGGAATATATTATCATCTGATCATCCCAGTTTTTTGTAAGCCGTAGATAAATGGCTGAGTTAAGTGCTGTTCCTTGTAGCAGCATGAATATATTTTTTTCCCTTATAAACTTTATTGCTATTATTTATCACATATTGAAATACACAGCTATTTATACTGGGAAGGGACTAACCAGGCAATCACCTGACAGGCAAATTCAGATAATACCCTCCAGCAAATAAAAATGGTGACCACCTACCAACCTCCAATACCGTTTTCTCAGCAGAGCAGCAATTCATGAGTAATTCAATCAGGTATTCAACAGAGAATTATTCCTGTTTTACAGACTGCCATCACTAACAGTGGGGCCTGATTTTGCTGCTTTACCACTTTGGCACACAACCAGGAGCGTGCAATATTGGATTTTCTCCCACACAGTTGCAGTAACAGGAAATGTGGAAAGAATAAGACAGTACCTAGAAATGTAGAGGTCTTTGTGTGTTACTATAATAAAATCTTCACTTCCATAATGATTTTTAAAAGATTATTAGTGGGAAAACATTCTACAAAAATTAATAGCAGGTCCATAGTATATGAGGAGCATGGTGGTAATGCAGTTTGGTGTTTATTGGGACCAGTATGGTTTAATATCAGTGACATAGACATAGTGGGATTGAGTGCTCCCTCACGAAGTTTGTAGACAACACCAAGCTGAGTGTTGCTGTTGACATGCCTGAGGGAAGGGATGCCATCCAGAGGGACTTGGACAGGCTCAAGAAGAGTGCCCCTCTGAACCTTACAAGGTTCAACAAGTCCAAGTGCAGGGTCCTGGTGTCAATACAGGCTGAGGGGTGAAGGGATTGAGAGCAGCCCTACTGAGAGGGACTTGGGGGTACTGATGGATGAAAAGCTGGACATGAGTTGACAATGTGCTCTAGCAGCACAGAAAGGAAACCATCTCCTGGGCTGCATCAAAAGTAACATGGCCAGCAAGGCAAGGGAGGTGATTCTGCCACTCTACTCTGCTCTGGTGAGACCTTAACTGGAGTAATGCATCCAGCTCTGGAGCCCTCACCACAGAAAAGACAGACCTGTTGGAACAAGTCCAGAGGAGGGACACAAAAATTATCAAAGGGCTGGAGCACCTCTCCCATGAGGGCAGGCTGAGAGAGTTAGGGTTGTTCAGCCTGAAGAGAAGGCTCTGGGGAGATCTTATTGCAGCCTTTCAGTACCTAAAGGGGCTTAATAAGAAAGATGGAGACAAAAATTTAGCAAGACCTGTTGGAACAGGACAAGGAAAAATTGTTTTAAACTAAAAGAGAAAGATTTAGACAAGATATAAGGAAGAAATTTTTTACAGTGAGTGGCACAGGTTTCCCAGAGAGGTTGTAGGTGCACCATCCCTGGAAACATTCAAGGTCAGGTTGGACGGGGCTCTGAGCAACCTGATCTAGTTGAAGGTATCCCTGCTCATTGCAGGGGAGGTTGGACTAGATGACTTTAAAGGTCCCTTCCAACCAAATTATTCTATGATTCTATAATTGTAGCTGTGAGAGGCTAACAGTGACAGTTTTTCTGTGCTTCACAGAGATATCCAAGAACAAACCTTAGAGCATGGCAGACATACTACCATTTATAGGAGCACAGACTGACATCCTTCCAGGAGTGATCCTAATGGAAAATACACCTCAGTTCCCCAAAAAAGCAGAGTCATGGATATTCCTTGCTATAGAGGCAGATGGGGCAGCAAGGGGCTGATCCCAGTGCAGAGTAGTGCTCTGCCACCCTTCTTCCCTGTGGTTAGGCTGATGCTGATACTGTGGTGTTGGTGTCCTGCTAGTCCCTCTCATGCCTGTAGTTGCTTTCTCCTCACACAATGCTTTGCTAGCAATCTCCATTGTCTCTTACCCTTCTTATATAGAGCATGCATCATATATAGAACTAAACTTATATTGCCAGCCCCTTAAGCAGCCTCTTCTCTTTTTCTTTTTTAGAACAGATACTCTAAATACATGAAATGCCATGTAATTTATGATATGTCTCCTTTTTTCATGGAAATGCTTCCACCAAATATAAGGAAAAGCAGCAGATGCCTCCAAGCCTTTCCTAATTCTTCCCATCGTTCTTTCTCCTCCAGTCTGTGGCCAACAGAAGGCTTTCCCCCTTTGGTTCCTCTGTCTAATGAAACTCCCTGACTTACACATCGGTAGAAGAGCAATGTCCCGGTGCATATCCACTGTAATATATGTTGCATTACAAAGACCAAATGAGACTTGCTCCTTCAGTCTCACAGAAACAAGAGACTGCAAAGTAGGCCATTCCAGTTTCACCTGAAAGCCTGAAAAGGTCCTCTGAAAATCTGCTCTGCTTACCAAAGTCTATAAAGCGACTCCATATACTCAGGGTAAGAAAATAAGAATTCAAGTTTCACCAATTTAAATTGTAAAGGACATGCTCACTGATGTATAAAATGAAAAAAACAAGAACTTTCAAGCCCTGTCTCAGGTCAAAGTACAGTCCATTTAGCCTAATAGGCTTATCCCAGCTTTGGAAAGGAACTGGAGTATTTAAAGTACCTATACACAGAAACCAAAGTCTTTCCTTATATTGCACCAAGAATTATAGCAAGAAGTGCAAAATTTGATTCTCTTCCATATTCCTGCTTTAATATGTTTGAATTCCAGTTAAACTACCCTATGAAGGACTGGATCTTAGCAGTATTATGCTGTAATATCAACATTTTTGTCCTCTAGGTACTCTTCACTATGACAAATAATGGCAGAACCTCATTTCAAATGATCATACCTGTTTTTAAGTTCCAGAAAATTTTAAGATATTAGAAATAATTTTGATCTGAAATGTTCTAACAGGATTTCACTGTCAGGAGAACACACTGTCAGAAAGAATCACCCACTGGAAACAGTCAGAGAACATCCCCTGTCTAATCATGGTCTGTCATTTTTTAAAGTGCAAAGTCTAGAGCTGAATGATACTGACCTCCAGACATTAGCTGGAAAAGCAGGCGTTCAAAAAAGCCACCCCAAAGAGATTAAGCTTTCATGGTAACTTAACAGAGAACAAGAATTTTACTTAACAACTTGTTGAGTAAGGTAGATATGACATGGCAAACTCATGTGCTACAATAGTACATAGGAGACATATGTAAATGCTGAATAAAAATAATAAAAAAGAGTAAGGAGGAAAAACTTCACAGTGAGGGCAACAGAGCACTGGAAGGGGCTGCCCAGAGAGGTTGTGGAGTCTCCTTCTCTGGAGACATTCAAAACCTGCCTGGACATGTTCCTGCGTGACCTGATCTAGGTGTTCCTGCTCCAGCAGGGGGATTGGACTAGATGATCTTTCAAGGTCCCTTCTAGTCCCTGATGTACCATGATATTCTGTGAAAAAAAAATAGGTTTGGAAAATCAGAAGTAAAATATTTTGAATAAATGTCAGTAGCAAAATTATCTCCTGGTTCAGGTATCGTAAATAAATGTTTTAAGTTTCAGGAAAGGTTTTGATTTCTGCAGAGTAATATATGTTCTTAGGTGAGAGGCAGATGAATGCAGTTGGGTCATCAGTAATGTAATATAAAATATCTTAAGATAACTAAAAATTAATTACCTTCTCTATCTTAATCTATAAATGGTAAAATATCTTTATTAGCTGTTATTCCTCAAGTTATTACTTCTAAACAATTTTCTCCGTTATTTCTGTTCATAAAACTTCCTAGCCTAAAAATACCCCTAAGTTTGCATGAGCTACCACAGTAGTTTCACATATGTGCTCAATATCTAAAAGCATTAGAACTCTATAATAGGTCTGAAAAGACAACTCTTGAAAGACTCTCTGAGGTAAGAGCCATTAAAAAAAATTAGGACCACAGTTAATAAAGAACTGTATTCTATTTTGGATTCTTTTCAGAGATGAAGGATTTTAATTTGCAAATAGCAAATCTATGTCAAGCCACCTTAAGCCAGTTCCATGCTGATCTCTAAGGCCGACAGAGTGAGAGGCTGATATCTCACCTGCAGTTCAGGAAATGTGAGGAGAGATTTCAATTCAAACCTCTGCAGGAGCAGAGAAGCCTTGTTTGGAAGTTTCTTTCTTGGTGGTCTGTGCATAAAAGAAAACTCCTTAAAAGAGAATAGATTTTGATTTCTCATTGCAGAAGGAGTCCTTTTAGTCAGTTTTACATTGCAGAATGAAGGCTCTATGCAAGCTAATATCTACAAGTAAAAAGTAAAGACTTTTCTTTCCGTAAAACATGTTCCTCATTAAAATTTACAGCCTGCACATTTTTTTTTCCAGTGCTAGTGCTATACTGACGCTGTCTGTTTTGCTCCTACAGCAAATACCCCTCTTCCCTTATATCTGTGATGAAGCTTTTAAATTAAAAATCTTCATTTTATCAGGCAGCACAGAGAGGGTTGTTACGGATTTATGGGGGAGGGAGAAGACAGTGATGGTAAATGTATAAAGGCTGATCATTATACACATATAGAGATAGCATAATTACTCAAAAAAAATGATGGTTTCCTGCCAGAGACAGAAAACAGACAGTAAGAGAAGAAATACGCAAAATGCACTACAAATTGCAGAGAAGATTTACAAAAGTGGAAATAAACTTCTTCAGTTTTTACATTACATTGGGAAAACTTATAAAGCTTCAGCCTTGTAAAGAGAATCTTGCAGGATAAGAAATAAACAGTGTTCAAATTGCTTTGTGTATGTAGACATCTGCTTCTGATGAAAAAGCCCTCTCTCTAATAGACTGTGGAGGAAGGTGTGGTAACAGGTCCTTGTGTGTTTCTGGAGAAAAAAAAACCCACATTTTGTATTTGTAGACTGTTGCTGTGGTAATGTTGTGTCACATGCCCAGTCCTGTGTAATTTGAGTATTTCCAAACTTTGCAATGTTTTGACATGTTAAGATGGTTGAAAAATGAAAAGCGACTTTGGAGAAGCTATTCTCCCTTCAAGGGTCAAAATGAATATTTTTGTGATATTTCAAAATTTTATCAAGACCATTATCAAATGTGTTTTCAAAATGTATAACAAAAGGGATTTTTGTAGTTAATCGAAATTCCTTTGAGGAAGGAAAGATAACATTTTCAGTATTAAATAGTTACTTATAAAAATTTCAGATATTTAAAATCAAGACTTCTTAAAAAAAAAAAAAGGACATTTAAGAAACAATCACCCAGACTTAAATTTCACTAAAGTAAAAAAATGCTTTTGATTGAGTCAACCTTGTAGGAAGTTCTCTTCCCATAAGTGATTCATAGTAAGGAACAAATCATATATTCAAACTTCTAGGGTGTTTAACTTCTGAATAAAATCTACAGTCATAAATCTATCATTGCTTCCATTGTTAATCATTCATCTGATCAAATCCTACGACACTTTCTAATGTGGCAGGGTGCTCAAACCTTTAGAAAAATAGTCACAATGTCAAGAACATTTTTTGGCCCAGAAAATCCATTTGGTTACAGTTTCCACACCTAACCTAACCAAGTTCCATTTCTGGAAAGGGAAAAAAGTGATTCTGTATTTGCTGCAGTGACACTCCATTAGGTGTCCATGCAGTTCAGAGATGCTGGTGTCCTCATGTTCAAAGCCTCATCTTCTTGGCCCTTCCTAGTCAATAGAGTCAACTCTGGTCATTTAGAATGAGTAACACTTCCAGAGGTATCACTTTTTTTCTGCTGTTTGTAAATAGAAACATGAGGAGACTGAGGTCCTAATTTATGCACCCCAGTTGAGTGTTGGAGGTTAGGAGAGATGAAACCTCAAGACAAGAGAGATATCAAGGTGCTAGAGTGAGGCAGAGGAGGGCAACGAAGCTGGGAAAGGGCCTGGGGCATAAATTTTATGAGGAGTGATTGAAGGAGCTGGGACTGTTTAGTTTGAGAAAGAGGAGGTGTTGAGAGCAGGCCCTTTAAGAGGGAGTTACTGAAAGGGCACATATGCAAATAAGTGGAAGTAAGCGAAACGAAGTATAGTGAAGGCGAAACAAAGTGTGTGAAACAGCAAATGACGCAAATGTTGTAGCCAATCATGGAGCAGCTTTAAGCCTGTGGAAAGCGCGTGGACAATACCNAGGGAGGTGGTGGAGTTGCCATCCCTTAATGTGTTTAAGTTGTTTAGATGTGGTGTTGAGGG
>VZTM01010003.1:0-19573 GCA_013400555.1 Jacana jacana | reverse complement strand
GCTTCATAGTTGTATTGAAATTTTTACATTTCCTGTACTATTATAGATTACTATGTCTCATGAAATTAATAAATGTGTTTCAAATGTTTGCCATACCCTACACATCAAAGCCTTTTAGAATGTTATTATGTCTTTTTAAATATACTTGATAATGAAATTAAGCAGCTGAACAGAAAGAATTATTTCATTCAGTCCTCAAACGAAAAATCATGAGGGTATTGGCTTGATAACTGATACTGCATGAAGGCAAGAACTTCCCAAAAGACATGAGGCCATCACAGCTCTCTTTATTTTCAATAGATTCAACTTTTCTTCTACTTAAATTACTTGTCATGCTCTCACTTCCCTGCTTCCCACCACAGATGTCATGGGTTGTAGGTAAAGTGGAATGGTATTTTATAATGCTTTTACTCCTTCAAGATGAGGTTAGGTGGCTATTTGAAGTGTTCAATGTGACTTTTTTTTTTTTTTTCCCCCAGAAATTATGCAGTCTCCATTCTGCACAAAATTTCACCTATTTTAATCTTTAAAAAACCTAATTGGTAATTTGGTCCATAACTGCTCCAAAATAAATGTGAATTTAACCACAGAACACAGAATAAAAATAAATTTCCTTTAAAAGAAATTTTAATGCATAGAGACTGCTTTTCAGCATACAAAAAGTCATCTGAAGTTTTCAGAAATGCAAGGTAATAGTACTATATTACATGGTGTTACTTTGTGTAAAAATATACATAACATAATTATGAGAGATGAAGAAAACATTTGGGTTTCCCTGTGACCAAAGAATAAATCTGTCATAACAACCTTACAAATTCCAATATTTTAAGGTTTAATATTTTAAATTTGGGACAAATATCAAAACTTGTTCCATAAAACAGGCACTTTCAAAAATGATTCAGTTCAGTAAAACACTGTTGCCACTGTTGATGGAAAACTTTCTGCCAGCCTTATTAAAAATGTAATCAGTACCTGGCTTCATGACTGAATGCTTTGAAATAAATCATTGGCTACAAACTAGAGTGCTCATTTGTGTAGCAGTTTCATACTTAGTATTTTAAGAGTGTTTCATTTTCATACAGCTCCTAGAGATAACAGAAGTTAACACATCCCCCTCTACAGGACTTCCGGGAGTTAGGGAAATATTATCCCCATTACATGGACAAAAGTTGTAAAGGTAAGGATTACAATTCACAAAGGAGTAGAGTAAGGTGCTTAACACCAGATGATGTTTAGGCAGCCAACTGCTGAGCATTTCTGTTTGCCCAGCATACAGTGCATGATTAGCCCTAGCAAGAGGTGGCCTAACAATATCAATCTCACTTTGCACCCAGCAACTTGATTGCTCTCTTTGGAGAAATAATTCCCACTGCTTTTCTTGGGACAGTGCAGCCTCCCAAATAGGTTAGTGCTAACTAATACCTTTTAAAGATGACTGTGAACACTGTTTGCATTTAAATCTCTAGCTTAGATGTTTAAATTAGGAGTTAAGGCTTCCAAGGGCACTTCAGAGCTGCCCAAAGCTTTATATCAGTTATAAATGTAGCTTGAAGTATAGGCATCTAAAGAGAGATGGTTTAAATATGTTCTTTTATAATTTAGTCCATCATAGGAGCACTCTGGAAAATTCTATTCAATAAATTCAATCCACTTAATTTTCAAGCCTTTATAAAAATGTTTCAAAGATTTTATGAATACATTCGTAGATGTATTTTTTTTTCTAGTTTTTCCTCCTTCACTTTGGTTCCCCTATAACTATCACTGGGCTTATGTGTATCTACTGTTTCACTCAATGTAGACATAGTAAAGATCTGTCTGTGTTTACATAATGTATAACAGTGTTTACATAATATTTATACGTTTTTCTATTAAGTATATAGTCTTTCTGTCTGTGAGTATGGCTCAAATGAGGTAACAATTATTAATGAATGTGCATCTGCCTTAGTGAGTGCATAGAGTAAGAGTTTCTAAAGAACACTAAATGTCTTCAGCTCTGGTTCACAGAGTCTATTCCTGAAACTCAAGGAAAGCTGCTAGAAAGAGTTCATTTATCAGACACCTACTTTCCACAAGTGAACTTCAGTTAGTTGAGTCATGAAGAGAGAGCTGTACTCCCAATTGCTAAATTCCACTGGCTTAAGTTGCTGTTTTATCCTGCTGCCATACAACCTTTATTCTGTTGCCTCTCATCAACACACACAATGATTCAGATTTTCCTACCATTTACACTCCCTTAAATGAACACATACTTACCTACAGGGCTAGCACAAAAACAAGACAGAGCAACACTGTTTCTGCAGAGGACTGTAATCATATTATGTCCCTCTCCTTCAGTTTAGCAAAGCAGAGGAGAGAAAAGAACACTTAAATCTTCTTCAGGGGAGTCTCAGCTGGAGTACAGCTGCCTTCATCAACCTTTCTCACAATACATAGGCAGCACCTGGCACAAAAGTCATGTCACAGATGGAAATGAATCTCACTAAATGATGTTCTGTGCTTTGGCTTTCTTGGTGCGTGGACTGACTCTTAGTAGACACAGACAATCAAGTAAATTAGAGGAGCCACACAGTCAGGGAGAGACTTGTATGTTCTTTGTAAACATACCTCCTGGCTGCACATGATAAATGTGGCTGGAACGGAGAACTGGGACCATTGGTTTGAATCTAGATAGACATTCCTTCCCTTTTAATCTCATTGAAGACATACATTTATGATGTGTCCCCATGGAAGGGATTTTACACAAACTTCCTTCTCTTATTTTCCAAAGGTGTTTGGAGAGCTGGCTGTGAGCATGCCAATCGAGTGGCATGTTCTTGGAGGACAAAGTGGAGGAGAATCCCAATGTGACGCTGTCGGGGCATGCACACGGACAGCTTGAGCCGGCCAAAGGGAAAGGCTGTAAATCATACTCGGAAGGAGATTGATGATGTTTGTGGAACATGCTCTCAGGGTGCCAAAGAGGTGTTTGTTCCTGAGGCTTAAGAATTATTTTTGTGGAAGGCTTTTATCATTAAAGTTGATGATGTGCCTACAACCAAGAAAATAAAAGAGCAATGCTTGCAACAGCAGAGTGATTTGTATCCTTTTGCATGACAAAAACTTTCATCATCCATCCCTTTGACAGTTATGATTTGTTAAAGTTTTCTCCAGGGTGTTTGCAACAAAGATTTGAATTTATTGTTATGTGATTTGCATCTTATATCCAGTATGTATGAAATCCGTGGTATTTAACAGATTTAGCTCATAGTTCATATCTAATTTACATACTGTGGAGACCTCTTAAACATGTAGCCTTTGTGTATAATAAATTCATTCATTGTAAGAGGCTGTTTTGTTTTATGAGTTGTTAATTACAATTGTTCTCAACATAAGATAATGTAGGCAAAAACCCCTAATATGCAGTAGTCCTATTAATTGAACAATTTAATTTTGAGTTACTTATATATTGCACCATTAATATTTTTATATTTGCTAACAATTATTAGGAAATTGTAAAGAGTGAATAAACACATAAACAGATAAAATTAGACACCTTTTTGACATATGTATGAACATTCAAGTACATGTTCTGCATGTGCACATTGCTGACATCTCAGCAATGTATTTCTGAATAATGATAAGAAGAAAGGATGATTGAGTAAATGTTTACCTTCTTACAGATTTTTGTATCTCATTTTATGTTTATTTTGTTACACTAATGTATGGGAAGAGTAATGTATGGCTAATCAATATCTTCTGCAACAGCTGCTGTCTAACTAGGTTAAGTGTAGGAAAGTCAGTGTTAGTGTAAAAGTGTGCTTTACAAAACAATCAGACATCCTGTGTGCTGGGTCATGGTGCTGTTTATTTTATGTACATACTTACTAATGTATTTGCAGGTCTGACTAAAAATATACAGCATAATAAAACATCAAGAAAGAGACAGCAAATAGCGCAAGCAACTTCAATAGTCTTCACCCATACACCACAGATTATACATTAACACATTAATCATAGTCACTTAATAACTTGAACCTGTGTAAAAATGCAAAATAATTGGGCAAATTGTCATTTCATTACGGCCATTTACTACACTCAGAATGCAGAGACCAGCTGTACATTTCAAAGCTCAGAAACCTCATGCTGATTGAATGTTGGGTAAAATGGCTGAACTAAAGTTCATAGGAGACTTTTCACTGACAAAGAGACTTTCCATCCTGCCAAGAGGATTTTAGCCTGTGATTTTGTTGGTGATTGTGTAGACTAATCTTACCGTCCAAAATGTTCTAAACCCTGCAAGGCTGAAAAGAAACTGAACTCTGCAGAAACCTAGCAGCAGCTCTGAAGCATACTTGTTTTCCCTACTAAAGTTATGCTTCATATATACGGATTTCCATGAAACTGGGTTTTAGAGTATGGCAGAATGAATACCGGTAACACAGCAAATATGTGTAAGGCACCATTCATCACCCTACGCAGATGAACTGACTATGCCTACATCTTGCAGTTGCACTGTGAAGTAAAACAAGCTTACTCATTACTGTGGTTATTTCAATATACATCCATCTTCCTATCAGGCCATAGCACACTACAAAAAATTAAAATATTTAACATGGTGTGTCTTTGACATAATCTCAAAGATCCAGCAAAGCTTCTGTTCAGAGGACAGAAAGAGTCTTTGAATATACATTGTGTTCGCTTCCCTACAAATACTACACTATGTAAGCACCATCATCTGATTAAAAGGTTTTCCACAGGAAACTGGAAGCACAGCAAAGAAACACTTTTCTTTGTAAAATAGTTCAGATTGTCTCAAACACTTGAAAAAATGACATTCAATTGGTGAAAATAATAAAAGCTGTATTTCATCAAAGGCAAAATCTTGAACTAGAGTAGTGATAAATATGAACATATAATGATAAGCATAATACTGTTCTTTTTGCCATGGTATTCAGGGGGTTATATTCAAGTAAACAAATTTTTCTCATATGTTCCTTTTCCCTTCAGGTTTACTCCACAACCATTTAGTTATTACTAAATCTCTTTAAGCCTCCACATAGTAACGGCAAATGTTTAATCTTAAAACTGTTAAAACTTAACAGTTAATCTTAAAACTGTTCCTCTTTAAAAAAAAAACTAAGGAACAACAATATGAAGTGCAATGATTAAATTAGTTCGATTTTGGTCATTCAAAGAAATGTTGTCATTTCACTTCTCATTTTCTGGTCAAATGAGGTATTTTCCTCGTAAAAGGGAACAACATCCCTTGGATTCTTTAGAACTTAGGTAACTGTTGTTTATCTCAATTATTAGTTGAATATTAGTTGAATACTGTACTTAAGTCATGTCAAATCTTTCTTGCCAAGAAAATCTTTTGTAAGATATATGCACAAATTACCAACTGCTGAACTCCATGTATGTCTGCAGAAGGTTATACTTTTTTTACCCACTTGGTGCAACTGAGGGTTAGGGTCACAGGAAGAGCATCACGACAGTCCTCGAAGGTGCTATTTTTACAGGCACCTTTTTCAGCTCTAGGATCACAAGTTCCTGGCTAGGAAAAAGGCTGAGATGACACCCACTTCTTTGTCCAACCATTTTTTCAGACAGAAGCATTTGGCTTGCTTCTCAGCTGTTTCCTCATCTTGTTTCCAATATCTTTTCCCTTCTAGTGTCTTCAACCTGACTTTTAAAGGGATAGATAGATAACAGGTAACAGTTTATGCATTGAAATATGAATTACATGCAAAATTAAAAGAGTGACTGTGAAAATAGGTTTCTGAAGCTTTCTGCTAAATATTGGTATTTCTTTAGAAGTGGGAAAAAATGTTTGATGTCCATAATCATCCCTACTAAGAATGTTTTCTGTTTTTAACTGCTCATGAACTTGTTGATTTCATAGATAACTTGAAAAAACTCAATAGCTGTTAAGTATTTCTGAAATATATTCTCGGATAGTATGAGGTATATAACATTATATATATAACACTTGACTAAAGTTATAGATTACTTAGACATCCCACAATTCTTTATTTCAAACCACAGTTTTAATATTTAACTTCTACTCTCAAAATACTTACTAATAATTAATTTGTCTGGGGTGAAACTTTTCCCCAATTCATCTCCTCCATCTGCTTGCACATACTGTGAAATTATAATCAGCTGTAATTTGTGACAGAGACGTGCCAAACATTTCTAAAACAATTTGGAAAGTGGCAGACTGGAAATCTTGCCAACTTGCACTCCATGCAGATGCTACTTGTTCTTCTTGCTTTCCTCACCAAAGCTGAGTTTAAAAAAGAAATCTTCAAGTTCTGTTAAAGCAATATTTGTGGAAACCACTTCATACTATTTTGCTCTCCTCTTGAGTTGTAAAAATTTAGGAGCTGAGTCCACAGCTCATGGGAATCAGTGGAAAAATTCCCATTCACTTGGCTGGAGTTAGCCTAGATGTTACACAGTTCTTCCTAGCTTCCAGTTGAATCCACTAATTAAAGACACAAAATAGGCAATATATCTCCTCCAAGATTGTTTATTTATCCATTTACTTCAGACACACAGGGTTAAAGATGGATTTACAAATGCAGATGACTGTTACTCTTAAGGTAAGTAAATAAAATTAGTTTGGTAGTAAAAGAAACGCAATGGGTGTTTGCAACATGGTAACTAGCAATTATTTTCTACTCCTACTCCTAATTTGTCTTGAATTTCAAAACATAATACACACCTTCATTAAGAGAAGTAGATTATTAAAAGATTAAACAAGTGATTAAACAAGATCATCAAACAGCAATGAGACTTTTGGATTATAGAAATTATGTTAAATTCCCCTCATGTGATCACTTTATTTTGAAGCTTCCAGTTCAGAAAAATGTAGATCACTTGAGGTCAGCAGTTTCAAATTGCTATAAAATATAAAGTTGTGAAAGGTAAGTAACATCAGTAGTTAATCGGTTTGTGTCAGAGCCCAGAACTTGCAAACTATGATCCATGTCCACTGATTATTGTGAGACTGGAACTCAAGTCGTCTAAGAGATCAGTGTAATAAACCATTCAAATGTTTGAGGTGGTTAAACTCTGTAGCACATGTGACACAGAACTTCCACTTTATGAGAGCCTTGGAAACGGTATAACATTGACCCTAAAGCAGGATTTAAAATGAGTCCTGAATTTTTTTCTACAAGCAGAATTTCTGAAATAATTTATTTTTATTTGGAAAACAGAACACGTTTTAGAGGGAGGGGTTTTGTATGAATAAAGTGGGGAAAATCTGAAACAAAATGTAGTTTCAAAATAAATAAAAAACCCCAAAAACAAAAACAAAAAAACCCCAAAAAACTTTATTTAGTGTTTCTCTTCAGTTAGAACTATGTCTAGCTTTAAATGTTTGGTTTGGGTTTTTTTTCTCAATCTTTCACATTAAACTGGACTTGATACTTTTGAATTCTAAGCAAAATTCATATCTAAGATTACCAAAGGAAAAACATTCAGAGTCCTAGATGGAAGAAAACTGCTGGCTGGATGCTGTAAATAGACCTGTTCCTTCACAGCCTCCAACAGTCCCGGGAATCTGTGCTGACTGCCAGCAGGGTTGGGGTGCAGAGGAAACTACTGTTCAGATGCCTCTGCACAGATGGAGTAGCAATAACCCCATTTTTGCCCTCCTTGCCTTTCCTGGCCAGCTGCACTGCTGATCCCATCTCTTTTCTGTGGAAGCAGATGAGGCCAGTGCTGCATTTTCAGGGCCCGATATTTATTGGGTTTTGCCTCGTCTCTGGAGAAGGCATATCTCAGCTCTCTGATGCATTAAAAGCAAAAGGGAACTCAGTGTCTATCATTCCTATTGTCACCTCCGTTTGCTTTTAGGGTAGCAAACTGCACACATTTCAAGCCATTAATTGTATGAGGAGCGAATTGTTTCTGCTATATTGGGAAACTTTATTTATTTGAGATGTGCATAGTCTTTTCAAGGTAGAGCTCACATCTATAGAAAAAATTATCTCAGCCGGTGTGTGCTTAAGGACCCTTCTAAAATGAGGATTTAATGTACTAACAATGCATTTAGATATGACATTTACTTCCATTTTATAAGGCTGTACAGTTATTTGAACTAGAGGCACACATATAAGAAACGAATAAATGGAGATTATAGGAGGAAAGCTGGTATATGAGGTTCTTTCTGTCAAGCAGTCTAACTACTGGACGGCACTAGCTTGCCAACATTTCCCTCTAAACCCTGTGGACTATGTGGTAGAGTGGATAAGGAAAAGCAGCATTGATAACATTAGAGCATGCCTTTCAGTTGACAGTAATCGGATGTGCCAATTTTTTCAGCATAAGTATGAAAACAAAGATTACGAGGAGTACAAGGATGATGTGTTTATCAGCAGAGAAGACAAATAAAACTGAACCAAATATTTCCAAAAAATAACATGGGTACAAAAGAAACATGAGAGGTGAAGCAAGTGAAACCAGTTCCATTTCTTTCTTTAATGAAGTATTTGTAACATATCTGAAAAATTTTATTTGCTTAAATTTAGTTGTTTTTTTTTCTAGTTCTTTACTCTTCCTATCATAATTTTAATCCCAGACCACCTTTACCTTGTGAAGACTAAATCTTTATGTGTAAAAATGGATGCTTTTAAGAATAAGAATCATGTGTACCCTGTCACTCATTTCTACAGCAATAATATTTTTATTACATTAAAAAACATTGATATTTCTTATCTTAGTCAAAAACAGTCACTGATTTATCACTGGACATCAGAGGATTTAACTGGATAAAAACCAAAGTAAAAAGAAACCCAGGTCCTTTAAAATCTTGATATGTATATATATTTTAATGAATAATAGAATTTGTATTAAGAACTGGGGCCTTAGCTTCTAGTTTCTTAAACTTTAATTTTATATTTGCAGACATTTCCATAATATTGCAAAGGTTAGACTGTACTTCATGTTGGTAAATGAATGCTTCTCACATGACTCCAGTATGCGGAGCTGTTAAATTCAGAAATGTAAGGCAAGTCTTAAACTGCTTTAAGTCACAGGGACTGCAAAAGCCAATTGTATAACAGGAAAAGTGGTTGTCACACTAGCAACATCAATTGGATGGTTCCTTATTCTAATTCCTTTAGAATACATTTATATTTCTTATCAAAAGCTTTATCTTATAGTTTTCCAACTAAAAAAAATAATTAACTATATATGCACATTCAGTCAAGTATTAGTTTTATACCAGATTAATAAAGCAAGAATAATGACAGCACAGGGCTCTTGCCTATTAACAACTTCACTGGATCAGAAAATAAGGTGAATATGACTTTCAGGCATAGAAAACAAACATACCATATTTTCATAGCCTTTTGTGTCACATTCACTGACGATACTGAACCTCTGAGGGACCCCTTTTTGTATTTGACTTGCATGAATATATCTGCTGTTTTTAAAATAACTGATCTATTATGAAACAGCTTCAGAGGGTTTTAGTAATTATATAGTAAAAGGAAAGAAAAGAATCAATGTTTTATGGTATGATGTAATGCCTGTCTTCCAATGCAAGATGCTACTACAGCTTTCAAAATGTTGGCTGCTATATTACCGATACTGCTACCCATGTCTAAACAGTTAATGAAATTTAAGGAATCCTCCTTTACAATTTCTGTAAAAGAATAACTTATGAGAGTGCTAGCATGGCTTTAAGGGCTCTGCAGGAGGGAAGTGCCAGCTGTTTTGCCCATACCTGCTCTGTGGTAGCTCTGCGCTGGGCAGCAGTAGAACATTTAGTTCTGTGTAAGAACTGTGACTTCCTTGTGATGTGCCAGAGTAGGAGATTGGGATGGAAATGGAAACAGAATAAGCACAGCATTTAAATTAATTATTAGAAGCAACCTGTCTCTGATGTCTGAGTAAAAACACTTAGCCAAATTCCAATCTTGCGTGTCCTGGTGTAAATCCAGAGTAAAAGCATTATATTCAATTTATATCAAGATAAAACTCTCAGTGCTAAAACCTTCAAACAGGAATTTAAAACTAGTGAAAATATTCTCACCTCATCAGTCAAAAGTCACGTGGTTTACTTTCTCTAGTGGATTTTCCACCATTACAATCAGATTTGTCATTCCTATCACACTTTTTATAAACTCTGTTTATACTCATAAACAAAAAAGACCATCTGGGCACATATCCAACATTTCCTCAACAAAGCACAAAATGCTGGTGGAGCTTGGACATCTCCCTGTACTGAGGGGAAACTGGGTAAACCGGGTATTGCATGTGGCTCAGGACTTAAGCACAGAGTTCAGAGAAACAGCTTGTGGAAGGAATAAAAAGTCCAGCTGAGACATCTGACAACAGGGAAAGTCTCTTAGCTGACAAACAATGTGGCTACACGAACAAGTTACCATGAAGTAACTGGGAGACTTAATTTAGGATTTGACACATGAATGGAGAGGTGAAGCTTTAAACATAAATCTGGTGCAAATCACACGCTGAAAGCTTCATACAAACAAGCAGACTGTACATTTGAAAGTGTGAGAGGCACTGAGAGACAGGCATTTGAAAACGTGATAAATTGAGTCTGGATTCATCCAAGGTGAGACTGACTATTAGGGCTAAATCAAAGGACTTGTGAGAGATTTCCCAGTTCTTGAAGACAGTTTGGTTTGATATGGCCAATCTCTTCTGGCATTTATAACCTTATCATAATGGGTTTTTAAATATGAGATACTTCCAAAGCAACTGCCCAAATAAACCCTTTTGCTCTGTGTAAATATAAAGTATCTTGACACACCTTCATTAAGGGACTGGCATTTTCAAACAATGTGAAGTTTCTTTAAGCCTATCTCAAAGGTACTATGATGTAAATGCATACCTGCACAGTTATTTAGCTATAGTAGTATCGAATACTCTTAAAATATACCTCTATTTTAATCACCTTGTAAATTACCTATGTAATCATACAGCTTATTAGTAACCGCATTTGTACAATTTTTGAATCAGTAAAAATCCATTTATAGAGTTAGCATTCTGATACATTTTTTTTAGCTCAGGGAAACCCTCATAGGGCAAATCAACACTGGAGCTGAATGTTACCTACATTTTATCAGTGCATGTATGGAGGAAAATGAGAGTTCATGAACACTATGCTTCATCATGCAGGATACATGGATGAACAAGGAATTCCTGGACAAGCTCAAAAGCAAAAAGGAGACCTACAGAAGGTGAAAGCAAGGACGGGTAGACTGGGAGGAACACAGAGAAAGTGTCCATGTGGCCAGGAACCAGATTAAAAACAAATAAGTAAAGCTAAAGTAGACAAATGTAAATTCATGCAGAGCAGAGAAAATCCTTAATTTTGCTTATGCATTATCTATTTCTAAAATGGCAGTTACTGTCAGTAATGACAATATGTGTTACAACAGAGAATTATTTTTAAAAATCAGATTAATTCTTTTAAAAGGTACTGAAAAACTCCAATCAAATGTAAAGGTTTATTAGGAAAGAATAGAGAAGAAAATATAAAACAGCATCCAGATCTTAATCATGTACCATTCTTTTCTGTCTTTCTCCTCCGTGTTCAGAAATTATACAGTGGAATTCAATACAGAGAAAGGTGAGTAGGATGATCAAAGGTGTGGAACAGCTTCAGTACAGGAAAGAGCCATGATTAAATAGACTAGAAGCCTTAGCCTGAAAGGATGTAGAAAGATCAGTGAAATCATGAGTAGCATGAAGAAGGTGAATTAGTACATGATTGCTCACTCTGCCTTCAGAAAAAAAGTGAGTTACAATAGATAAAATTAGCAGGTGGCAGGCCCAGAACAAACAAGAGGTGCTTCTGCAAAGAATGCACAATTAAACTGTGACACTACTTGCTATAAGATATTGCAGATGGAGAAGTTTGCATGGCTTCAGACTAATTTGTGACAGGAAAATCTGCTTAGGACAATTAATGCAGACACCATTTCTGCAGTTCAGGAACTACCTGAACCACAGATGGCTGGAAAGTATTCTGCAGAATATCTGAACACATAATATTCCTATCTACTTGTCCTGCTCTCGTGTACTTTGATTAGGCATCTGGTACTGGCAAGTGCTGAAAAGAGAATCCTAGCCTTGACAGAGGTGTGGTCTGACTCCATATGGACATTCTTATGTTCTTATATCAATCTGCATATGATTTGGTAAATGGGAAATATATGTGTTCCTTTATTTAATTTGTTTAATTATTAACTCATTCAGAATACACAAAAGTTGAGAGTTCAGAATGGCAGCTTTTTTGGAAGACCTACCCTATGAAATCAGCACAGAGATCTGATAAGGCCTTAATAACATGTAGTAATCATGTACTTTATTTTCTTCAGTTTTTGCAACAGTAAATAAAGTCTAATTAGTTTTGCTCATTTTTCATGTATAAAGACTTCCAGTGATTTTGTTGGTTGCAATGGATCCTGTTTGAACAAGTCCAGGTCAAAAATATTGGCTACAGTAATATAGATATATATATTCTTCTATGGAAACAAATTAGGTCTTGTTCAGGGTTATATTTCCAAAATTGGCTGATCTGATAGTCATTTCATTTGGTTTTGTCCAAATTGGCTTCTTAGCCATCGTGTTGCATTCATGCTTTCACGAAGAGGAAATTTTAGATGGAATGCATGCAAAGTTCTAAATCAGATTTATTTTGCAAGTGTAATATTTATATGTACCAAATTTTTGGCATTCAACATTTGCAACAGAAAATGAAATTATACACAGCTTGAGTTTAAGCATATAAGAACGTAAAGATATACATACATCGTCCACAAGCAGGATTTCCTATTGAAGTCCACAGGATTAGATTGGACTTCCTTAGGTGGTTTTCTAAATCCTTATAAACCTATATACATTTTAATAGCATAGATATCTGTAAGTTGGTGAATAGTATATTTGCAATATTGTAAGTCTGGCAATTCAATGTAATTTCAGACGCCAGGCTAGAACTGCTGTTTATCTATACCTATCTTCATGTTCCTGTATAAATTTGTTTTACAGATATTTGTTTTAATTTCAGCAAGAGTAAAATGCTTCACTGAAAAAGCAGCTTTCATCTTAAAATTGAAATTTAATTAGATATTAATGACATTTATGCAGAAACGTTGATCAATCCTTAGAACTTGATGGAATTGAGTAAAAATGCCTCCACATATCCAGTTAAAGACACTATGTCTTATCTAATTTACTTGAAGTTCACAAAAAACTAATTTGTATAGACAAATGATTCACTTTGATTGTATTGTCACAACAAGGGAATCAGAAAAAAATAGAAGTAAAAATTTAGCTTTAAATGTAAAGAAATCTCATTTTACTTTTTATTGCTATCCTTCAGAATACTTTCAAAGAAAATTCTGAACATCAAAACTTGTCCACAGAAAGTCACTGAGGTTTTTAAAACTTATAAAATTAGATAAAAGTTAGTTTTGCTAACTGAAACCTTCAAGGTCTTTACATACAGGTACATTTAAGCCAAAGCAAAGAACTAAGTTTTTTTATGAGTCAATAATTCGGCTCCCAGGGGGATAAACTGTGAGGATGATGGATAGTTAGACTGCTAAAAAGAGGGAATCAAATATGTTTATCTGCCTGGTAAAGAAGTTCACTACTCATTATACTGGTATTGTGATAGAGGGCTTTTGGAATGTGTTTCCTTAAATGTTAAAACACAAGTAAATTGTCTCATACAAAAAGAAAAAGTGTCCAACTGGTATGTGGTTGAAAAGGCTAGAAGCCACAAGTGAGCAAATAAAAAAAGCCGTCTTGATTTTGCCTAGCCTAGCAAGCTAGTTTATATCAATTATAGCAATTAGCATAGTAATTATATTAACCCAAAGATTGCCTAACCCTGTGATCGGGTTTACGGTTACAGCTTTCACCTCTGGACTGGAGTGACTTGAAATCTGATTCCACCGCCGAGAAGCTTTAGCTGTCCGATCCCCATGTCCCAGGCTATAGTATAAATACGTTCATGAGTGCAAGTCTACATCACACAAGTTTAGATGCCTTGGTACAGCTTAGACTATTTTTTTGTTGCGATACACAGTATTTTTTCTTCTGGCCTATATTCTATGGGTTATAACTTTGGTCTTTGAAGTCCTCAGTGTGTCACTGCTCCTTTAAGTAAGAAGCTTCAATCCTTGGAGCCTTCTAGAGGCTGAACATTTTTCATAAAATATTAAGTTAATTTTAAAGCATAAAAAGCTTGTAAAATGCCCAGTGGACAAATTAAAAAAAAGGGACAAAATTTAGCTTCTATCTACAAATAGTTTACTATGCTTTCTTTACCTTGCTCTATTAGGAAACCTCTACTAAACATGAAATGCTCCTTGAGGAGAAAAATGCAGTTTTCCTTTTTCTGGACTGCCACTTACTGCATGGCTACAGGATATGATGAGTTGGCAAGGAGAGAAATGCGAGCCATCTCGAAATGAGTTGAGTTAGCAATAGATATGCGTTAGTATTGGTTATCCAAGATAAATGTCCTTGACTGGACATTTGTATGAGCTAATACAGCCATGAGATTTCTGATACTCAAGCTGACTCATTTATTGTGACAGGTAGATAGCCTTGCATCATTCAGGAATAGGGAAGTTCTCGTTCTTAATGAATGGACATTAACATTGACAAGAGGTCAGGCTACAAAATCGGGCATGTTTTTTCCATTCATTGGTATGATTCCAAATCCTCAAGACTCTTAAAAAGCAGGTAGCATTTTATTAGTTTCCATAGCAGCCACGCTGCGGGTACAAGCCCATGTTGTTACAACATCTTTGAAAGGCCATGGAGACTGTAGGTGGCTCCTGCTGACTTGAAAAAAGCAAAGCACGCCAAGCACACCTATCTTCAAGGTCAGTCAGCTTAACATAAGTGCTTGGTAAGGTTATGGAGCAGAGTCCTCCTGGAAACTAATTGCAAGGAGATGAAGGACAGAAATGTAACTGGAAACAGCCATGGTGGATTTACAAAGTCAGATTGTTCCTGACCTCCTTAACTCCCTTGCATGGTGACCAATTGAATGAATGAGAGCAATAGAAACTGTGTTCGTTGACTTTAGCACAATCTCCCACAAGGATGAGGGGAAGGCTGGGTATGTTGTTTACTCAGACTTTAGTAAGGCCTTTGATACAGTCTCCCACAATATCCTCCTGGAGAAACTCGCTGTCCATGGCTTGGATGGGAGTACTCTCCACTAGGTTAAAAACTGGCTGAAGGGCCAGGCCCAGAGAATTGTGGAGAATGGAGTTAAATCCAGTTGTTGTCTGGTCATGAGTAGTGTCCCCCAGGCCTCAGTACAGTATTGGGGCCAGTTCTCTTTAACATCTTTATCAATTAAATGGATGAAGGGATTAAGTGCACCCTCAGTAAGTGGTTAGGTGGGAGTGCCTATCTGCTTGAGGGTAGATTGCAGAGGAATCCGGACAGGCTGGATCAATGGGCTGAGGCAAATGGTATGAGGTTTAATAAGGCCAAGTGCTGGGTCCTGCATTTGGCTCGCAGCAACCCCATGCAGCACTACAGACTTGGGGAAGACCTGTCTGGCACTGGGGTGTGTTGGTCGACTCTTGGCTGAACATGAGCCAGCAGTGTGCTCAGGTGGCCAAGAAGGTCAGCAGCATCCTGGCCTGTATCAGGAACAGCGTGGTGAGTAGGACTCAGGAGGTGATCATGGCCCTCTACTCCGCACCACTTAGGCCCTTCCTCGAATACTGTGTCCAGTTCTGGGCTCCTTACCACAAGAAAGATATTGAGGTGCTGGAGCGGGTCCAGAGAAGGGCAACAAAGCTGGTGAGGGGTCTGGAGAGTAAGGCTTATGAGGAGAGGCTGAGAGAGCTAGGGTTGTTCAGCCTAGAGAAAAGGAGGCTGAGAGGAGACGTTGTCACTCTCTACAACTACCTGAAAGGAGGGTGTAGAGAGGCAGGGGTTGGTCTCTTCTTCCAAGTCACAGGCAATAGAACAAGAGGAAATGGCCTCAAGTGGCACTAGAGGAGGTTCAGATTGGATATCAGGAAAAAATTTTACATTTAAAGGGGTATTAGGCATTGGAATGGGCCGCCCAGGGAAGTGGTTGAAGCACCGTCCATAGAGGTATTCACGAGACAGGTTGACATAGTGCTTAGTGACATGGTTTAGTGAGGAGTTGTTTCAAGTGATGAGTTTTTTGTCAGTTAGGTTGATGGTTGGACTAGACAACCTCAAAGGTCCCTTCCAACCTAGACAGTTCTATGATTATAAGTATCTTTACAGCTAAATTGATGAGATACTAAGTGAACTTTAAAGCAGGTAGAAAACTAAACAAACTGCTGGGTGAAAATGAGTACAAAGTCCAACAGACAACCAGCCACTAGTGGCATTCTTCAGTGATCAGTACTGAGACCAACAACTTAATGTCTTCGGTTGCATTCTCAGCAAGTTTGCAGATGATGTCAAACTAGGGAAGCAGTTGATATGTTCTACTCTTCAAATCTCTTCATCATTTGTGAAATTACTGAGAGAGTATAACACCCAGTTTTAGTCTTTCCTGTACAGTTTAGTTATTGAGGTACTTTCATTTGCCATAAGGGCAATCAGAACAAATCTCCATCCTGGCACACACTCAAAACTAGTCTGGGCAGTGCCCTGAGTGAGCTGGTCTGTTAAATCAGATTTAGACAAGACATCTGGAGGTCCCTTCAAACCTAGTTTATTCCATGACTCCATGCACTCTTCCTGCCACCTTCCCATTGTTCCCCTTTCTTCCCTCCCAAGTTAATAAAATCGTGTAGACCATAATGATCCATATTATGTTTTTAATACTGATTTTGGGTTCTATGATATATTGAATTTTGGTCCACTAGTGATTTAATATAGCAATGTACTATCCTAGCTGATCAAAGAGGTTAAAGAAAGATATTTCCGACCCTGGCTGATTTGATTAAATAATACATTGAACTGAAGAAGCTGAACAGAAATAATGTTTTTTTTTTCCACTGAGGCTTCCAAGTACCCTGAATTATTTTTGCAAAACCTGTTTTATGCAGAATGTCTTTTTGCTTAATGTCCCGTGAAATTTAAATATATGATTAATATAGTATAGTGATTAATAATCTCTGGTATTATCTGGGCCTGCTCATTGACAATGATTTGATCATATGAACTACTGAAAGAAAGCTGGCAAACCAAGAAATAACTGTTCAGAGCTGTCTGCTTGCTCCACATCTTTTCAAAAAAGCCTTCTTTACAGTACAGTGGAAATTGCATAATGACCAGCAAAGTGAGCAAGTTTCTAAGTCTGCTCTGGCTTGCTCACTGGAGAACAAGAGGCAAATCATTCCTGTGTAAGGGTAGGCTGCAGCCACAGAACCCAGCAAAGGATCTAAGCACAATAAAAGTGACATGCCCTGCAGTCACATTACAGCTTGGATAAAAATGACAAGAAGTATGCTTGATAGCTGCAGTTAGAATTCAAGGAAAGCTCAGCAGCCACTAATTCCAGCTTCAGACAGGGATATTGTTGAAAGCAAAAACTGACTTCCAAGTGGTCCCTGCTTTGTGAGCTGTGCTGGTGGAGCGTTCTAGCTACTGCTGCCTACCTGTCCCCACTTCACCTCCCAGAACTGAGTATTAAAGTGTTGTACATGCTCTCATTTGTTTGAACTTACATATGTGTGCCTTTATTTTAGAGTATCTGGTAACATCTCCATTCTAATCTTTTTATATGGATCTATAGAAACTACATTCATCGGAAAATACCTGCCAATTTACACATAAGTGAGACACAAAGAGAAAGCGTATATGACTTATATTAACATAATAATCATATTTAAACTACAAACTTTTAGCATTTTAAACAAAGTTCAATATAGCAATATGTTCTGACTCTTATTGGGCTTTGTAGTCCTTGCTAAATATCACTGCTAGTGCTTATTTCTGCTTTTCCAGATTTATTCCTCAGGTCGGCTGTTCCTCCAGCTCTCAGTTCCCCACTGAAAGCTCAGAGGTTAAAGAAAAGGATTTTTATTGAAGTCAGATTTTTTAATTGCACAACAAAATATATGGGCCCAGGACAGAGCATTTCTATGACAGCCCTGACTCCAACAGTACATCGGTGCTTACCAGGGGATAAACATGAAGGCCCTTTCTACAGATCTTCAAGCTGCTTCATGTGAGTAGGACATTCATGTGAGTAGGACATTCACATGAGTAGTTCTGCTTCTCATAACTGCCTGACTGAGTAGCTTAGATGGGCAAGGACATGGGGAACTCATGGAGCTGAATGTTCCAGGTATTTCCATTAAGGGGAGACATTGCAAAACCCCACAAGTTAAAGAAGTCCCTGGGCTAATTCAGACTAGACAATCAGAAAACAATAGCGGATTAAAGAGACTTTTGTCTCTTTCTCACATTCATCTTGGATGTTCCCAGCTCAGCTTTGGTACAATGGTGGACTTAGTCCATTGAATTTGTATCAGAACAAAAAATGATTGCCAACTAATCATCTAAAGACTAGGCAGACTCTGGGGGTGAGGCAGACAAAAGCCCTCTAGTGATCTTTATATACTTAGGTACCAGAATCGAACTGCTCATTAATCTTTCTCTAGAACAACCCTGTAGCGTGACCTACATCTTACTTGTGCTAATAAGGTTTCTGTGTATTTCCCTTTTTTCATGAATCTTACACTGAAGGCTTTGGTGCTAATAAATTGTAAAGATATATTCCTTTTGACTGCATCATCCATGGTGCATTGTTTTAGAGGCGTTACACAAGAGAGAATCATTTCATTACTGATAAAAGTGTTTTGACCTCATTAGCTGAGCAAACAGGAGAGTGTTTGAGCCACAGGCCCCGGGGTATAACAAAACCTTGTCTCAGCCTAAAACTATCTACTGTGAGAATGGAGTTTGCACTGCAGAGGTGTTCTTGAGACCTTGGGTGTCCTTTTAACCCTCTGGCTGAATAGCAAGTGCTGAATGGACATAGCTGAAATGAATGCAAGCCATGTTAACATATAAAAGTAAAAATGCTATAAATGAAATTAGGTCTCTCCTTGAACCACAACCAATTTGCAAACAAATGGAGAAAAATGTCCACCTAATTTTGGTACCGAGGCCTCACTGCATGAACTTCTTTGAAAGCAAGTTTTGCAGGAATGAACTTGTGAAATGAAATTGCAAATGTTTTTCAAAAGTCTTTACAATTTTGCTCAACCCTGCATATTACATGATCTGTAAACCGGAAAATTAACAAATCAAATCATAATGTTTATACATAAAATTAGTCCCTATTTAAATTTTTAAGACTATTTAAATTCTTATCACTTTTTGCAAGTTGTTGGAATCTTTCCTCCTATGGAACTAAGTAACGTCTTGTCTATTTTGTGTCTTTGACAAATGAGACACATTTACAGTTACCCATTTCGCTTGGACTCAAAATATTATATTTAAATCTAAACACAGTTTGGAACTAGCTCTCTTCAGACATTATTAAAAACATTTAGTGCTTTTATAACTTCACTCAGGAAACAGGTTGATTCATTCAAGCGAACTGTGGTGCATGGGGCTTTACATCCCACTGAGCTATTAA
>VZTM01010002.1:12693-67528 GCA_013400555.1 Jacana jacana | reverse complement strand
GAAGAGAAGGCTGAGGGAAGACCTAATCACTTTCTACATCTACCTGAAAGGAGGTGGTTGTAGAGAGGCAGGATTCAGTCTCTTCTCCTAAGTCACAGGCAATAGGACAAGAGGAAATGGCTTCAAGTGGCACCAGGAGAGGTTCAGGTTGGATCTTAGGACAAACTTTTACACTGAAGGGGTTTTTAAGCATTAGAATGGGCTTTCCAGGGAAGTTATTGAGGCACCATCCCTGGAGGTATTCAAAAGACAGGCTGATGTGGTGTTTGGGGACAGGTTTTAGTGATTTTTTTTTATCAGAGTTAGATTGATGGTTGGATTAGATGATCTTAAAGGTCCCTTCCAACCAAAATAATTTTATGATTCTATATCTACAAATGCAGATGGAAAAGAATGCCAGTGATTAGTATGAATTTTTACTCCTTCAACTGTCAACATTTTCTAGTCCAAATTAAAGGCAATTTATAGCAGAGGCTTCTGAAATACTCTTGTTTGGTTGTTCTTTTTTTTCTGTAAAACACATTACTTGTCACTAAGAGAGAATTTCCATTCAGTAGAAACATGTAGCAAGAAAAATTGTTCACTTAGAGTCTTCTCTTGGATCAAGAAGACTATGTCATTGTCTAATATTAGACCACAATTTCAGTTCAATACAAACAAAAAGGATGAGGCTCAAAGTAGCCTCTACACTTCCTCCTCTCTTTCTTCCCAATATATTTCTCTAATTATTTCTTATGGTTTTGGTGTGATCATTTTGTTTTTATTATCTGCCTTTAGATATAAGTTGCCTCTATCTCCCTCAGACACAGACACTTCCTGTGCTGCAAAGATATACAGCTCTTTCTGGGTAGTCAATTTGCTGCCATTACAGTAAACACATCAATCTTCCAGTATTAAATCCTGCAGCTAAATTGTAGGTCTTGTCATTTTGTTACTGATGCATTGAGAAGGAGGATCAAGTTTTACCTGATGATTTCTCCCTCCTCTATTCTGCGTTCAAAGATCCTGGTTGTGCTTTGGAGCATTCCAGGTAGGTTAAAGTTCATTACAAACAGTGGAAAAGATATGCAGTTCCAGTCTTCTTGCACTGCATTGCTAGGATGTGGGCATGGAAGGGCTTATATGCCAGATTTTCCCAACCTTCTTTCTACTGTAAAGGTTAAGAAGCATGAGCATTTGCCATCTTCTCCATCCATCTGTTAAATGTGTCTCATTCACCTCCCAAAAAGAGTTTCTTCCATTGAAAATGGCCATACTAGTCATAAATAGCATAGAAGCACAGCTTTCGCAAAACTATTGTTCATGATTTAAAATATAAAAGTCTGTTGGGAAAGTGTATTTCTAGTCTAGCCTTTTTTTTGGCTGTGGCTTGGGGTTTTGCTTTTGTTGTATTTTTTTGGGGGGGTGGGTTTTTGGGTTTATTTATTTATTTATTTGACTTTGTAGTGCATTTGGAGGCATAGGGTTCGAAGAGGTGTGCCTGTGAAAAAGTGCTTCAGGTCATTTGAGCCACTCCCTCTGAAGAAAAAGAATCCTTTTATGCTCTTGCACTCAGTTACCCCTTAGGACGGGAGGAGGGAAAAAGACCACAGTGAGTACAGAAGTACCTCATGTATTCAGCAGCTGAAAAAAGACCACACTGGTGATCCCGCAGGGTCAGCACAGAACACTGAGGGCAAGACTTGACAAGTGCAAGATCAGAGCTCTTTGTCCCACAGTTCCCATGCTCTATATCATATTAGCCTCCATAAACAAGGCATACGGCAGGAAGCCAAGACCTTCTCTTTTTTCTTCTTGACTGCTTTAAAAAGAGCTTTTCCATGTGAGACAAGTAACAGAAACAGCAGTAAAGCTTCACTAAAGACAGGCTGGCTCCTGAAGCAAGGGAGTAAGAGAGATAAGGTGACCTTGCTTGAGAAGAGCAAGGCATCTGTCTGAGGAAAGGAGTGACAGTGCAGTCTATTCAGACTTTGCCAAAAGCTTGGATATTTATGGCTACAGTGTGCCTCTCAAGCTCTTCATCTTAACCCACCCCCACATATGAAGACTGACCCCTAGATTTAGTTAAAAACACTATTGTATAATAACATTAAGGCAATGTGCTGTCAAGTGTCCTAATCAATTAAGTCCAATGTTTGCAGTTCCCCTGGCAACCTAATCCTAGGGTGTGTGGATATTTCAGCTCTTTCCATACTGCTAAATAAAAACAGGGCAAGAAAAAAACTTAAGCCCTGTCCCGGTGATCATCCACACTGTTTAATTGCTAGCATGCTTCCAGGCTACTTTGGTTTATGCTAGTTCTTTGGGAAGCAGTGTCTAAGCTTGGCTGGAGGGACAGCCCATTCAGGGATCAATTCCAATAAGCAGTATAGACATCATGGCACCAGGTTTTGTTCCCTCCAGCCTTAACAGCCTTCCAACATCATTCCAGCTTTGCGTCTCCAAACATTCCTCATGCTGTACCCTAGAGCAAGCAATGCACGAAAACATGTATGAAAACATCATACATTTCATGTATGAAAACATTATTCTGATGAGACCCTGTCATAACACCCAGGTTTTTTTAGATGCTTTGTACTGAAAGAAAAAAAAAAAAAAAAGAAAAGAAAATCACAGAAAATGGTTTTAACCCTAGAAGTTTACCTTTCAAGGTCCCTAGGAGGCCAAACGCCATGTAGCGTAACAGTGGCTGGGCTGGGCCGCCTGCTCTCAGGGTCAGAAAATTGCTCCCGTCTCATTTAGCCACAGAGACATAGAGTTTGCACTCTGCAGAAAGCGCAGTGGTTCCACAGAGCATTATGGCAATAAAAAGGATAAACCACAGCTAAATTTTGACATGAAGGAAAACATAGTAAAGGAATCCTCTTCTTTTCCATTATGCCACAGCAGCAGCACCAAGATTTTATCTACAAAATACTGGGGAGCTCAAGGGAAAAAAACATGCCAGTGCTGTCTGCCATTGCTCCACAGCCACCTGCAGGCAGTGTGTGTAGGTCAGTTCACTGTGAGCTCACTTACTACTTCTGTTTGAGCAGATGGAGAAAGCAATGGATGAACATGTTCCTCTAGTATTCCTGCCAGCGCTATGGTTTCTATAGACCTGCCTTAGTGGCTTAAAAGGACATGGCCTTCACTTAGACTGAGGTGTGATTTGGGGAAGAAAAAAAAACCACAACACTTGTATTAGAAACATAACACCTGTGTGCTCTTGCCATGCTCATATCTCCAAATCCTATGTAGCCCCGGACTTCTTCCCTGTGCTGCCCTGTATTTCATTTTCCTGAATCCCTCAGGCTTCCATCATGGACCCACAGATTTTAATTACTTTTTAAAAACTTGCTTTATATATCTGGACTGGTACCAAAAACACTTCAAGAAATTTCCAGCAAGAGTTAATTTTCCCTAGAACTCTGATTTGGCTGAAACTCAGAGTATGTGAGTAGAAGTTGTAGCTCTCGGCATCCAGGCTTCGTTATCATAACACAGATCTAAACCCAAGCAGCCCCTCTTGTGTGTTCTCCACCATACAGCGCTATGTCCTCACACTACTATTAGTATTAATGGTCGTGTTATTCTGACTTTCAACTGCATCTCAGTATAAACGAGTTCAAAGGCCACAATTAGAACTGGGGGCCAGTACACTGGGGCATACACTGAAACCCTCACACACGCAGAAATCCTTTGGCTCCTGTCCCAAAAGCTTATTATTATAATTAAGATTTATGTTATGAAGGCAGTTGGAGGTGCCAAAAGAAATTGGGGCCCATTATGTCATAAATACATCTACTACATAAATACATAGTAAAAAGCAACTCTTGCCTTGAAGAGAACCTGCAGTCATGAGCTCCAAACGACTCCTAAATCTGCGACTGCAAGTTTAGCAACAAAGTTTGGGACACACCCAGCTTAAGGAAGTGATTACTGTCATTGCTATCATCTGTGTATTTACCCTTGCCTCCCTATTGGGCTGAGTCATGCCTTATTAAAAAAATGCATTTGGACTGAGGATACCTGTTCCTGTCAAATAATTTATAAAGGGTGGCCAAGGGCATGATATGATGGTTTAATCATTGACTCTTTTTCCAGCCCTTTTTGTTTAAGAATTTCTGTCCTCTGCCATACATCAAAATGGTTTTAGTACCCATTTCTTGCATAGAAACTGTTTCCTTCTTGTCCCTATACAATCAGCCACTGCAAGAAATTTCCACACTTCTTGTTGTGCTGGGATCGTGCCGAAGTGGCAGGAAGTTGGGAACTTTTTTACTAAATACAAAATGTGGGATCTGTGGTCATGACATTAAGGCTTCTGAGATACTATCAAGATCTGCCTTTTGCTTGGGGGGCTCTCAGTTTAGTTTGTCTCTTTCTCCTCCCTCCTCAAGTCAATAGTTTCTGACAAATAGCAAACCACCAGAGTCTAGAGATTTGGGCATTCAAAGAATACCTGAGTCTGTAACTGAAGGAAAAGTAGATTGATAAATTCATGTCTCCTGGTTGGGATAAAAGTTAACGAGCCCTTTAGCACCATGCGCAGATAACAGAATTGCTCTTAAAGCTCATTTCCCCAGAGAAACTCTGTGAAGGTATTTAGCCACAAAGGGAGTGAAAGGAAAGGTAAATGGACCCTGACAGAAGGCTGTGCATTTCCTCTTTTTGGAGAATGACTAGACTTTATCCATCTTTTTAAAAAGACTTTTCAGAGGACTTTTACTTGGTCTCACATGCTTAAGGCATGTAAGTGTCTAAGACAGCAGTGTAATATGGCTTGTCATATGGTAAATTTGGTGTCCTTCAGTATGCTTCCCTGATTTCACAGTTGCAGCAGTTATCTGGTAATAGAGCTGATCACAATGAGTCATTCATTACTTTTACCATGCCTAAAAAACCTGACACTGAACACTGACAGCAATGAACACTATATAAAGCCCAGGAATATAAACAAAAGGCACAGAAACAAGATGCCCCGCTCTCTGCACTAAACTCCTTGAAGTATTAAGTCAAGTTGAAGTTCACTGTTTAGGCTCTTTTTAAAATAGGGCCCTGCTCTTTGTAACAATACCTACCTTGTTGACTTCCTGTCTGATGTAGAACCAGCAGCTGTCACGCAGGACTTCCCTTCCAGTGTGATGAGGATTAGGGAAACCAGTCTACGGGGGAAGGAGTCATCTGGATGAGCTGGTGGCAAAAGCTTAAGAGAGACTTCTGTACTCACCCTCACCAAGGCACTGGGAGAATGGCCGTTTTTTTGTCTTTTAAAATCCATAGCCGTCCGTGACCCATGAGATGCCTTGTCAAAGCCTTGCCAGGGTTTTTCCTGTCCCCAGCACACAGCTGAAAATGAGTTTCCCTCCATATTAACATGCATGAACACAGATTTGAACCTTGGCCTCTGATCCACTAATGAAAGTTCTGTCCTCAAAGTTATAGGGTATCTTTGACCCATGTCTTTTTTAATTCCCCTTAGTGTATTTTGTCATTCAGCCTAGTCAATTTTATGTAGAATCCTTGATTATTCTTTGAGTTGTAGAAAGACAGATCCTTTTACTTAGTAATACACATAAAGTGTGGGTTCCTGAGCTTGACCAGTAAGGTAAAAGTACAAACTGGAAGATCAGAGATTAAAGGAAAGGCTTACCCAATGGACGACTAATGGCTGAGTCTGGCTATGTTGTTCATTCCTACCTAAAAAAATTCAGGAACTGAGATTTTAATTCAGATGGACATTTGACAAAAATTCACAGAAATACAACAGGAAATACCTGATTGTAGAGAAGGAACCTTGGGTACCTGGTTCTTTCTACACAGTTGTAATTTCTCACCATCACAGTATATTTCCTTCTCCTATATCAGCTGACAGCAGAGTAGGAAATTCAGGTTTCAGCTCCATCCTTTTGTATACCTCGATTTAAGTCCCTCTATGCAAAGCACTCAGCCGTGTGGTGCTAATACATCTAAAAGGCTTAGTCATGGTCTGGACCAAGGGCTGTCATCTACAATTCCAGCTGACCTGCTGAGTGTGATTCATGACGGTGGGTCATACTCACAGAGGCATTTCAGAGCATCATGGATTTTCAAAAAGAGACTGAGAAAATTAAACGCTGCACTGAGAACAGATTTCTTCTTCTAGTCAGGAGAGAGAAAACAAAAGTGTCACTGCGCTACTGAAGGTGCTGAATTTGCACTTGGTATGGGAAGTATTTGTCATGGAACAAAGTACAATTAAATAAGATATTTATTCTTTCTCCCAGAAATCTGAGATTCACCAGTACTTTATTTTAAAAAAGTTATAATCAAGAGCATATTAATTACATAGATATGTTTAATATACTGCAATTTTCTGTCTGCTGCCAGCACCTCAATTATATTCAGTTTCTTATGTGCCTGCAGCCACGGGCATGTCAATACTACACACTGAAGGAAAAAACAAATTCATGTCTTATTAAATTTGTAACTGTAGCCGCACCCATTTCACACCTGAATTTCTCATCCTCCAGGCAGATTTCACTTACGCGTTTTCAAGCAAAATGCACTGTGTAAGAGTTTGTTTCACTGTTTAAGCTCTCAGGCATGCTTCTTCCTTCTCCTTTAAAAAATTTTATTTGTATTGTCAATGGAGGATCGTCATATCAAGAACCACCCTGTCTTTCCCTCTTCCTTTCAGATTTAACATCATAAGAGTAGAATGTATGATATAAAGCTCAGGATGCAGGTTTGGGTTGGGTATTTTTCCCTATAATGGAAATTCAGGAGTTATCATTCAACAGCTTCACATATTATCTTATCGTGCATTTAAAAGTGAAAGTAACCAGTTATGTCTTTTTCATTAGCTTTTTTTGCCATACTCTGTAGTTAAACAATTTCACACAACTCACGTTTATTTCCTTCTCTTTCCACGCATACAGCTGAGACCTGACACACTTGACATTATGATTTACTGCTATGATTAGGTACTTAAATTCACAGAAGAAAAGCAAGCCAAGAAGACAGAAAGTCTTGGATAAGACTTAAGCACAAGTGTGCTTGGATAAGCCCATTAAGAGTCATAGATACCATTGACAATTGCTTATTTGATTGATGGGATACTGGACTCTACCTCTTTTTTGGTTATTCATTGTGAGAGAGGAGACCTTTAGCAAAGTTCACTGCAGAAGCTTCTTGCTTTCTAAGACATCTTGTCCACGTGGCTGGAACACTGGTCTTACTGTTTGAACGTGTACATCCCCTCAAGAGGAAGGTTATAAATTCAAGTGTCCAACAACCCACTTGATTTTTCTAATTGCCTGGTTCCTGGATGGGGATGCAAGGAGCATCACTGCCCCTCCAACTGCTTGTGCAAGGCCAGGCCAGAGAGGCCTCTTCAAAAAGAACCCTCATAGTTTGTCCATGAAGGTGGATAAGCTGAAGAGCAGGCAGTCTATGGATCCCAGCAAGGCTCAGGTGTCTACTGTCCCAGTATTATCACCAAAACCATTCTCCCAGAAACTTCAAGCACTTTATACTTTGGGAAGCTTTAGATCCAGAAGGCATTTTAGTAGAGGTTTCAGAAATAAAACTCTACGCTTAAGATCCTGCACACACAGCAAAGTGACTTCCACATGTCCACTAAGTGATGGGAGATGTGGAGGTGCTGGAAGGCTGTGTTTTCCACACTATGTCACTGGTATCCTCAGCAAAGGAGAGTAGTCAGCAGGTGCAAAGTAGTTGGTGGTCTTGGGCAAAGAGATTGGATCACTCTATGAAACAAGGGACTCCACCTAGCACAGAAAGACCATTATGTTGGTTGCTAGCTCTTTCTGCTAAATTGATCTTCTGTGTAACTGTTTTGAAGGGCTGTATGCTGAGGCAATATAACTCTCTCAGATATTTTTCAGACACACTGATGTTTAGCAAACTCATTGCTTTTCTGGGATGATTTAATATTTTTATGATCTATATCCCCATGAAGACCAGTTTCTTATATTTCTTATACAAAATACTTAAATCTTATACGAAATTCTTAAAAAAAAATCTACAGCTTTACAAAAATTTACAGCTTTACAAAAGCTGTAGAATCCCCAAGAAAGGGGGACACATCAAGAGATTTTTTTTCTGTAGGCACTTTGAATGGCTTTAACTTTAGCTTTTGAGTCAAATTTGCTACTGACATGATGATTGGAACTAAGACTACTGGCATTTGTGCCACTGGAGACTTTGCTCTTATGTTACCACCACTATATAGTGAAAATGATGCTCAGTTCTTACTGTGGGAGCTGGAACAAGGGTTGTGAGAGTTAAATCACATTTGCAAAATGCTGCCTAAATGCTAAATAATAATGGACGTTGCCATAGTATGACTAATATCTTTATTCTTTACATCACTATCTTATTTTTGGTTATCATCAATGTTCTCATGCTTCCTTTTCCTTTTCCTGAGTCGTCATTATAAAGTAACTGTTTAAAGGCAACAGATTGCTCACAGGTTCTGAGCAAACCTAGCAGGTATAAAATAGTTCAGGTTTCTGTTTTTCCCATTTATTTTTAAGTTTATCTTCATTATATATATACTGGTCTTGTCTTTTTGGTGTGTGTCTTATTTCCAAGCATTTTAAAGCATAAACCAGAAGGACATTGCCTGAGCTAGTAGGAGGGGATAGAGGAAATCCTATACTGGAGGAACAATTACAGGAAACTGACACAGCCATTAAGATATTTAGAAGAATCAACTGAGAAGAAAGTGGTTTTGGTATGGTGCCAAGATACAGAAGGAAATGACTTGTATGCAGGGATGGATTTCAAAAAATAAACATTAAAAAAAGTGCAAAAAGGGTTGTGTTAGTATTTAGCTGAAAACAGTCTCACAACTTTGAGACAGTCTGTTACCTATTCACCTGCTGTAATGGAGGTAAAGAGAGGTCACATCTTTCCAGAGAGGGATTCCCTCAAAACTGGGGATATTCCCAGCAACAAAAGAGCTGTCAAAACCTTGTAACCATCTTCATGTGGCCTGACTATGAAAATAAATGTGACTGAACTGCATTGTATTCGGACTCTATCCAAGTGGCCCATTAGGAGCTTTTAGCGTTTGGCATAATTTCACGCTGCCTTGTTTTACCCGTAATCTGCACTGGCCTGAGAAATGGAGGCACACGTGGTTTAATTCTTCACCTTCAACAGCTTTCTAAAGCTATGGTTCTTTTTCTTGGTCTCCCAAATTTTGCTGAGTTAAAAGACTTTGAATTTACATACTCTCAGTAGAGAGCTTAGTTTTAAATGATAGTATCTTTGTGCTTATGAGGTGTATTCCCATGGCCCCACTCGTGGTAATGCTGGTCAGAAGGTTCATGTTCCATCATCAAAGAAGAATTTATCATATTCTCCCACATTGGGGCTTTCACATGTGGCAAGCTTACATTTGCTCCATCTTTACAGAGTGCCTGCGTGTACGTAGTCCAGGGCTTGGAGGTGTGGAGGATGGACACAAGCATGCAAATGGAAACCAGGAAACCCAGGCCCCTGGTATCCTGGCAAGTAGACAGAGACTACCCTATGAGGACTGAAAAAACTTTTCCACAGAGATAAAAAATATTTTACATAAAGTGTTGAGACTGAGAATGGCATCTGGGTCTTGAAGGGAATAGAGGAAATGAAAGGGAATGACTGTGGCTGAACAAGAAGGGGAGACAGGAATATAAACAGTTGTTTATTAACATAAATTTAGAAAACACTGCAAGGAAAATAGGTGGGGTAAGAGATGGAGAGACAAGTTCATCAAAGAGCTGTGATGTGGGAGAGCCACTAGGATGAGCTGAGATGGGAAGGAAAGTAGGAAAATGGAACAGATTCTGGGCAGTGAGATGAAGACCAGCTTAAAAAGATTGCCGTGACAGAAGTGAAGTAGCTGAAGAGAAGACACTAAGACAAAACACATTGTAAAGAAAAGGGTGAGAAAGGGATGGGTTGAAGATGGAAAGAGAATTAAAGTGGAAAAACAGGCTTAAGAGTGACTGCTAATTAAAAATCACCGTGTTCCATAATTTTCAGTGGAGCCTTACTGCTGTCAGCCCTACTGTCAGAAAAGATCTGAGAGACCCACAGGGAGAATGTCAGTCTCATACCATCACTAGCAATGTCTGCATGGAGAACTCATGTATAAATTCATAGAAATTAAGAATAAGAATACCCTTGATTTCCAAATGCTCAGAAAGGTATCCACTCTTGAAGACAGGAAAAGACAAAAAATGTCTAATCACCATTGAAATAAAAGTCAGCTCGTTTCTTTCATTACAAATTCACCTTTTTTTTTTTTTTTAACTTCCAGTCACAAGCTGTTGTTATCTCTGCTAGGATAGAAAAGAAATATTTTCCATTTTATTTTTTCTCACAGCTAGGGTATTTAAATTCCAAAAACAAATCACTGTTTGATAGTATTTAAAAGCTAAACAGATTGAGCCATTTACGTTTCTCACAGTTTTCAGATGGTAAGTCAGTTTTGTTGCTATCATTTTCACAAAGCTTTTCCTTTTGTCGTGGTAGCAGTTGGAATCTCCTAATATTTCAGTACCGCTTTGAACTAACCCAATTTTTGGGTTAGTTAAGAAACTGACATCCTGGGTAAATTCACACCTTTATTTAGTAATTATTTAAAGTACTTATGAGATAATTCAGATTACACCAGTGGGCATCGCTGTTAAATCCCTAATAATTTGCCATCGTAAATAGAAACAAAAGGGTCATAAGAAATATCAGGCCTGCATATCAGTTTCTAACTGAATTTATGGCTCTATACTTCTGCAGATGTCACTGAGCATGATGTTGATCATAGAATCATAGAATCATTTAGGTTAGAAGAGACCCTTGGGATCATTGAGTCCATCAAGTCCTTTTATTTTACCCTAAAATAAGCTTTAGACTTTAAGTGTATGACTGTAAGACTCTTCAGTAACACCTCATGACATGAAATGTTTATGTACCCAAATGTTCAGCAGCAGTTCAGTTCATTTTGCCTGAAAGTAGCAAGAAAAAAATTTAGGAGAGCTTTATGAGGAATTATTTCACTTTCAAACTTCATAATATATGTGTGTGCCATTATATTATAGTATTCTTTATGGTTACATAATTATGTAGTTAATCTAGAGTTATAGCATACAATTTTATAGAGAAATTGATTGTCAGTAATGACTAAAAGCCTGATACAGACGCAGACTCTTAGTTCATTATAAGAAATAATTTACTTGAGAATGTTCTTATCTTCTCCCTCTCACAAGGAAGCCGCATAGTCTGGCATTTCTCAAAGGCAGGTAAGAAAACTAACCTCTCATATCCTATTCATACTGAAAACTGTACTCTTCCTTTTGATATATATATAAAGGGCATGTCAGTCATGGACACTTCATTTTCTCTATCTTCTATATGAATGTTTTCCACTAGCCACAGATCTGTCAAAAGGAACTACCCATCTCCTCATTAAACTCAGTGCTGTATGTTTCTGTGCATTTTTGCCTTTCTTAGGGTTCATGATATAATCATGAGTAAATTGTTTTAAGTTACCTGCTTAGCCCATATTGCTAAGTTTTTATGTAGAATCTAAGGTTTTCAAGTCTTCCACTTAATCATTCTAATGTCAATTTGGCAAAGTTTGTGGCTTTTTCATTTTCCCTTTTGTCTTTTAAATTAAAATAACACTTTTATTGAATATTAAGACTATGAAATTCCAGACGTGTCTGTACCATTCCAGTTAAGGAAACCAGAGACGTTACTTTTTGAAGGAAGGTAGCATTTTTTCGTATGTGTGATGATATACAATGCACAATAATTTGATTTTAAACATGAAAATATGTAAAATGTAGCTTATTTGTGCTTCTTTTTAGCTAGACCTTGTCTTCCCAATACCCCAGTTCTGTGTTCATTATCTTTTCCTTATCCAGTCTTGACTGTTAGAACTGCAAAAGCAGAGATTCATGTATTTCCCTGTAAAGCTCTGTTGTTTGAAAAGAGAAAGTATTTTCTAAAAGCCAACATATTGCTTATAATAAATGTGTGCTGTCATCTATCATAGTGTGATACAACTTAGTAAATACAGGGGTTTTATCAGTGACTATCAAGTGAATAATAAGGCTAGGTCTATATTCTCCTCTGTGAAACCAACATGGATAATGTCAAGGAATACGTCATTCACCCAAAAGAATCATTCAAGCACAGGCCAATAGGGCAACAAAGACTGGCACTATTCAGGGGGCGAAAGAGAAAGCCTCAGGCATACCCCAATTGTGATACAGTTCAGAAGGTTATACCAGGGTCAGAGAGTTTCATTCAGAGGTCCTTGCTCCCTTTACCCATCAGAAAGTGGCAGGAGTATAAGAAATTTCTGAACTCAGGAAAGCCATGTTGCACAGAAATATGTTATTTGAAGTCGGGTAAAAGAAGGGGTGGAGAGGGTGCTTGCTGTTTGGTGGTGTTATTTTCAGGGGACAATTGCATCCCCTCACAAAGCCATAGCATTTCTTTCTTAGCAGAGGGAATTCCATCCAAGTGGGACGAAGCTACAAAAGATCAAGAGTGTCCTCAGGGAAAGCACTGCAGTACCCCTCCATCCCCCACAGCATCAGCACCCCACTAACTCCCACTGTATTCAGCGTGCCCCTGAACTGCCCTGACATAAAACAGAAGATGTTAATTGTCTAAGAGTGATACTAAGTGTGATACCTGAGAAGGCAGCAGACCCAGTGGCAGATTGCCACAACCATCAACAGCAATAAAACTTTGTTTCCTCTGTCTGTGTGGCTAGCTGAAGGAATATCTTCCTCCCTAATCAGGATTCATAACACTAAATCCTTTCCTGTCCTTTCTCTCTTGAAATGGCTTAAAATGTAGAAAAAGCTCCTTCTTTTAGTCAACTGCTTGTTAATCATCATACCTTCCCTGGGGGGCAGAATGAGTTCAAATATTTCTTGAAGTAGATTGAACATTTTTACTTTAGGAGATAGTCCAAACAACAGCCACACAGTGCATTCCTTCTTTTGATGGTATTCTGTTTTCCATGAAACAATGAAGTTTTCGTCAGATGCAAGAATAAAGACAGACTCCTTTGTGTTTGGATGCTCACTGTGCAAAAAGCAAAAGCTAATTTCTAGCCCTTGTTCTGGTCAATGGTTTGTGTAAAACTCTGAAATGATATCTGATATATAATGATTAAATTATCCTGCACTTGGGCCACAACAACCCCATGCATCTCTACAGGCTTGGGGAAGTGTGGCTGGAGAGCTGTCTGGCAGAAAAGGACCTGGGGGTGCTGTTTGACAGGCGGCTGAACATGAACCGGCAGTGTGCCCAGGTGGCCAAGAAGGCCAATGGCATCCTGGCTTGCATAAAGAATAGAGTGACCAGGAGAAGTAGGGAGGTGATTGTCCCCCTGTACTCAGCACTGGTGAGGCCACACCTTGAATATTGTGTCCAGTTCTGGGCACCTCAACACAAGAGAGATACCAAGGTGCTGGAGCGAGTACAGAGGAGGGCAACAAAGCTGGTGAGAGGCCTGGAGAGTAAGTCTTATGAGGATCGATCGAGCGAGTTGGGATTGTTTAGTTTGAGGAAGAGGAGGCTGAGGGGAGACCNATGATTCTATGATTCTAAAAATTATCACTATTGTAAAGAAATATACCTATTATAATAAAGTATAATATGTCTGTATACATTATTGATAAATGATGCTGAACATCTAAGTCTAACTCAACATGAGGTACCTAAAACCCATAGGAGAGAAAAGCATTTTCTGTTTGTGGGCATTTCAAACACCCCCTGCTTTGCAGCAGGAGTGATGTGCCCTACAAAGGAAGAAGGTGCCTAACTTGGATACTGTAAGTCTATCAGATAATCAATTATTAAAATATAAAACCAGTTTGTGCTGTGATACCTGAGGGTCCTTTGTGCACCTAAGCACTCCAGACAGCAATGGCAGAAACATGAGTGCCTGCAGAATGCAACTGCTCCTGTGGTGTGATCAGGAGCCAAGCTGGGGTTTTGTGGTTGAATATCCTGTACTTAAGAGCACAAGGAGACATTGTAATACCCATGTCCTTTTGCAGAGATAGCCCTACCTCTAATTTTATACTTCAGGGATGACACACAATGATATTATGCAGTGATCATTTAGCGAGCCCTTTATTCTCCTTGGGAATTAGGACTTCCTCATATTCAAAGTCCTGTGTAGCTGGAAGGCTGGGCTCAGTGGTTATATATTCTTAAAAAGGAAATTGATTTTACAGACATTGAGAGTACATAGATTTTGTTCAAGGATAACAAAACAGCTTTTAACATTTCAGATACTCTAGTCCAGAAATTTGCAGTACATCTGACTGGAGAAATGACCCAAAACTATCTAGAATATGCAGGTACTTTTTTTCGCTGGATTAATTAATGAAGTATTCATTTTAGTTTTTTCTTAGGAGTTTGTTGAGAAAACTCTTAAATTATTTATTTTACCCACAAGTGAGGCAGAATTTGCTCATCCACATATTGAACAACAAATGATTGCTCAAAAAAATAGCCATTTAAATAAAAGGAGACTGAAAGTTTCTACCAGAACTACATTTTAAGTCTGTTTTCCATTCAGAAGTCTGAAGCAGGAACTTGCTTGTTATATACTCCATTAACTAAGGGTTCTGTATATAAAAATCTTATTCTTTTGGAAAGATATGGTATGGTTTATTCCAGTTGTAGTCAGACACAACAGAGCTGTTTGTGTGACTACAACCAGTGTTAGTACCATAACCACGTGCAAAAGCTGCCACATCAGAGATGAGGAAACAGGACTTCCAGCTCACCTAAGTCTAGCACAGTGAGATTTGAAGCATCAGCTGACAGAGCTCGATTCTCAAGATCCACAAATTAGCCCTAAAAGCACGGTGCATGGTAGACAGTTGGAAGTTTGATTCCTTTTACATTTTATAAAGTCAAGTAATTTTCAATAAAGGCTGATTGGTAATCTACTTCAACAATGTTCATATTATCATTGAAGATAGAATTATTTTTACATTACCACTGATGAAGTAATAGCTTTTCATAGTAACTGGTTTTCATTCACATCCACAATAACTGTAGCTTTTCTTTAAGAGTAGAACTTAATGGGAAGAATTATGGCCATAGCCCTTCCACTATGATTACAATATTCCATCGCAAACAGAAAATATAAAGTAAGATTGGCAGCACTGAAAAAAAAATGATATTGCAGAATTGCTGCTCTGCTCTCCAATGCTTAGAGGTTGACATTGTGCTTAAAGAAGGCCAGAGAGTCATAAGTTCATGCTTTAGATTTCTCCCTCTGATCTCCAGTTTTGACTGACATTGGGCAAAGAATCAAAATCCTCAGAAGAAGAGGCGAGATATTCTCCCAAGTCTTTGATCAGTCCTTCAGTCTTTTTGACCAAGTTCCCCACTTCTAATAAAAGGATACCATTATTCTTTTGTTTAAATTTAGCCACTAAAAGGGTAAATATTCTACATAATTTAGAGATGTTTCTTCAGTGCAAAATATTCATATAAACTAATTTAGGCTACTTGAAACACCTGAATTCAGATCAACTCAGGCACCAAAACTAGGGGGCTAAAGCATGATTTGTCCCACCTAACTCAAATGACTAAATTAGGTGTCCAGTTTCCCTAAAGTCCCTAAAGTTGAGAGAGAGAGATACATATACTGGGGCATTTATTGTGGTGTAGCGGGAGACGTACCTTGCAGGACCCTTCATTCTCCATGGACTCCAGGAAGCATAGAGTGACTGCATTCCTATCATGGGTAATCCAGTTGCCTAGCTTAGCTGATCTTAGTTCTGCACTGAGTCAATGGAAGGAATTATTGAGATCATATAAGTACCCCATATCATCTAAAACAGGTATGGCTAAAAAAAACCCAAAAACATAGAAGGAAACATATCACTAAGGCGAATTAGAATATGCCCACTAATTCTCAGACTTGGAAATGAATTTACTTACAGCTATATCCCTTGCCAAATCTGGTGTCTTCATTTAAGGAGTTAAATATGAAACTTTGCTCTAGCTTTCTTAGTAAGGAAGGAAAGAATGCCTCCCTGAAAGTTTTTCATGCCCTTCTCTCATTCTTGCTTGTACATTTCAATTGCTGTTGTCATATTTTCCAGTCTTAACATCCCCTTGAGTAATTATTGCCACACAATTAAGAAAACATTTAGAATGGAAAAGTCATTTGTTAGAGAGTTTCACCCTAAACCAACGGTGTACTCCTGTGCTTTGACTGATAACCTTTTCCCTGACAGCTTGCTGGGATCTGATGACTGTTTAGGTTCACTCGTTACTGATTCCTGAGTTGAATTGTCTGTGACCTGACCTTTCAAGTAGTATATTTTTTTGCTGAAATGAACACATTTTGACAGGGCAGTAGGGACCAGCCTGACAATCCTTAAAGCACAGAAGACATATTTACTTAGTTGAGAGTGCAGAGCCTTTTTTTTTTCCCCTTCACTATTTTTCCTCACAGTTTAATGGGTTAACTCGTAGGATTTTCTGTCCTGCGAGTGGATTCTGTACTGTTCCTGTTATGTTATCTGTATATTTAGAATACCTGTTAAGCAAACTAATGCTAGTGTTGACACAATCAGTTAAATACACTAATAACAAAAAATCTGGGTTAAATTAAAGAACAAAATACTCCACATTTCTTTCAAAAATCAGATAGTTTAAGTAAAAATCTCCATGTGCAGTGCATTGGTATGTAGAAGACTATATTATATATATTCCCAAATAATCATTTTGAGAATAATGCTAATGTATATTCTAAAAGGTATGTACTAAGATGGATGGTCCTCATGGTGCTAATGAAAGGTTACAAGCCCAGCTCCTCCTTCCTCCCCTCTCTGCTGCTGCAAATCTGGCACTGCTAATGGGGCTGTGAAAGAACAAAAATAAAGGCACAGAAAGGGAGAAAGGGCAGGCTATAATGGGAGACTATTAAATTAAAAATGATCATATAATGAAAGGTCAAGCTGCATTCAGTTTAGCTCTTCTTCCCATCTTTAACAAACATATGTAATGCTAGACAAATGTGCCTAACACTGAGAATTGCATCAGACATTTAATTTCTCCTGTCTATTTTCACCTTATTTTAATATTTCAGTTATACCTTCAGCTTTGCACTCCTTATTGTAATTTTAAAAGCTCTGCAGGACTCCATTGTACTTTGCATGCCTGACACTGTCAAGCAGCATTTCACTCTGCTCCACTGTTGTTTTCCACCTCTGTGTTTACTTCACATTCTTGGACTGATGTTCCTGCTTTTTTTTTGTATGGTACCTTTTCATAAAGGATAACCTCATTGGACCTTTTAATGAATGTTTCATGAATGTCTAACACTTATTATGAATTAATATTATGAACTGCTTATTCAAAATAAATATTCTGGAGTTGAGTGCTGTGACCCATACTTTACACATTTAATAACAGTGTGAAACAGAATTGAACAAATTTGCAAATGATCCATATTCTGTTGCACGGCATAGCACAGAGAAGCTTATTTGGAATTCTGAAAGGATTCAACAAACAAGATTAGGAATTCTTGAATTTTAATTGAATTTTAAATTAAAGGGGATTTGAAATTCCATGTTGCTAGATCTAGAGGAAGTACAACAAAGTGCACGATCTGAAGCACTGATAGGCATTAATGGGACTCTAAAAATCATAACTGCTTACAAAAATTGAAAGATCAAAAAAAAAATTTATTCTTGCAATCATTTGAATTATGTGTTCTAAAACTAAACAATCTGGCTGCTTTAAAATTAGTAGAAAATAATAATGCAAATATTATCAATGCATAACATATAACAATAGTAAAACATCGTTCAGACTAGCAAGCTCAGTTTGAGCCCTGCCTTTATCTTGAAATAGTAACTGACAGCAGAGTTTGGTCTAGTTAATGATAATTACTGGGAGGAGTAGGAAAAAAATATGATATTTTCTTAGGAAGGAACAGGATTGTTTCAGTTCTACAAATTAATGGCTAGCAGTCAGTTGTGAAAGCAGGCCTTCCTCTTTCATCTTTTCTCCGAAATCAAGAATCAAAAGAGAATCGCTGATATTGTCAGGCATCTCATTTAAAGTCAACAGATGGAAGGAAGGGTTCTTTTACATATCACCTAATTAATGGTATTCCTTGGACCATTGCTTCAAATTCATAGTAAAGCCAAAAATTTAAGAGGAATTTTTGAAGCATTAGACAATTAAAGAGATAAAAGGAACATTCAGTTATATAGGTGTGTGAGATTATGCACACACACACACACAAGATATTAAAAGAACTTTATTAAAATTGCGACATCTTCCTTTCAAAAAAGTTGGAGAATGACAATATTAAAGTTGCCTGCACAACATTAATTTGGCCTTTTGTGCATGTGATTATAATACAGGCTTAAGTTAAATGATCACATCCTTTTTTCCCACAGGATTTCTGCCTCATTTCAGTCATGCTACAGGGACATGTCCAGGCAGAGTCAAGTTTATCTGCCTACGCACTCAGCAAAGCAAGTGTAAAAAACCCCAAACCTAACAACAATAAAAGAAACCTCTGGTCCAGAAGCTGTACAGTCATGTTAACAAAGTACTGCATGTGATTTAACATGCCTCCTGAAAGAAGACTTCATGACTTCCCTACGCAGCTGGCTTGCTTCTGGCCAGGGGAATGCAAGTGTGGTATTCAAGGCTATCTGCAGCCGGCCATGTAGGCTTGCCTGCGGTTATGTCTTGCCAGAGCACTCATACATCTTCACTGGCAGGTGCAGATTTTCAATTTTGAGCATATTAAACTTAGCAGGGGTCTCTTAAGCCACTTATAGTTTATATTTTACAAATTCACTCAAGACAAAATGCTGCTCTGCATTACAGACTGTCTTGCTGAGTGACTACTCCAGGGAACTTTGCACAAAGTGTTTCGTATCCCTGAACACTTCTTTTTCTCCCTACTCTTTCTGTTTTTAAAACAGTCCCAAGACTATTATACCTGTGAATAAGCAGCTTCCAAACCACAAGGGAGGACAGAAAGCCATTTTCCAAGATTGTGGGGAATAACATTCAGAAAAAGTTAGTGTCCACTATTCTCCCTTCTTACCACCATGTTTCTGCTGCAGAAATCATTTGAACAGGATGCAACAGGCAGTGATGTGCAAGTGCTCTGTACTGTCACACTGTCTGTGAGTATTCCTTTACCCTGTAATATAGAGCGTCCAACTAACATGAATATAAAAATGCATGCTAATTTTTCACTTTAAAAAAATTTAGCACTGTTTAATGTTAGCCTCTTTGAAACCCCGTGTGAAAAATGTTTGGAAAAAATCCATCATTTAACCATTTTACCAAAAAAGCATAATGTACAGTCCATAGCAATTATGTACAACAGGAACGACAGGAACATTTTGAAATGTTTCCGCAAAATTTAGGGACAGAAAAACTGCCTGTTTTAAACATGCTCTCCAAAAAGATCTCCTTATGATTTGATTATTTGGAGTTTGAATAAATCCACAGAAGGGCAACACTTCAAGGAAAGTACTTGCAGTACACTTCCCATTCTGTCCAAAAAACCCATGTACAAAACAAATCTAACATCTTTCAAATGAATGTATTAAATTATATCCTGAAGCCAGGAAAATTATATGATGTTTCCAATTCATTTGTAAACGTTTTTCTAATTTCAAGTGGTGTAAATTCAGAGTAAATCTTCTGACTCAAGTGAAGTTCTTCAGAGACATATTAGTGCAAATAAAGTCAGAATCTGGCAGGAGAGATAAAAAAAAAACCTTTTTAAGGAATGAGAATTTAACAGTTTGACATAGTGGATTATTCTGATTATTATTAGTCTCCTAAAGGCTACAGAAGGATAACATTAACGGTTGGAGAATGCATCATACACTTTCAAAGTTGTTCAGCATGCTTACAGTCCACTTAAAGTTCACTTGTATTTTTAAGGGTCTCTTAAGAGCTTAGACCCACTAAAAAACGTAGGGCTGTCTAAAGAAAATGTATTCAGATAAGTTACCGGAGAAGAGTTGTACTTAGAACAATAGTTATAAAACACTACGCCATTTATCTGTGACTGCAGAAAATGGCTATGAATGAAGCATTTGAAAAGCGAAGTTGCTAGAGCTCAGTTCTTCAGCTTAAAACCAAAATGTATGGTAAAAGTAATTTCCTTCATTGATATTTATGTTATAATGACACCAGCTCTTGCAAGAAAAAAAAAAAAACCCAAAGAGAAAATTCTAAAAGAATTAAATATATATATTAGAGTGAGGCACATTTATCAAGGATGATTTTTCTGTATAGATATTACAGCAGCACTAATGTGAAGCTGCCTTCAGGCTAATTATGCTGGGGAATTCAACTTATTCCAGAATCAACACTGAAATTGTACAAGACAGCAATACACCGAGCTGGTCCATTTAACCCAGTTTCTATGGACAAAATGGAAGCTAATGTTTTAAGTTAGTGTCTAAACAGAAAAAAAAAAAAAAGGAAAAGATGAGATGATAAGGGCTGGGGGAGGTATATACTGGGTCAAGGAAGTTCATATTCATGGAGGAACAGAGACTGACCACAAAGGCAAAACTGTGGGAAAAAGGAAAAGGAGGTGAGTTCAGACAAGCAGACAGGGAGGAGCTGAGCAGGGCCCCAGCTGGAAAGAGAGCTATGTGAACTACATCTGTTGGGCAGTTGCTGTTACTGAAGAGTTTAGAACGCGATGTATCATGGACTGAGTAATAGGTCTGCATAGAAATAGGGTTTTGGCACATAAAAGTAAGCCTGTGGCACTCATATATCTACATGAGGAAAACAAACCCCTGATCTAATTAATTTATGTGCCGAGTAAGTATTAAATAGGGCACTCATTAGCATTGTATCTAGACAACAAAACTGACCGGTTGAAACATTTCCCAAAACATGCCCATAAAGTGCTGAAATTTAATAATTCTGCCACTAACATACATACAGATATTTTTAACCTTCTGAAAATTGTACCACTTCACCACTTACCCTTGGTAAATTGCCTGTTAGGCAATACAACACTATTTTTTTTTTATCAATGTCTGTCTACACACAGAAAAATTCAGACTTTTTTTAACACGTTGAATATGTGTCACCATAGTGCCTTTACTTAAGTAAGGATGCTTTGTATGAAAATGAAAGTTTGGAGAAATGCTGTGCAAAGTTGTTGCCAGTAACTTTCTCCAAAACTGCTTGCTTTATTTTCCAGACCTTCTTGACTTAGTTATGTCACGTTTTGATCTCTCTCTTTACAGTTTTAAACCAGGGTATATATAATAGGAGCCAGTATGCTCATCTTAAAGCACGGCTAAACTAAGGCAGTCAGTAATTCTACTACTGATTTCTCATGGATGTCCACGAAAACTTTCATTGGACAGCCAGTTTCAAGAAAGTTTCCAGTCATGTGCTGCTTAAGCAGACCCTGTCAAGAACACCAAGCCTGGTACCATGATCCTAAGCCTAAGTAGGTGGTTCTTGTTCTAGGTAATGCTGTAAATCTCAAGGTGATTGTAACGTAAATTCAATTTCAAAATGGTTTCTGACTACATATTCTCAATCACAGGTTGTTTATAATAAAAACTGTAGTCCTCAATCAAATGGCAGCTGTAACACATGAATTATACCAAACTTGCTGACAGGACACCTTTCTGTGCCACGTTCATACTCACTGTGTTGTGCACAGTATGCAGAACGAATAAACAATGAGTAATAACAATCTTCAGTTTAATAATCCACTTATTAAAATGGATGGGTTGTTTTCTCATAAAGCTATACTTATTTTAAAATTAAGTTAGGTCTATTAAATGGTTCCTGAGAAAGGGGTATTGTTTTTATTCTACTTTACAAAATATTCTAAGCAACTATTGATCTAGTACAGACAACACCTGTGCTTCTCCTATCACACTCAAACATTTTTGAGCTTAGAAAAGGTAAGAGAAAGAAAGAAGTGAGGGTCTCTATTGAGACATCCATAAAACAAAATGCAGCAGGATCAAGCAATGTTACTGTAATCTTCTGTTTCCGTATCAAGGATACTTGAAGGGATCTTCCTGCATTCTTTGTGAATGTCCAAGTCTGCAGGAAGTCAGCGGTAGCTATGATACACAAACAGTGCTCGGATGATCTCATTGATATAACAATGATTAGGTTTTTTATCTAATTATAGTTTTTCTATCGTGCTACACTTGCATCAGAGTTTGACAATACTTCTACATAATGGATTGTACTTAAACAAGAATGTGGTTTGCAGACCACATCCTTCTCCATTAAATGACAATGCTATGGCAATGGCAGCATGTGTTTATATGGAAAAATAATATTGGGAAAGTATTTATTCTGTACTGTCATTTGATTTAATGGGTAGAAGGAGAGGAAGTCACACCATATGTCTGGTGTGTTCTTTGCAGATCACTGACTGCAAATTGGGAACAACTGTTCTAAATCGTGTATGATTTGCAAGAAATAAAGATCCTCATCTTGCTGAGTTCTGAGTACTTAGTGGGGTTTTTTGCATGTTTTTGACTCCTCAGAGGAAGCCAAGGTCAGTAGCTTGTCGTACACTAGAGCAAGGAGATTAATCTTACTTTATACTAGACTATTTCTGGAGTAAGGAGACCAGAATTGTTTCATTTAAAATGTACCTTGAGTGACAAAGATTAAGTATACTAAAACAAATGGTATAACTGAGTAATTGCCTTGGCTTTTCAGAGTACTGGTACTGTAGAGACCACAGTTTGAAAGCTGCTGGTACAACATGCTTATCCTAGGAGGTACTAATAAATGCCTTGAATCCAAGCTATTAAGGATATGAACTAAAGTGATGAAGTTATGGATAAGATTTCTTAATTAATAACTAAGTTTGTAATACTTACATTTTAAAACATTTCTCTGAGTTTATATTACTTGGCTGTCATTTTCAAATCATGGCTGAAGCATCTGTGCTCTTTTCTTTATAAATGTAAACTTCAACTTTCAATTCAAATGCGCAAAGGAAATTAATTTTATTTTAATTCCAATGCACAATAATCTGTAACAGCTTACAGAGCTGCAGTATTTATTTATTTTTTAATAAGGCAACGTCGTTGTTGGGTTTTTTATTATTATTATTATTTTTGCAGCAAAATTTAATCGAATAGCTGAATCACAGTGGAAAATCTGACAGAAAACTACAAGAATCCTATTGGATGAGTACTTCGAATTGGGTGGTTAGACCAGAGGATACATTGGATGCCAGTATAAAAAGTGGGTTGGAAAACCCTTTTGGTATTCCTGTCTTCATGTGGCAGAGTTGATTTAAAGCTTACGTAGCCCTGGGTGTTTGTATAATGCACCAACCCACTCACACCAAAGTATTCACAACAACATAGGTATAAGCACTTTGCAACTTCTGCTGCCCTAGAGGAGTTGGTTTGGCCTAAGATGGAACATCCAGCAGTTTCTGAAATGAAAATTTCTTTGAATTATCTCAAATTGGGCAAGCATCAATCAATCCTAAGACTTCAAACTCTGCTCTTTAATGATAAAAGTTTAAACTCTAGTATATAAACAACTCTGCTAAAAGTAGTAACTAGGTTAAATTACAAAGGCATAATTTCCTCATAGACTGGTTATGTCTCGTTGAAAAGGGGAAAGAGGGAGAGGACTACAAGGGTGGGACAGAATCACCTTTCACTATTTTTCTGGAGAAGCTGGACTTCTTGATAAACTGTTCTTGGGGAGAAACAAGGAGAAGGATGTTCAGGGGTTATTGTCATCTGCTGCAGGTAGTAATTATGGCCAGAAAGGTGGAACCTTCACAGAGCCTTTTGGTGGAATCTGGGGAATGCAGGTCAATGGAGTGAGTAAATGAGACAGTAGAGCTGTCTCTCTGTCATTATAGAATTAATCCTGTAACAGTTAACTTTACAAAGTATTACCCTTCTCATTTCCAGATTAAAGTACCTCTATTCATAGCAGGTGATATATGTCAAGACTGACTATGTTTTAAAAATAGCTTCACCAGAAAGAAACACATGGTCATTTGAGAGGAAACAAGAAAATGGGTTTGGCTCTTACGCTTTGTTGCTCTTTTCTGGCTGCAGAAAGTGAAATTAGGTCTACAACCAGGTGAGTTAAGCTAAGCTTCTTGGGCAATAATTAAACTGCCTAATAAAAGCTTTGGCATATAAGTGAGTGGAGAAAAAATGCCCCAATATCTATTACTTTAGTTTCCTCAGACTTCTTTTGGCTGCTTCCTGTCTTTTTCAAATCTTTTCTGTCTCCTCTAACAATAGACTTTTAGCTTCAAAATTGCTGCCAAAATAGGCATTAAAAATCCTGATTTGTTTATCTGCTTTGATGTACAGACATTGTGACTATAGTTGCTACTTTCCACAGATGCTCTCCAAATATCTAGATAGCTAGCCCAGACAGTATGTGTGGGCACATTTCTTCCTGTCCTTTCTGATGGGGGAATATCACCTACTCTGCAGACCACTCACAAGACTCCAGTGACCTTTTTAAGATGCTTCAGTTACCATGAACAGTAGGTGGCAACCATGCTCCCTGCTTTTGGTAACAAGTCCCCTTAAAATCCTACCTCCTCTAGGCTGGCACCCCCTACCCAAAGCTCTCAAAACTTCTCACCGGTGTAGGCAAAATTGGATGTTAGGGAACTTTGAAGTTGAGGACTTGAACCTGAGTTTGTGCAGGACAATTAGGCACTGGAAGTGGTTGTTTTGTGATCCTTTTATTTCTGCTCTCCTGCTTTCTCAGCTGCGCCAATACAGCTGTAGCCCAAACTCATACATGTTCTCTGCAGTTCCCTGTACCAGCCCACTCTTCCTTCTGTTCTGTCCCACTGACCAGTGACATGTTGCCTTAGGTGCAAGACAAGGAATAAGCTGTGTCCATGTCAGTCTGCTGTTCCAGTCAATTCCCTAAGTTGCCTGTGCATCAAATTAGTCCACACATGAGACCATGATTACTGATCATATAGAAGCTGACATGATTTTCCACGGGAAAATTAATATATAATGATGTCTTCAGAACTGCATTCATCAAGAGACAATGTTGTTCTTGACACAGGCCAGGATGCTGTTGGTCTTCTTGGCCACCTGGGCATACTGCTGGCTCATGTTCAAACAGCTGTCAACCAGCACCTCCAGGTTCTTTTCTGCCAGGCAGCTCTCCAGCCACTCTTCTCGAAGCCTGCAGCTCTGCATGGGGTTGTTGTGACCCAAGTGCCAGAAGAAGCTCAGGCACTTGGCCTTATTGAACCTCCTCCTGGTGATCTCAGCCCATGAATCCAGCCTGCCCAGACCTCTCTGCAAAGCCTTTTTATTTCCAGCAGGTCAGCACTCCCACCTAACTTGGTGTTATCTGCAAACTTACTGACGTAAATTCATGCACTTGATCCCCATGTCCAGATCATTGATAAAGATGTTAAAGAGAACCAGCCCCAACAGTGAGCCCCAAGGGATATCATTCATGACCAGCTGTCAATTGGATTGAACTCCATTCACCACCACTCTCTGGGCCCAGCCCTCCAGCCAGGTTTTAACCCAGCGGAGAGTACTTCCACCCAAGCCTTGAGCAGCCAGTTTCTTCAGGAGACTACTGTGGGAGACTGTATCAAAGGCCTTACCAAAGTCCATATAAACAACACCCACACCCTTTCCCTCATCTACCAAGCAGGTCACTTTGTCATAGAATGAGACCAGGTTTGTTAAGCAGGACCTGCTTTTCATGAACTCATGCTGGCTGGGACTAATCACCTGGATGTCCTTCATGAGCTGCATAATGGCACTCAGGATGATCTGTTCCATGACCTTCCCAGGCACTGAGGTCAGACTGACATGCCTGTAGTTCCCCATATCATCCTTCCAACCCTTCTTGTGGATGGCAATCACATTTGTTAGATGCCAGTCTAACAGTTTGCCAGGACTTATGGTAAATGACACAAAATGGCTCAGTGAGCACTTGCACCAGCTCCCTCAGTACCCTTGGGTCAGAAGGCCAAGGGATGTGATTCTCCCACTCTGCTCTCATGAGACTCCACCTAGTATACTGCATCCTGTATTCAGCACNGTTAGGTTTAGGCTGAACATTAGGAAAGAATTCTTCACAGAAAGAGTGGTCTGTCACTGGAATCGGCTGCCCAGGAATGTGGTTGAGTCACCATCCCTAAATGTGTTAAAGAGTCATTTAGATGTAGTGTTGTGGGATATGGTGTAGGCGAGAACTTCGTAGAGTAGGGCTGATGGTTGGACTCGATGATCCCAAGGGTCTCTTCGAACCTAAATGATTCTATGATTCTATGATTCTATCCTTCTCTAGAGTCTCCAGTACAAGGAAGACATGGTTCTATTAGAGTAGGTCCATAGGAGGACCACAGAAATGATCAGAGGCCTGAAACACCTTTTCTGTGAAAAAGGTTGAGAGACTTGGGGTTTTTCAACCTGGAGAAGTGAAGGATATGGGGTCACCCTGTTGTGGCCTTTCAATACATAAAGGGGGCTTATAAGAAAGTTGGAGAGACACTTTTTACCCAGTCCTTAAGTGACAGGACAAGGGGCAGTGATTTTAAACTGAAAGAATGTAGATTTAGGTTGTATATAAGAAAGAATGCTTTTACTATGAGGGTGGTAAGACAGTGGAACAGCCCAGAGAAGTTGCAGATGCCCTGTGGTCAGAAGCGTTCAAGGTCAGACTGGAAGGGGTTTTGAGCAACTTGATCTAGTAAAATATTTTCTTGCCCATGACAGAGGAGATAGGAACAAGATGATCTTTAAAGGTCCCTTGCAAACCATTCTGTGATTCTATGATCTTATACTGTCATGCAGTAAACCTCATTCATAGAGATTGTCTGGAAAATCATTGACACAGCTGTGGCTTTTCTTTATTTTCAGTATTGGCCAAAATTAAAATTGTCTTTAGCCACAAAATGCAAAATATTCATGCTGCTCTACTATATAACTGAATATATACAGTGGGGTTTACTAAGGAGTTTCACAGAAATGATCTAGCCACAGTTGTGGATCTCCTGGTGTGTGAAAAAATCCTAAAACAGTCCTTGAAGTATAGCAACCTGTTATTGTTCTCAATGTATTATCACATTTCCCTGTACATCTTTTGGCCCATCTTTGTGTCATAATTAGTTGATGCTTTAAAAGAACTCAAAAAAGTTTTAAATGCTTTTGTGAATTCTATTAAATGTGGAAATGTTAATAGAATATCTAGAAGGGAAATAAGATGTTCTCCAGTTATTCCTTGGTAAAGGCTACAATTAAAGTGTTGTGCTGCACATTGTGTTAGGTCTTAGGTAAACGTGATTTTTTTTATTAAGAGACCAGTGATACTGGATTTAGATTTTTAAGGTCTGAGACTAGAAATGAGTAAAGGAGCTAAGAAATTCCTAATTGATAAGTATGCAGGAGTAATATCTCTGACTAGGCAGAAAAGAATCTTTTATTTAATCCATCATGGACTCTCAGCCTTGCCCAATTTTTCAGTTATATCATATGGTGAAATAAAACATGTTCCTTTTCTTTAAAAGTCTTGTGCTATGTGTTGCAGAAAAAAATTCTTTAATGGAATTTGCCCTGAAGGCAACCAGCAAGCACCAGGTTAGACCAGTGAGAGTGCCATTTACTGCTGCTGAACTTAAACCTACCAACATCAGAGGGAACATGACAAGTACAGCGACTGTATTTGTGTCTGGTCTAGGGTTTGTTCTCATTTCTTTTTACCAGTTTGACATTGGTTAAAATATCTCAGTTCCTAGCTCTCTTCAAGTCATTTAGGTCAATTACTATCTGAAATAGTTAATGACTGAGGCATTAAATGTAGGCAGTGATGTCATAACAGATTTTTGCTGTCTTTTTACGAAGACAGGGGTCCAAAAACAGTTTTTCAACTCATTTACCTAGTGGATACATATTTTTGTGACCTAGTACATTCTTCCACAGATGTGTTCTGCAGTTGCTTTGCAACAATACACATTTTTTGTCTTAAGAACAGACAGTAGGGCCTTCTAGAAGGACAAAATAGAGTTTAACTGTGAGAATATTCAGCTACATGAGGTAATCCCTCTTCATATTTAATATTAAAATACACCATAAGACATAATTCTATTAAAAATGGCGGGTATTTGCTACATATATATAAAAAATTAAACAGTTTAGTATTACAGACATCACCATTTCTTTCTTGAGGGGGAAGGGGTAATATTCAACATAATTTAACATACTGGGATCTGAATTGTTATTGTATTAGTTCTCTCAGCATTAATATGTGGTCTGATGTGAAATACTTACACAGCAGCAGACAAAATACAGACATCTCTCACTCTGCTCCAGTTAAAATATTGCTAAATATATTGCTTTTATTTAGGTTGCAATAACTTCTGAAGACATCAACCAGTTGAGGACTGCTCTGTGTGTGGCATTACTCAAGCCATGCAGCAGAGTTGGGAATTCGCTTTACTTCATTTCCACTGTCTAAGAGATGGACAAGTGGTCTATACAAGTTATCCAAGCTCCCTCTGTAGTGAAGAGAGAAGAAGAAAAATCAAGTTTAATTAACGCAACCTGTCTCATACAAATGTTATGAAGGGGTTGAGTCACTACCTGAAAGCGTCTATTTGTCTAGCTATGGGGAAAGCCTGAACAACTATGTACGTCTAATTTTACACTTTGAGATATCTAAATTATGAAAGATAAATCACTTGCTGGATTATAATCTTTATTCTATTTTTTAATTAAAACAAATAGATGGCAAAAGTGAATGGTGAGAAAAGTGGAAACCTACAGGATCAACAGTCAAGCAAAGTATTTACAGGCCTGAAGCTAGAGCATAAAGTATATAATTAATAAACGAGCGGTATGGTCTACTGAAGCCTTCTTTGTCTTCATTAGAATGCATGAATAGATTTCCTGCATCTGATGGAAAGTACCCAACTGCTTTGGTTAGTCAAATATTTATTTTAACTTACCTTTTTTTTTTACTTACTTTCCTTATAACTTCACACAGAAGTTCCTGGTATGGGTGGATGTCCTCTCCTCCCCCATTTAGATTCTTGGTGAAATTTACTTGGACATTTGGAGTGCAGGTTTGGTGGGGCCCTGAGAACCTATGTGCTGAAACAGTTCCTCATGGTCCACAAGCTCCTAAATTGACAGAATAATCAGAAGAGTTCTGCCAATCCTCCCATAGTCCCAGGTTGCTTCTCAATAACCCCTAGCATTGAGGTCTTGAATAAAAACAGTTCCCTAGTTTCAATGGAGAACTTGAAAAAATAAATTTGTTTCTCACTCCAGGCATCTCATGTGCAGTGTCTTGTTAACAGGAGAACTCTGAAGAGCTTTAAAATTTGGGGGCTGACTCTTCTAGGGACTCCCATTAAAGAGGCTAACCTCACACCCAATTTCCAATACGGACCACTTCCCCAACCCCAAGGTGCCACCCTATAACATTTTATTTTTTAAAATAGAAAGGAAAGCAAATAAATGTAAAAGAAAACAAGGAAGTCAATATAAAATACCTTGTTGGTATGATAAGCTGGCTATGACTCTATTTGTCTTTAAAGCTGCCAAGAATTTCAGTTGCAGTTAATTCAGCTTAAAGCATGTGGTTTATTTTTTATTTTTTTTCTCAGTATGAACACCACAAGTTAAGGAAAAGAAACAAGTTCATCCTTAGAAAATCCCTGATCTCAGTGTTCTGGATTTGATCATATTTGATCATAAACAGGTTAAATGGCCAGATCCTGTCCTTCACTCAAAGTCCTTCTTCCATTTGACGTGAAGTCTTTATAGTTGACTTCTTTCTAAAACTATTCACATAGAAGGGCTATCCACTGGCTGTTTCCAAGGCTCAGTACCAGCACAGGTAGAGCAGCAAAGACAACAGAGAAAGGAAAAAGGAAAAAGATAGGAGAAACAATGGAAATAAACCAATGACTGCCTAGACGGAGAATGCGAAAGTAGTCTTAATTTCCTCTTTGTATATATAGTCACATTTTTCTGTATACATACTGATATCTAAGAAATTAATGTAATTGGAATATCCAGCTGTCAAGCTATCAAAATACAAGTGCACATGATGTAAGAGAATAGTATTTTAGAAGAGTTTTCCTCTTGAACACTTTTGGTCCCTTTTCAGCAGAAACTGGTTGCCAAGATAAAGATACTGTCCCAAAAGGGCTGTTTCAAAACTGGTATTTATAACATTATCCAGTGGTTTTGTGATAGGATTAAATATCCACTGAGTACAAGGTCAAGTCTACAAAAGGAATTGACTTGTGACCTACTTTGGATTTCAAATTGCTCCACCAAGGACAGACAAAAGGCTAGGTAGGTACTTTATTGCACGTCACCTTTTAATTTCATAATCATACCTCTGTCTGAAGTTTCTGGACTTTCCATACCAATAACACTTGAAATACATTAGAAAGAAGGAAAGAAAACTGTAGCAGTCTATTCCTTTCTCCATTTCACAGTATCCTCTTCGGGCCAACTGCTCTCCAGTGCTGTGATGCTAATAAAGAACTAAAGTCCTGAGAGTTTGAAGAGGCCAGCTGATTTCACACATTTTATTTTAACTATCTTTTCTTAAAATAATCAGTCCTTAGGTTGCCTCATTCCTTTAATATCTCGTTATAGAACCTCAATAAAACAACGTGTGCATACTCTGTCTTGATCACAGCTTGGGAGAAACTGGCCACAGATTTAAGCAGGGCTTTAGCAGGAACATATTGTACAAGATCTCACAGATGTTGTGAAACTAATGAGAGGCTTAAGTTTCAAGCTTTTTCGAAGACTGCTCCTTAGCCAGAAACAATGTTGTATTTAAACCTTTTCCTCTAGGCAGTCAGGGAATACAGGAATTGTCATTATGCTGACAAATGGCACACTCTGGGTGTATTACCACATGCAAAGATGGATAAAGTATGAGTTATCTACTGCCAAAACCTTTGGGCCATTGGAGTATTGAGTGTAATAGTGGAATATGCCACTGTTTGGTCTACATTTAAGATAGTTGACTGAGATACCCAAATAAAATCTGATCAAAAGAACATAAATCTATTTGAAAGTTACATTAGTTAACTGTATTCTTTGTTTATATGGTTATTCTCTTTGTGGTATTGCACATCTTCCCATCTCTCTCTAGAGAGATGTGTAGTGACAATATACAATATACATTCTAAGACTTTTGGAGGCTTTATGCTAACAACTTTCTTTCATTTAAGAATATAAGTGTGCAAAACAGCATTGCCCTACCCTAGGTTTACAGTGCCTTTCAGCATATCTATTTGGAAATCTGTTATCAGATGTACCTATTGAAAAGAAGGAAGAGTGAATGCTAGTGTCACTGTTGCACAAGATGAAACAGTGGGTTTGAGTAGACGAAAGCTGATTCTCTGGTTGCATGACTGTTGGGGCAACAGTTTGAGAACAAACATGTGCCTAGAAATATTTTGTGTCTGTAACATCTTGAGTAGCTTTCCTGAACTACTCTTCAGGTATTATGTTCTCATTCACATTTATGATACGGACACAAGAAGTTATTATTTAAACCTGAAAAATATTTTTTTCAGTTAGATAATATAAATAGATCACTATAGAGCAAATCCCTTCTGCATGAACCAACCCTTCTCCTATTCCCATACCCCCTTCAATCTTCTAGGGAAAAATTGGCCTCAGAGATTCGTTATGTACTTTGATTTTTTGCATATTGTTTTTATATCAGTCAATGATACAGTTGCAGAAATGCATAGCAGAGACAGGGGCTTATGGACTGAACAACAGGAAAGGCAAGATATAATTGCACAGTAAACGTTGATAAAAAGAAATATTCCATTTTTAGAAAAAATATTTTAACATACTGGTTTTCATCAACCAGGATAATAACAAGAAAAAGCTAGACAAGGAAGCAGGTGAAAGAAAGTGAAGCAGAATTAATGACTGCATAATTAAGTTAAACTTAACTGGTGAATGCTTGAAGAGTTTTGTTGTGGTGTTTGCATAAAATCACTTCAGAAGCAAATCTAGGCATTTTCAAATGGTGTGAAAACACAGATTAGTTTCTCAATCCTGCCACACCCATCGGTATTTTTACTTTTTCTTTTAATGAACATGAATTACAGTCTTTCCAGAAAGGCCTCATTCATGACATTGTAACTGTTGTGTTGTCATTCTGCATTTAAAATTCACAATCGCCATTTTTTTGGACTGCCTTGCTGTCTGCGACCAGGTACTCCAGTTGAGATTTAAAGCCAAGCCTTGTTCAGATACAGGCAACAAAAAAGATTCAGAGGAGAAAACAGTCCTTCATTCAACTGGCAACGGCGCTTGGTTTCTTTTTCCCCTGGTGGGAATGCCTGTCTCAGATTTAAACAGCACAGCTGGGAGAGGCGACCTCAGCCTCCAGCTCAGGCTGCCTGCACAGCAATGCTGTGTTTGTCAGTTAATGTAATACATGCTAAAGAAGCCAGGGATTTCATGACTTTCTGCTCGAAAGAGCCTGGGGCAGCCTCACTTGAGACTGCACAGCCTGTGCAGAAGAGATCAGACAGTTCAGCCAAAGGCAGGCATTATTATACTGGTTATATGAGTACACAGCATAGGTTTAGCCACTTTCTGCTAGCCCTTCAGTGCAACACCATTTTATACTGGTCCCATTACACGTATTAGTTCAAGGCTGGTATAGTATGGCACCAGAGTACTCCACTCACTAGTAGAAGCACTGTACATCCAACTTTCTCTCACAGACAAGCAAGTGAACATATTGTAAAAGCAAGGAAACTGAGAACACGTATTATCAATGTAGATTATCTGGGACTAATCTAACACTCAGAGTATAAGGCTTTCTGTGCTCACATTTAAGCCCTGAGCATCTGGTCTTGGCCATATTTGGTCTACTACCAATGAATGGAGAAATCTGTCATCTGTGGATATCCCAGCAGAACTAATATCTTCCAAATAAATGTCTGAGCAAAATAAACGACTAAGCCAAAGCTCTGTTCATTGCACTGCTCCAAAAATAGGTGTACATTAAAATAGAGGCGAGTGTTATACAAAGTGCCCTGGCAACAAGAACTAATATTGCAGGGAGTTGTAAGTCCCAGGAATGCAAAGGGAGTTGGGCAAACAAACTGAACTGCTAAGTTATAAACATAGGCTGCTGCTGCAGAGAAAGGCAACAACCATAATGAAACATGTGAAGGAAACCTCAGCATACCGCAAATCTAATACACTACCTCCAGGCAAAATATCACAGAGGAAATAAAAGCTTTGAAACTTTTAGAAAAGTTGAGGAACTTCAGCTGCACCAAAGAGGCACAGCAAACAGAGTGGGAAAAGTTTCCAGAATGTGACGGCAGTTTAAGATTTTCTGGTGATGGGGAGAAGGAAGAAGAAACTTTCAGCATTTTGTTCTCTACCTTTATTCTCTTCAGCTCCTCCCAGTCAGTGCAGGACAAATTTTTACCTCCAGAGATGTACTGTGGTGACACAAACAGCCCCCTACCCATTTCAGCATCTGCATCTCTTTAGTACAATTTCCAGTCATAAAGATAACTTAAAACACTGATCTGATGGAAATATTTACTTAAGCAATAATTTTTTAACAAATATTTCATATTTTTAAAAGAAGATTATTTTAATTACATGGAAAACAATTTAAAAGTGGTTCAGTGGCACTGTGCTTTCTGTATGGATACTGATACTGGATTCAGAAAAGCTAGTTATAGATTTTTCTTTGGAGAGAAACACAGCTACATTAATTTATTTCATGAGACCTAGTTTGTGATGATGCATGGCCTTCTTTCTGGAGATATTAGTTTGGATATACTGAGTCCAGGAACACCTATTTACACTAACATGTTTTAAATCTGTGCAGAACTATCAGCTCTTTGTCCAGTTATTAGATTGGAAAGGCCAAACTAAGACTCATTTTTCAGATGTAATTATCCTTATGAAGATATCTGTGAATTGTGTTGTTACTAGGTTTAAATACAGATTTCTCTTTACAGAAGTGTCCGTCTTTTCACTCGTCTGATTTTCTGTAGATTTACCATTCACAATTAGCAATAAAGAAAATAAATTAAAATTTAACACAGCAGGTGAAAGGCAAACACAAACAATCAGTCTGTGTCTGGATTAAGAAAAAACAAGAAGAGACAATAATTGTCAATGATGAGTTGCCAGATACCTACACATCTTTCATTTTTGTAAAAATACAGAAGTCAAATGAATTTTCACAAATGAGAAAAGAATTTGGAAGGAAGTTATCTACTTTTCCACTAACTGCATAAAATTAATTAGTGGAAGTGCACGGCAATCCAAATATTAGGTTAATTACCCTTCTTTGTGTTCTTATAAAGCACAAAGAACGAATTTAATCAATTATCAAACTTGAATGATGATTCCACTAGTTTCTTGAAATTATATACCTGCTCTGCAAGAGAATAAAGATTGTAAACAAGTTCTCTTGGTATTACTATGATTACACTATTTAGAACTTTACCTCAAAAATTATTTATCGCTTTCAGCTGCATTTCAATGTTTTTCAATGTTCATTATAAATATCCAAGGCCTACCCATCATTTTTCAGCATTGTAAATACATCAGATTTATTTTCAAGCAAAATACGATCTTTTTCGTCTCAATTTTCAAGTCAGCTTCTCATGATAATCTAACCAATATGAATGGAAAAATTGAAGCTTATCTTAATCACCTCTATCCCTGCTATTCATACACAAGACTATCTTACCTTCTGAACAGAAATGCTTTGAATTCCTTTGGAATGAAGTCATACAGAAATATCATTGCCTCTAAAAAGATACAACTAGGAAACAGATAGCAAGTGACACTTTTATTGTGATGTAGTGCTCAATGTGTTATCTCCAGGCATTATCTCCTTAACATTTACCACCTCTTTCTTACCTATGAAAACAACAGGATTCCCAGAAATAGCAGGGAAGAGTTTTTACTACCACTACAAATAAATGCTCATTAGCTTTTAATGATACAAATATTTCACTGCATATTTTCTAATTTATAATGATTTCTTCCATATATTAAAAATACTTCACACTTCACTGAAGAAGTCCGAGTCCCCATTATTCTCAGTGCCCCCTTCTTAGGAGAATACAGTTATCTATATATGCTGCACTATATGCAAGATCCTTATGGTATGCAGTTTGTCCACATAGAGCATCATCATCTGATTTTGTGAAGAATGTTTTTGAAAATACTTAGATCTCAAAAGTGAACTTTAAAGCTCTATTGAATGTAAGCCGGAAAAAGGGCTTCATGGTGTAACTTGCATGACATGGCCATATGACATTTCAGAGTGATTTAGTACTGAATTAGATCACACAAATGTAGGAAGGAAACAAACCTTGTGTTGGTTTTGGCTAGGACAGAATTCATTTTCTTCACAGTAGCTAGTATGCAACTATGTTTTGGCTTAGTGCTGAAAACAAGGATAACACAGGGACATTTTCCTTAGGGTTGAGCAGTGCTCACAGTGCATCAAGGTATTTTCTGCTCCTCACACCACCCCAGCAAGCAAGTAGGCTGGGGATGGGCAAGGAGCTGGGAGGGAACACAATGGGGACAGATGAGCTGACCAAAGGGATATTCCATGCCATGTGACATCACATTCAGCATATAAAGCTGGAGGAAAACAGAAGGAAAGGGGGGACATTCATAGTGATGGTGTTTGTCTTCCCAGGTAAACGTTATCTGTGATGCAGCCCTGCTTTCCTGGAGGTGACTGAACACCTGCTTGCGCATGGGAAGCACTGAATGAATTCCTTGTTTTGCTTTGCTTCCACCCACAGCTTTTTTGTTACTTAAACTCTTTTTATCTCAACACATGAGGTGTTCTGTACCTTTTATCTTCTGATTCTCTTCCCCATCTCAACCATAGAGGTGCATTGAGCAGCTGCTTGGTCCTAGTTCTCAGCTGGGGTTAAATCATGACACAAGGGAAAAAGCAGGCAGTGTCTACTTTGGTTATGTAATAGCCTCCCCTCACCACTCCCCCTCCCTCCCCGGGATGTTAAGAAGAGCATGCTCAAAAGCTAACTGCTAAAAAAGAGAGAAAAAAAGATATTTTAAACACTTAATGAATAAACAAACTGCTAACTATTCTGGAAATTATTTCCAATGTGAAAAACAATCACAGAGATTTATTTTATAATACACTGTGTATTTATAAGCACAGAGAAGGCAGCTACTTTTGTTTCCAGAAACCAAGTCCTACTAATACTACAAGAAAAGCCACTCCTGTGATCTACATATTTCACTTAGAGGCAATGAGGATAAATCATACTTTTTTGTGCATGCATTATTCTGAGCAGATAGGGAAAGAATAATTTAAATGAGACGTATACATACAAACCAAAATGGAAAGATTGACTCTCAATATGTATATATAATTTTTTTGTAAGGTAAAGTGATTAATACTTTTTTTTTTTCCATTCTGTTCTCCATTTTATTTTCTTAATGGTGAAAAATAAAAGTGTTGTTACTGAGATCATGGTGTCTAGGAGGATTAACAGAAATTTTCTAAGGTCATTTCTCTAACTCTCAAAAGTATTATTAATATTTAATTAATAATAGTCTCAGTGAAAACAGATTAAGCCAAACACATTGAGTTTCTAGCCATCACTTCTTACATTGCTTCTGGCTCCTTTGGGATGCTGTGTAATATTATCACAGACACATTTAACTGAGGCAATTTAATATTTCCCATAGAGAACACAAATCCATTTGCATTATTATCACCAAATGAAACCTTATTTCAGAAACATTTAACATAATTAAAATCTATGAAAATAGAGTGCAGATTATATTCTGAAAGTAATAAAGGATTAAATATTAGAGTGACAGTTCTTCTGATTGAACAGAGAAATATTTTTTTGCAAGTTGCTAAGTGACTCTATTTACGATTTGTGTTGGTTGAATGTTTTTAATCTACTGTTTTAATCGTGTGGAGGTGCAGAGGTATTGGCAGTAAAGGCAATAATTGTGTGGAGGTATTGGCAGCAGTAGGCGGCCTCTGTGTAAGAAACCAGGGGCTACCTCATACCAGGTCGAAAATGGACCCTCCACAGGACATAGCTGAGCCTATCAGCCAAGCTGGTGGCACCTCTGAGAAAACATATTTAAGAAAGAATAAAATATCACATAGACAGTAAGGACTGAAGGAAATAAATGTGTGAGAAATAATCATAAAATCATAGAAAGATTCAGGCTGGAAGGGACCTTAAAGCTCATTGAGTTCCGATCTCCGGGCCATGGGCAGGGACACCTCCCACTAGACCAGGTTGCTCAAAGCTCCGTCCAGCCTAGCCTTGAACACTTCCAGGGATGGGGCACCCACAGTTTCTCTGGGCCACCTGTTCCAGTGCTTCACCACACTCACAGTAAAGAATTTCTTTCTAGTATCTAAATCTCCCCTCTTTCATTTTAAAACCACTACCCCTCATCCTATCACTACACTCCCCCATAAAAATTCCCTCCCCATCTCTCCTGTAGGCCCTCTTCAGGTATTGGAAGGCCATTATAAGATTTCCCTGGAGCTTTCTCCTTCTCCAGGCTGAACAACCTGAGGTAATAATTTAGACAAATCAAGTTTGTTGAGTGAAAAATACATTATATAGTACCTTAACTAATTTGCTTAGCTTTTCAGATGCAGTTTATAGTCATTTCAGCAGTTGTGACAAATTAATTGAATTGGAGAAAAAAGTATGATTTAACAATAATATATAACATATGCAGCTGTGATACAAAATCATGAAAATCTAATCTAAACAGGCGAGGCTTTTGGGAAACTACATTGTGAATTTGCTAAATGGGATTGAACAAATCAGAGTTCTCCTAAATTGTGAGTATCTAAGAACTGAAAAATGGAAGGAGTGCTTTGATAACAGAACATCAATGTTTTTCTTCATGGAGATTTTTGGTAAAGACTAAGAACATTCTTTAGCAAAAATCACTGTGTCTGATTCCACTGTTACACTGAGCATTGTGCTGATGACAGCATTTGTAAAGAAGATGTTTGTTGTCAGGTCATGTACAATGTAGGCAGAAGCTCTCAGGATAATACTTTTTAATTGGACATACACACTTACACACAACCAGGTTAGATAAATTATACTGGCTTTAAAAATTCTTATTTGATAGTCCTTTTGGTTTGGAGCTTATTTGGTAGGGAGGAAATAATGCTATAAAAGTAAATATTTATAATGTCTGAGAAGATTTTATCTTCAAGAATAATGTTCGTACAGCTAAAGCAACTATAGCTACAAAGGAGTCACTGACATTTTAGAAGGTAAACACAAAAATACTCCTGGCCCAACTCCAATATGCAAGGGATATGACACATAGAAGGAAAAGCTGGAGTGGAGTAAAGCACAACATCAGGGTGAAGTGCATTGATACCCTTGAAAAAAGGTAGTAAGTTTTACACCCTTTCAAAATCTTCATATGAAACTGCATAGTCATCCATACATTTTAGACCAATACTGAATGGGTTTCAGGCAACTTAGGCCAAGAGTTGTTTTTAAAATACTCTTCTAACAAAGCACTTCCTTGAGAATGGATGACTTGCCTCTTGAGAAGGCCAGAAGGCCCCAAAAAGGCCAGGTAGCTTTTATTTGTATGCTGACCAGTCTGGGCACTGAAGGAGCTCCAGTATCCTTCAGGCGTTGCAAAGTACAGTTAGTAATTTACCCCCACCGAGTCTGTTTCTAATTGTGCTTCAGTGGCACCTACTTGTTAAGGCTTGCCTAGCCACAATACTTGATCATGCTGAGGTTCTTCACTAGCATGTATGAGAGGTAACTAGCATAATACTGGTATTGGTTATCAAAACAGTAAAATATGGTATCTGACTCATACAGCAACTGGAATAGAAAGATTAAAACATCCTGCTTCCCCAGGCAAGTACTTTGTTATTCCTACTATAATGTGCCACACATTCTGCTAGTGGTTACTGCCTTCTTTCACATTTTTATCTTGCTCTTCTTAAATGGCTATTATCCATACATTAAACATACAGTCAAACACAAGCCATTCTTATCATCATACATACAGTTCATGCACTAGCCATGAAGCAGCAAATAACAAACTATTAAATTTCCTTGTATACATAATCCATTGTGCAACATCCTTTTGAAGGGTGATATAAATCAGGTCACAAATTGCGTATCACCCCCTGAACTACCCGGACACTCACCTGGAAGCACTTCAATGACATATACAAATCCAATAATTTTCCAGGTAACATATTTCACTATGCTAGCTTTCGTTTAAAGATATTATTCATGCAATCCAAAATCTTATGACCCATATTGTTTTCTGCTTTTAACATACCAGTTTTCTTGATGCCCTGTATTTTCTTTCACTTTCCTATAATCAAATTCTGTCCTTCTTCAGATCGTTGGCAATGGTCCAGAGTCATACATAATTCCTTAGCAGAAGCTTAATTTTAACAAAGTAGGGTAATACAGACACAAAGAGACTCTAAGAAAAAGCAAAATGGTTTGGGGCTATAAAGTACATTTGTTATCTGTTGCCCAGCATGAGTGATACACCATATTTAATGAAATACAAGTCTGCCTTAGAAAAGATAAGCATAACTCTGACCTGATCCAATAGGAAGCAAAAATGTTTGTAGTGCAGCATATTCCTTACAGAAAAATCAGTCAGTTTATTTTAAAGAGTCACATTGTAACGGAAGTTTTAGTCTATGGAGAGCATAGTGACTGTCACTAGTCATAAGCAGTGTTCCTTTTTACCTTTTTAACTTAACTTTTGCTGGAAAGAGTAACTAGTATAATTTTGCTATATAACTGTGGAAAGTGTTTTGTGCACTCTCAGTCTTATCTCCTGTTACCCTTTTCATATGCTATTTTTCATCTTCATTCATATATCTGTTTCACTCAAACTAAACATGCAGAGGGCTGATTTTATGATTTTAGACTCACCATCTTACTTGAAGAGGTTAACCTCATTCTAAAAAAATGGGAGGCAGCAGCCACCTTCAAAGCAAATACTTTAAGGAACTCACTTCACAAAATATATTTAGCCTTTGATGAATAAAAATTTCAGTTATAAAGAATAATTACAGGAAAAGATGGCGGAATCTTTTGAAATCAAACAAGCCAGAAAATGCAAACATTTTTCACTTAAAAAAATCCTATTTTATAAGAAGTTTCAGAACCGACGTTATTCTGTCTTCCAATTATTCATGGCAAAATCATGATGCTTAACCCGCCCAAAAGACTATGTTTTGTATAATCAAATCTATGCCAAATCTAACCACCAAAAAAACCCAAAAATCTCAGTCAACTTTTAATATATCAGCCTGCTTGATGCAGCATGCAGGTATCAGTACCAGAGAAGGCACACCCTGTGTTTAGTGATAGACGACATAGCCACAACGTTCACAGATTTGCTATTTGCTTATTCTAGCACTTAGCAACCAATATCAAAAGTTATGCTAGAAAGCTACTCAATTGCTAATGGAACAGTATTATGGAACCACAGAACTATGGAATTGTCAGAGCTAGAAGGAACCTCTAGAGATCATCTAGTCCAACTCCCCTGCTAAAGCAGGATTGCCTAGAGCACATTTCTCAGGACTGCATCCAGGCGGGGCTTGAAGGTCTCCAGAGAGGGGGACTCTACAACCTCCTTGGGCAGCCTGTTCCAGTGCTCTGTCACCCACACCGTAAAGAAGTTTTTCCTCATAATTGAATGGAACTTCCTGTGTTCCAGCTTGTGCCTGATGCCCCTTGTCCTGACACTGGCAACCACTGAGAAGAGTCCAGGTCCGTCCTCCTTCAACCCACCCTTCAGACACTTATAAGCATTAATAGGGTCTCCCCTGTGTCTTCTCTTCTCCAGGCTAAAGAGTCCCAGCTCTCTCAGCCTTTCCTCATCAGGGAGATGCTCCAGTCCCTCAATCCTCTTTGCTGCCATATGCTGGACTCTCTCCAATAGTTCCCTGTCTCTCTTGAACTGGGAAGCCCAGAACTGGATGCAGTTTTCCAGTTGTGGCCTCACCAATGCAGAGGGGGAGAATGACCTCCCTTGACCCACTGGCAACAGTCTTCTCTATGCAGCCCAGAATTCTATTTGCCCTCTTGGCAACAGGGGCATATTGCTGGCTCATGTATAGTTTATTATCTCCCAGGAACCCCAGATGCTTCTCCTCAAATTGCTTTTCAGCAGGTCCACCCCATGTCTATATTGGCACCTGGAATGATCACTCTCCAGGTGCAGGACCCTACACTTGCTCTTGTTGAACCTCATTAGGTTCTTCTCTGCCCTGCAGTAAAGAATGCTCCTTCCACAAACATTGTTGATCAACTTCTTCATAACAACTTCATATCATTGAACTGAGCATATGGAGCTGTTCCCTTGCATTGCCATGCTTAGTTGATTTTAAGGCTATGAAAGACTCTTATAGTTGTCTTTAACTTGTCCCACATGAAAAATTTTGAGACTTACATGAGTTACTGCATCCGGTCCAAAAGGTATGGATGAGCTAAAATAAGAGTATCTTTTTTGGTCACAGGCAACCTCAATTTAAAAGTTTCGAGTGAGGGAAAAAATCCATGAAGTATCTTTGCAAATTTCTACATGGAAAAATTAACTTCACCACTGACACTTGTCTATTATGTGGATGTCATTCTTGCTTTTAGATATTTTTTGCTTTTGAATGAAGAGCATGAACAGTTTTATGATTTATAATTAGATTATCTTCAGTAAAGACTATGTTATCATATCTTCATTCTGTCTTTGCTAATCAAAGATAAAATCTGTATTAGTTTAGACTTGTGATGGTTCTTCTCAATTTCTGAGTTTTCAACTTCCTTTTTGAACTATTAATTCCCTAATTGGCTGAGTATTATAGTAAAGCAATGCCAACAAGTGCGATATAAAAAGGTCTTGCTTCTTTTTACAATACATTCTACTATTTTATATCCAGTGGCTTCTTGAACTCTTCTCAGTACTCTGAGCATGTGCTTTTACTGTGATCCTGGGTCAGTATAAAAACTCTGTGCTCTGTATCAGGTGAATATACTCTCACCTGGTACCTCCAGCACATGGTCTTTTTTATCCAGAAGCTCAGCCTTACATTTGGTTGCATTTCACACGTATGTTTTGATAGCATCCAGCTAGTTATCTACATTGTGATATATCATTGATTTGTTTTCTTACCTTTGTTAGTGGTAATTCCATATCATTGACAAAATATTTTGAAAGTATTCCGCTAGGAATAAGCTCATGCAAGACCTCATTAGAAATTCCAAGTCTGTAAATTTTAAGTCAGTGAGATGTTTGAGTCGACCTAATGAAAATGTAGTGCAGTAACACAGCTCTTCCTAAATGTCTACAAAGTATTAATAAACGCCTTTACAAAGAATGCTTTTAACCTCGTAAGGCAAAGATAACAGAGTAGATATGTGAGTGTCATTCTTTATAAACCGATTCTAACTGGTGTTAATTAGGTTACCCCCTTTTGATGTTTTATTAATAATGTCTAGTATTAAGCACTCTCTATTTTGCCTTTAATCAAAGTTGGATGAGTAGGCCTGTAAATACCCAGATCATTTCATTCAGCTCTTCAGCAGTTATTGAACAGACAAATCTCTTGAACGTTTTACTGACAATTTTTTCCAGTACCTAATTGCTAAGAAAATTAATTATAACTTACTATGAATTCTTTCTTTCCTTTCATGCATTATAAACTTATTTTCCTTTATACTTTCTACCGTAGCTTTCTCTTTGTACCTTGTATATCTATCAGTTCCCCATACCAGTTCTGGTTGATGTTCAGTAGTGTTAGCTTCTCCCATCTTTCACATCTTCTGAGTATTTTTGTTCATTTCTTCCATCCCTCTTTAAACACTGAGGGGTTTTATTTAGTTTCATTTCTTGATTTGTTTTTCATAAGAATAGTCTTCCTAGTGGTGTGATAGCAAACTTGACAGCATCTAGTAAAATGCTTTTTAGTATCCAAATGTCATTTGTATCTTGCTAAATTCTTCCTACTATCTGAATTAGCTATAAGTGGGTTTTGGCTTTATGATAGGGTCTCTTTAAATCATTACATGTATATTTTACTTTCATGTATTCTACTCTACGTGCACATTGTAAATGTGATTCACTTGAACATAATGACAGATGAGGGAAGAGCTTGCTTGGCATGAAGACAAGGCGGCTTTGCGGGGACTTAATAGCAGCTTTCCAATACCTAAGGGAAGGTTGTCAAGATGAAGCCAGACTCTCTACTGAGGTGCATGACAGGAGAACAAGGAAAATTGAGATACCAACTTTACATAAGGAAAAAAAAAACCACTAAGACACTAACCAAGCAGTGGAAGAGGGTGCTCAGAGAGGTTGGGTAATCTCTGTCCTTGCAGATTTGCCTGACTGGATGAAGAACTAAGTAGCCTGGTCTGATCACAAAGTTCATCCTGCTTTAAGTAGGAGGTTGGACTAAAGACTCCCTGAGGTCTCATCCAGCCTGAAGTATTCCAGTTCTTCTGATAACATCGCTGCTAACTCTGCCAGTACTTATTTTTAATTCTGCTTACAGTTCCCTCTGTCTGTCAAAACGAGGCTTATGTTAGCATTCCATTGGGTTGGTTATGATCATTCTTTAGATTTAGATTTTTAGAAAACAAAGGTGTTTAGAAATTTTGAGGATGTTTTAGAATTAGCCATATAAGACCTGAAGTTCTCATTATTATGAGGTTACCTACAATAACACAAGTTCAATAAACTTGTGAATGCCTTTTCTAGCCTTCCTCTTTGTTGCTTGTTTTGTACAGCACATATGCCATTTTTTATATTATAAAATCACCATTGCATGTGCAGAAGGCCTTTATCAATCAATCATTTTAAAACTTAGAAACTGTGTAAATTGCCAGTAGTGAGCTATTTTAGAGTCACAAAGTGCATTTAACAGTTGTGATAACACCTTATCAGAGGAGATAGGGCAATGTAGGATTACTCTGTTGACACATACTGCTTAATTTCCCAATTGTGGGACAGTTCTTTAATACTTACTTGGCTGAAGTTTGTTTTCTGTGTCCTGTAAGCCACAGGCTGGCTGATATTGAACACAGCACATATAATATTGTCTTGCACTGAATGTTATACATGCAAAACTTTCCTGATGACCCAATGATGGCCAAAATGGTCCAGATTCACATCTCTGAGCTACTAAAGAAGCTGCTTCCAGGATTCAGAGAGTAAATAATGATTAAAAAAGACAAAACAACTGCCTCTTCTCCAAAAGGTCACTTTTGCTTGGCTGCCAGCTTTCTACTCAGTCTTTTTATAGATCAGAAAAATATCTGAATGTTCATGCCTTTTGATAGCACCAAAGCTAACATCTTAGAGATGATTATTCCCATAATACTGACCTTTTCATTGTGGTATTAATGTTAACATGTTAAAGTGCCTTTAAATATTAATGCCAACGAGGATTCCTTTGCTTTCATGTCAGAATTCATGACTCCTTGCCATAAAAAACCACACTAACATGCCTGTAGGCTTGTTACTTTTCCCATAAAACCAATCGCACTAGCAATCTTATTTTGAAGTTGGTATTAAAAGTGGGATAGGCTAGTGTTCTCCTGTTACCATCATCCAGATAGAACTTGCTGCATACAACTGATGTATAAAACTCTTCCTGTTACGTGGTCTGCCAGTTGAAATGGAGACATTTGGCAGGACTTGACCTGCGATTTTGCAGGATTATGTCTGCAATACACTACTACAGTAGTCATTGTTTCCCCAGGATTTGTCTTTGTTGTTCAAGGTCTATGCTCACTTTATGTTTTCTGTTTGTACCCTGGGAGTACATTGAAGGGAATGTTGGTATAAAGTGTAGCTGGAAACTTATGTCAGAAAGACCATAAGGAAGAGGCAAGCAAGTATGTCTCTGTCACAGCATGCACAGAAGCACACCCTCAGCATTTTCTAAATACACATGAAAATCTTTATTAGTGTTATTTCCCTCAATTTCATTACATGGATCTTCTTTTCAGCCACTCTTTTATATCTTTGCCTCTACTTCATGCAAAAAACATAAACCACTCCTTTCACTTGAGTGAAATAAAGAGTTCGTTGTATTTAGTATAAAGTAGATACAGATCTACATATCTGCATTTTTCTCAAAGCATTCAAAACCAAGGAATTGGTTTCATTCTGAATCTCATAAAATAGTACCAGGTAACATGATTTGTTATGGAAGGCAACATAATTTTGACATCATCAGAACCCTCTGGTTCAGTGAAATGGATATCCCTAATCTACTTACCGGCAGATGCCCTGGAAGGGAAGGAAGACAGGAAGAAAGAATTTACATCCAGCTAATTCACATGTAAGGTTTTTCTCTAAATATCTTCTCCTGGCCATTGTCAGAGGCAGAAAATTGTGAGTCTTACATTCTTATTTCCTTTTGGGGAGTTAATAGGGGAATAATACCTGAGGTATAAAACCTGGAAAATCAAAAAAGTCATTTGTGAAAATGACTTCACGTATTAGGTGAAATTTTATTACCTCTCCAATGAAGATATGCTAATACAAAGATGAATGTCTGGTAACCTGTGGCAGTTGCTAATTGATAAGGCAATTATTGTAGATAAGATGTACAGTTTCCAATCATGTTGAAACAATGCCAGTCTTATGTAACTTCAGCCATTTAACAGCTGAACAATTTGTCTTGCAGAATTTAATCTAAACAATTTGTCTTACATATAATCTTTCTCTATAAACATTCGGGACTGGTAAGGAAAAGATGATGCATCTCACTTCCCATGCTACTTACCCACAGAGTGGAACTCTGCATGAGGGTACATTTAGAGACAAACTACTAGAAATTAAAAGACTTATGTACCATTAAAGAATCAAATAAGTTAAAGATGGAAAGTACACCTACTATTAGTTGAGGAATAAAAATTTCAGTCCCCCAAATTTTAGGCCAACAAATTCTGTCTCCTAAAGTTCTACTCTACTTAAATTCTTTATGGAGGATTCTTGTCTAGCAGGCTTGTGTAGTGGTTAGCCATGTGATGTTCTCTTCTGTATTTTCATTTCTGTTTTCAATTACAGTACACTTCTTAGTAGACAGGCAATACCTCTGATACTACAGAGCTACTCAAAGTAGCAAGCCTACACTTAGAGACAAATTGATAATTATTTTCATTTTTCTGATGTGGAATAAATGTACGTGCTATTTTCACCACAAATTTTAATTAATCCAAATTAAATTTCATATATGAGCTGTCAGAGGAAATGCCCAACCCATTTGTGAGAGTATAGTTACCTAATGTAATGTGAAGAAGCCTCTACTTGCTATTATTTTGTTTAGCCATCATAGGTGTTTAATTACATTCTTTTGATGTCAGTAAAATCATTTAACTTCCCCTGCAGACATTAAAAGGCATCTGCTATATTGAAAAAAGTATTTTCCCATGCCACAATTTGAGTTTTAAACAGAAGTACTTACCCAACACATAGCTTTATCTTTTAAAGGTTCAAAATAAGTTTTATGCTCAAATAAAATTTCAGCCATTACATTTTGCTTTTAAAGTTTAGTCAGCCATACAAATAACAAAATGTATGTTTCCATAACAAATAACCCCATAGCTGGAGATATATTTGGAAGCTGTTCTAATGGTGTAATTTAAAATAATTTTATTTCTTTCCATAAGAATATTGTTATATAGCTATACAGTAGAAACCAGAGCTTAGTTGCAAAATTTATAATCATGCTTGAAATTTAACAGCTAGGTTAGAGTATCTGATGGTGTATAAAACTAAATAATTTAGTCTTGGTCCATGATGTTTCTAATATCTAATTTGGAATTAAATTCTTCCATAATTTTTTAAAGAAACCCACAAGAGAGTGTTCCATGGTAGATTCAGGAGCAGAATACACTGTCCTGTTGTTAATTACCATAAATGATTATCTAGACATTTCCTGTGTTCTGTCTACTACAGCATTTCATACTTATATGTTTTGTGTCTTAGCATAGCATTTTATAGAAACGTGCAACTGAAGGTCAGTATTCAATTTTTTATGTCAATTTTCTTCTGAACTCTGATATCAAGTAAAATGTTTTGCATCATTACAGCATGTTTCTGTTGCTTTTACAACAGAATGTGCACACACTGTCCTCTGGAGAGCAGCTGTCAGCTGTCAAAAATTAGTATAAGATGATATCTCCAGTATTCTACTGTCTTTTTATCTATTCACAATAAATGAGACACAGAAAATTATACATGAATATTTCTCATTGTTATATTTATAACTTCATTCTACTATTTTTTAAAATATATAAGCCTTGGAAAGCTTAAGAACTTCAATGTATTTGCAGTAATGTTTATGATCACCCATCTGTAACTCCAAAAAAAATATTTATGCCTTACCATTACAATTGCATTTTTTGTTGCACCTGGACTTAGAATAGTCTTATTATAATACTACTACTGAAAATGGTAGTATTAAGTGTAAATAAGAGCTAGAAGCAAATAATTTAAACACATCAAAGACAAATCATAATATCCAATGTTCCTTTATACATTTTTTTCCCCTTGTGCTGTATACAGTTACAGTTAGAACTGTTATGATATTCCTTTTCACTATGATAATTTTAAAAAGCATTTTAAAGGCAAGTAGAAATTATAGGGGTTATATTTTTTTTCCCTATAAATTGTATAAACATAAATAGTATCTTTCATGGGTCATTATTTATTCAAAAGAAAAAAAAGAAGCAATGAAATAATAAATATGGGCTTTCAAATCTGGCTTTTAATTCTTACCCTTCAAATCAAATTGAGAACACCAGTGGAAATCTCATAAGGACATTGAAACAATCAAAATATAAAAACAAGACCTCAAAAAAGAATTCATAGTTTTTTTGACAGATTCAAATCCAACTTAATCCAAAACTATTATTTTAGTTAGGTATCTGTACAGTCATAAAATTGCTGCTATGATGCATCAACATATGTTAACACATCAAGTTCTTTATAGCCATGAATATCAATACAAAAATATACATTCATCCTAATTTCAGGTGTTAGAATATGTCTTAAGTGAGCATGCTGAAATTCCTTATCCTTTTCAATTAACTGTAGAGGACACCTAGAAATCTTACTTAGAGTAGGTAACTAATTTTAAAGCCCTAATATTAGGTGAGATGTATTCTACTGTAAAAATAGCTATCTCTACAAAAACCTTGACATTGGAAATAAATTAATCTGTAAGAAACAAGATTTAATTCTTTGTAATTTTCGTTGCTCATTTAATGTAATAATGTTATAAACTATAAAATGACAATACATACCATCAAACAACAATAAAGGACCATTAACCTGTAGAAGAAATGAGTTTTAAAATTCTGTCTAGTACCACCATGGTTGTTTTTTCAGATATATGTCTTATGTCGTAACTGTCAAAATGGCTTTCTTGTTTTTAAATATAATCTATTCTACTATAAAATATTTCCATGCTCTGTAAAATATTTTCTATTAAAGGCAAACAGTGAATGATTTGCATTACATATGCCATTTGTTTCACATGCATGTAGTTCTTGTGCCTAATGAATCAAACTAGGGAAATTAAAATACAAAACACTTCTTTTCCACAAGTACTACATGATTTATCATTTAGTACAAGGTATGAAACTTACATTTAGCATTATTTTATTCCTCAACTATTAGAATTTATTCCACTTGGACTAGAGCTCAAGGTAAATACCTCAGGACTAGTGGCATTATACATTGCCATTGTAACTAGAAACTAAGATATGTTTGCTTAATATAAATAATAATAAGCACTTATCCAAAGCTCTAAGTTGCCTAACTGTTAATAATACAATACATAAATAACATCAATATTCACTTAACTGGAAGCTCAGCAAACAGGATATACATAGACAGTCCTTTTCAACCTCTCATCCTTGTGGGAGGTAAAGTTTGCAACATCTTTTTTCTGCCCTCTCAAAATGATGTCTTTTGCAACCTGAAACTGAAGATTATTGTACTTGGGTAGTTTCAGACTCAGGTGGTGCTAAGTGATAATGTTTACAGTCCTAAAGCATCTCTAGAGAATACATCTGATTGCATATACGTACAGGGAGAAAGGGAAAGAGAAAGGGAAAGGGAGGAGAGAGTGCAAAGAAATCAGTATTGAGTTCTCTGCTGGCAGCAGCTGGGGTAATATGACATTGGATAATACAATAATTTGTAGGCTTACATGATTTATAACATCCTAAACAGCTTCTGGAAGTAATTAAGCAACCAGTGCAGACCTTAGAAGATGGGATGCTGCATGCCTCCCACAGTTCAATAGCTCACTAAATTGACTGCCACATTCATTACCAGTTTCAGTCCCTGCTGCCTATATCAGCTTGGTCTTATGGTCTGATTTCAAAGTAGCAAAAGAACAGAAAACAGTAGCAAGAAAAGCTGCCTTCAAAAGATGCCAAAACATCACACAGATTTTAACAAGCTTACTGTGTAGTATCATCAAACAAGTTAGGAAGCTGGAAATGGTCTTAAATTCCCATTTCCATTAATTTTCTCAAGCGATGGAAAACTTCTATTCTCACTCATCTTCTGCTTCCATTTTTGTATCTTTCCATAACTTATTTTCACAGCCTCAGTCTTGCTTTAAGTTTCAGACAAGCCACTCCCTTCCATGCCTCAAGCTCAGGTAGGGAATGACTGCAGTCCTTTGTTGCAATGTCCAAGCCTCAGGCACAGAACTACAAACAAGCAGCTTACTGGTAGCATAACTTCCTCTACCTCTTAACAACTCACCCAACAGTGAGGAATGCACACTGAAGAGGAAAACTGGAATCTATGCATAAGACTTCTCTAGGGAAAGAGGATCAGCTGAAATTTCATTTAAGGGCAGGAACGAAAAATTATTCTGTTTGCTTTTGTCAAGGTCGTCAGGTGCATCAAAAAGTTCATGAACAAATCAGCAGCAGACTTGATAGAACATCAATGTGGACACCTGATCATTATCTGTTTCCCTGAGGAAATTCTCCACTGCCCTTGTCTATCTGACAAATATTTTATATGGAAACCAATTTTATAACTTCCACACAAGCAAATGACTGTTCTAAATACAAACCAAGCCATAGGTGTTTCTGACATGCTGAGTCGATGCTACCTTGAGAGCTGTGGCCATACAGTGAGCAGCCACAGTTTCTGTTTATAGTCGACAAGCTAATGATGGGGACTAACACAGTCTTAACAAAGATCAAGGCTCTTTTTAAAATAATTTGTTATTTTACAATATTGCCACAGGTGAAGTAATAAATTTTTCATGAGTGAAGCTCCGATGAATGATTGCTTGGTAGTCTGGCTGGATAACAAAACCGATTTTTTACAGGATATGATTAGCTGAATAAAAGGTGAGGTGCCAACACTTTAATTCCTAAAGTATCATGAAATAAAGGTAAGACTATTAATAAACCATGGCATCAACGGACTTATTACTATTCTTGCCATACTCCTTGAGGACATGTAATAATTGCCTTTGGAGTTTTAATATTCATTTGCTCATTCCTTTTCACAAATGTATAATTGTGCTTTTCTTGCCAGGCTCTGACAGTAGTGTCTAGGGTTGGACTACATTTAACAGAAGCAGTAGCATCCACAAGCACTCCCAAGTCCTTCTCCTCAGGGCTGCCCTCCAGCTATTCTCCACCCAACCTGTATTTGTGCCTGGGATTGCCATGCCCCAGGTGCAGGACCCTGTACTTGGTTTGGATAAATTTAATGAGGTTTGCGTAAGCCCACCATTTGAGCCTGCCCAGGTCCCTCTGGATGGCAACCCTTCCCTCGAGCACGTTGACCACAGCACTGAGCTTGGTGTCATTGGCAAACTTGCTGAGAGTGCATTCTATCCCACTGTCCATGTCTCCAACAAAGATGCTAAACAGCACTGGTTCCAGTACCAACACCTGAGGAACACCAATCATCACTGGCTGCCACTTGGACATTGAACTGTTGACTACAACCCTTTGAGTGCAGCCATCCAGCCAGCTTCTTATCCACCAAGTGGTCCATCTGTCAAATAAATGACTTTCCAATTTTGAGACCAGGATGTCAAGCAGGACAGACTTGATGCTTTGCATAATCCAGGTAGATCACATCTATTGCCCTGCTGTTGTCTACCAAGGCTCTGGCAATATCATAAAAGGCCACCAAATTTGTCAGGCATGATTTGCCCTTGATCTGGGCCTCTCCTAGGTCTGTGCCAAGAGACCATCAGTCCCAGTGTCCAGGTGAAAAACCCACCCAAATGAGTCAGCAGAAGGAACTCTCTGGAGTGTCTACCAGGAAGGTTATTGCCTAGGAGTCTGGGGCACACTATGGAATGAAGGGAAAGAGCATTTTGAGATTGCACAAAATACATTACGGGATGTTTGCAGGTGGAATCTAAGAAAGGGAAAGGAAAGGATCAACAGGGATGAACACACATGAGCTAATAAAGGGATAAACTAGTAACTGGGCTGGCAGAGTGTAAGTGGTGGTCAGTGAGCTTGCCTGGCCATGATCTGCACAAAGGGTTCATATGCTTGGGTGACAGCATCTGGAGAGACCTGAGTGAAAGCAAGCACCAGCCACTGGAGGGGGACTAGGGGCCAGAAACGCTTGTGCCCATGATGCAGCACCTGGAGCAAGTGTGGATGTGCAAGTGGTTGTGTGGGCACCAGTATGGAACTAGCTGGCCTTGCTGGAGAGTAGGTATGCATGTCTCCAAGGATAAAATCACAGAACCTGTCTACAGAAGGGACTAGAGGAGTCCCTGCTCTCAGAGGGATCACAAGGTATGTTGGGCTCTGAGGACAAGATCAGCTGGAAGTTGTGCATGCTTGCATGTGTATCTGTAGTAGCAACTGAAATGGGGCTGCAGACACCAGGGTTCGTTTGTACAGGTGCCAGCAGCTGGGGTGACTGGGACCTAAGAGCCACTACTGGGCTGATTGAAAGTCTGAATCCATCTGCTAGGTGGATCCACCTGTTCTAGCAGACCTCCATCCTGCTCAGACAGAGAGTGGGAGCTGGATGAGGCTACTGGTCCTGTTTGTGTGGGTGCTGAGTGTGTCTGTCTGTGTTGTGTTTGTGGCTTGCTGTGTGCACAAGTGTATATGTGGTGCTGTACACATGTTTATGTGTGTGCTTACTGGGAATACATGCTTAACCTTGCTAACTGGTGGGACCTGGGGGTGTGGAGCCATGGCAGCTTTACCTCTGTTACTACTGCTTTTGGCACCTCACAGAAATGAAAAAAAATGCAGTAATACCCACCTAATAATATTGTATCATAAGCCAAATTTCTGAATTAATTTATTTAAGTTATATATTATAGTTAAGTTATATTATTGCCCAAATAATTACACTAGATATTAGGGAATAAATAAAAAACAGTACCAGGTATAAGTTTTAAACTAACATTTTGCTAAGTATTTAACAATTTTATTGGATAATTTCACCTTCTAAAGATTCTAACTGTTAGCCAACACCAGAAGGACTCTGCCCATAGTGCCTTGGTGAGGTGTGCCAGGCGCTGACAGTAGTGTCTAGGGTTGGACTACATTAAATGAAACAGAGCTGTACTAAAGTGATATTTTTTATTATTTATTTTTCCAAATGGAGACGTGTGTTCAGAATTGACATACAACAGATAAAGATCATACTACAAACTGTAGAAAAATCTATTAGAATTATCTCTTTGACATTTTTTTTAAACACCCCCCACCCCACCCCCCCCAATATTATAATAGCAATGATGACACTGTCAATTACCCTTCATCAAGAAAGTGGTGATAGGTATCCTGTAATTGTAATAGCTTTCTAGATTAAGCAAAAATTATTAGCATGCTCTCATTTTTCATTTTCTTCTCCCAGGGGTCTCAGTGCCAGCTTCTAGTGGTTCAGTGAGGAAAATGTTGTATCAACATGATATGAACAGAAGTGCGATAAATTTCTTCTTTTGGATTTACAAAAAACCTAATTTTATCTCCACGTTGCCTTCTCACAAGTAGAATGAGATACTATGGATTCAGAGGATAAGTGAAAGGCTATGTTTAAGAAATTAAAACATCTGCTGACTGAAATTTGGTTAGCAGAAAGCGGAAGAGATTTTCATTCAGTTCAGTGAAATTATTTGATTCATAAAATCATCTACGCCAAATTTGCCCTCAGCTTAGCGAAGGAAATACAGAGAAAGGTTGGCTATCAAGCCCACATTTACGATTCACTGAATCACAGCTGCCCGAAGGTTTAACAACTTGGTGCTTACAGTAAAGCAGCCTAGGAATTACATTCGGTTTGTGGATTCAATCTGAAAAACTAATTCAATCCACATTGCTTTGACTATTGCAGACAGCTGCTGTAGCCAAAGTTCCAAGAATTTAATGTTAGCTTTTACACTGATCTTCACAAATGGAGGTGGTTTCTTCATCTTCTGGCATGAATCTCATCAAACTAATCTTTTAGGCATTTTTCTATCTTTTCTGTGAAGCTTCAGATGTTCAAAGCAAACAGAAATGAGTCTATAAACCCAAGCCTTTCATATTTGTTTTGCTTACAGACTATTTAAACAAAAGTCTCAGAAACAAAGGTATCTATGTAAGAGTTTTCTGTGCTTCTGCTCCTGCAGTTAAAGCTTGCAAAATTCCAAGTTACATTCTCTGAGACTGACAAACATTTAATGAAAAACAGGAGATTTGCCTTGAAATAGATAGGCACATAGGAAGAAAAAGGGCTTTGTTTGAGTAGACCGTATATGACTAAAGACAAAAACACTATTAAAAATACAATACCCTTTAATTAAAACATACTAAAGACCATAAAAATATTGTATATCAAATTAATATCACATAACATTTATTGACTCTGAAGTTGCTTTGATTCATCATTATTTAACTTCTTAAATGCCCCTCTTTTTTTAAAATAAAGCTTTTGTCCTGGTGATTTGAAATCTGCAAACATGTCACACTAACAATATCATATACTTACCTATCTGCAAAATTTAGAGTAAGAATAGGAAGGCCTCCTGAGAGCCCTTCTTCTGTTACCTCTAACTGATCTTTGTGTAATCTCTCTTTACATAGTTTTGAGAATGCAGATTTTATGCTCCTCCAACATTTTACTCCCCTTATTGATGTTTTTTTTTTCCTGAACTCAAACCAGAATTTTTCTTGCAGCTTATGCCCATCATTTTTTCCTTCATCCACTGTGGATACAGAGAACGAATTGTCCTCTTTTTCTCTGTGGGCACTTCGCATTTAAGTGGTACTCAGCAACTTATGAAAGCCCTGCTCTTCGTAAAACTGAACATTGCACATGGGTTACTGCACATTTTCTTGAGCACAAAAGTTCAAGTTGCTATCACCATACTTCTATAATATAGTAACTTCTAGGCCCTAGGACATTTCAGTTCACTAGGAGCTTCACAAACACACAATGGCCCCAGTCTCAAGAGAACTTCTGATATAAACATAAGACATAACAAATGGATACAAGAGCAGGAATGTAAGGTCATACAATATTAGCAAGTATAATAGTGTCTCTACTGCAGCCAAGTTTTGAAGCCATTGTGGCAAATGAGAATTTGAAGGAAAAACATTAAAGTGAGCAATTAAATGACTAGGGGGATTTTTCAAACATCTACACATAAGCATCTACACATGAGAGAAACCACAAGCATTCTTGTGTAAAACTTAGTAAAAAGCCCATGCTCTTTAATGTTT
>VZTM01010002.1:0-11788 GCA_013400555.1 Jacana jacana | reverse complement strand
TGTTGTTTTTTTTTTTTTAATTCCTATTCTACAGCATCCAGCACCCTAGAAAATTTTTGTAGACAAATATGTGCAAAGAGTTAAAAGATCATTCTGCCTCATCTATTTTATTCTGCATTTATTTGTGACTCATGCATGAGTAAGAACTTTTGCTAAATAGAAGAATGAGTAGCAATATTTTCCCATGTAGCAGTTACCTGAGCATTAGCAGAATCCCTTATTAATCCCACCAGATGCATACCTTCCAAACTGGAAGGATATGCTTGTCCGGCTCTTTGATTCAAAGTAATTAACACCAGACTTCCTGAATGAGAACACGTCCTGTGGAAACAAAGGGTGGGTCCACAACATTACTTAAGATGTTTGGCCCTTTCACATTCTGAAATCTCATCTTGAAGAAACACCTCATGAATGGCTCATGAAATGAAAATCCAGTGTTCTCCAGAAAAAGCTGAGCATATGTTTCAGTAAAACAGCGCTATCTTAGCTCAGCACTTTTTCCTTCAACTAGTAAAACAATTTTCTTCTCTAGATACCATTTTAGAATTTGGATTTCATAACGCATCTGTCCAATGTTTTTCACAAACACAATATGAAGGCATGATAGACTAAAATATTTGCACTAATTAAATGTGCAAAAAACATATTAGACCTGTTTTCATTGAAAATTGTGAGTTTCTTCTGCTGGTTAACAAATTGTTATTGTATTTCTTCTACAGTACATAGATCAGTTTCAGAAAGTCACTGGATAGAAATATCAGAAAAATATGCATGCTTTAAGAAATAGCTGGACAGACAAAGCAACATAGTTTATTTGTGTATTGCTAGAAGGGAACTGTAGGAGGATACATGTTTCTCTGCAAATTACTGTCTGTGATGGTTACTTGCAGATTCTGTGTTGCAAATCAATTTGTGTTTAGCATGCCCAAGACAATGCACAGGGAGAATCAGATGTTCTAGACTGGTGTCTGTTAAACCTCGTATACTCAGCAAGGAGAAGCCTTCAGAAAAGCTGAAGCTAAATCTCAAAATCTTTCCCCTTCTCCAAAATTAGTATTAATAGAAGGCAAAGGGACATAGGATAATTAATGATGGAAGGGTTCTCATCTGCCATTCCAATCAGGAGGGACAAAAAGAGTTACGTCTTCAAATCGGAAGACATTGAGCACTTGGACTCCAAACCAGGCTAACTCGAATTGCCAAACACCTCCACAGCAGATTCAGCTCTCAAAGTTTGTACTTGCACAATATAGGGCTGGCATTCAAAAGCTCTCTCCTTACTCAGCAAATACAAACCCAATGCATAGTGCCTTGAGGTATCCAAGAGAGCCATGTGACCTTGTGAAACACGCAGAGAACTTGGGTAGCAAACTCAACCTCGCAGCAGGGCTGATCAGGTTTGGTGGTACAGTTAGTTGCACAGTCTCTTGGCTTTGCTTTCCCTGGAACAGCAGCAGGGTGAACCTGTGTCTCTTGAAGCAGCTGTAGTAAATATGCCCTACAGAATATAAGCAAAAGATTAGTTGCTTCAGGAGTCCTGAAAACCACCATGCTCAGTAGAGACTTCCCTAAGGTAGCTTTTTGGTGCTCCAGGATTTTTTTAGCACCTGAGGGAAATTTCTGGGATTTCAGGCTCGGGAACATACATAAATGAAGTTTTAGATCCTTGATTTCTTTTATAGACGTGAGACTAGAAGTCCAATTTACTGTAATGAAGCACATACTGAATAAAATACTGGGTGGCCGCTTTTAGAGATACCAGCCAACCTACACACTGAATGAAGATGGAAAATATGGAAAAAAGCTATTTAAACATCTAATTAAAGACTATATAATCTGATATGTATTCATAGAGGAGGATGGGAGGATAAATTTAAATTGCACTAACTATCTTGATCAGATGTTTCCTGATTTCTTGGAATAATAAGGAACAAGTGGGATTTTAGAAGACATTGTAGAAACAGGAGGAGTACTTGCAGCTGGGAAGCTGCACTGTGCAAGGGAAGGCACTTGAATAAAACACACAAAAGGTACAACACAGATGGAATAAGCAACAGAATTTTAAAGCACATAACGTTAAAAAGGAAGAAAGTGCCAACAGCTGATTAAAGAAAGTTGCAACTTCTTACTGTTCTCCATTTCAGTTGATGGTTAATTAATGAAACCACATGTTATATGTAAACTTAGACTATATTTTGGGTTATATGTTTTATTATTTCAATGGCCATCTGAAGAAAATAATAGCACGTTATGAAAAGCATTTTCACAGCTAGATAATAGTTATAATATCAAAGGGTAAGTCTGTAGGTTTAAACTTATGTATATAAGACAACTCTAATGTTGTCATATAAAATAATAATAAAAATTAACATTTAAAAGATATTTAATGATCAACTCTGCATGTAATTTCTTAGCAATTTTTTGCTGACTTAAAATTAAATGTCCAAACAATTATGCAAGTTCTCTCTACTAAAACACCATGTATTTCCACAGACATAAAACTGAAAACTTGGGAATCAACAGTGATCCTCAGCATATTTTATGCTATCTATAAAAGGAAGAGGTACTGATTAGCACACTAATAATCTCTGTTTTGTCAAACATTAATGGCACCTCATTCTGAACAGTCACCCATTCACATCTCATGAAGATTTTGCAAGAACAGCCTGTCAAATCAGGAAAAGCATTTAACCATTAAAGAGTTGATTTCCCCTGCCTACTGTTTTGTAGAATGGTGTCAAGTTGCTTAAAGAAGGCCCATTCTGCAGGGTGCTTGGATGAATTAGTGCTTCTGCACTAATACATTCTCCTGAACGATGAACTGTAGTGATGCTTAAATTTTGGGTAATTTAGACAATCAGTAATTCAGATATCATGCTGTCCAACAACCATTTGACTTGCCTGCAATACATCAAGACTGTCAAATTTGTATATAAGTACATCCAGTAATACTTTAAATATGAGAGTGATATACTTGTAGAGAACTTTTTACAGAATGCCATGAGAGATCTGAATCTATTGCTGGAAGATAAATATCTTAACCGAATTAAACTATGGGAACCTCTGATCTTCTTTATTTCACTTCTGATCTTAGTCCAGAAGCTTGCTATAAGTGTGTGAAGCAGTTAATTTCTCCCGGAATATCTTTGAAACATCATGCCATCATCTATTCAATGTAATTTTGAAGTGATTTACTCAAAGTACTTAATATATTTAATGATGATAATTTATTAATTCAATAATCATAACAAACTCTTTCATATATGCTTCCAAAAGTTTTTGCATTCTTTCAGACATGTAGCTGTGATTTTTGGATACTGAATATATTTCTGGCTGTAGTTAAAAAACTTTTTTGGAAACAGTTCCAGTATTGGGTTTTTTAAAGTTTTGATATAATAAGCTTCAGTACTAAGGATATACATTTCTGTTGGTTTGAAATTTCTAATAAATAATCTTGTTCTACACAGTTGCAGTTTAGCATGGGATGTAAAGAACCAAAAAGAGGTCCAAACAGAAAGGAGTTATAATTCCTATTGCAAATTTTCATCTTATTATGAGCTCATAAATGAAACAGAAAGGAAGAGAAATCTTTTACGAAAATGTGCAAACTTATCTCCATGGGGAGAAGCACAGCAGTGAACAAAACATTTGGAAAGCATCAAGATGTGACCTTCTTAAATATTTGAAGATTTGCCAACCCTTTCTAGGACATTGCTTAAAGAGTTCCCTTAAAAGTGCAATCATGTTACGTCACACCAAAATGAAATGCTGCAGAGTGTTAGAGGTTGGATATAAAATATTAAACTGTGACATGAATTTTCTTTAATGTAATTGGACGTTAAGTGGATTATTAGATGTATGATTTTTTCTTTCTAAATAAATACTTCTCAATGAAATCTCTTACAAAAAGGCTATCTGAATTATTAGTAATGGAATACAATATAATGCTGTTGGGTTTAGATAGTTTTTTCAAGGCAGAAGAGTTTTTAAATTAGATCAATAGTGAAGAAAATTAAAGTCATTCCCAGAGTCATGTTGCTACTTCAGTGAAAAAGATTATTTTTTTCTGTTTACATGATTGAAAACTTACAAAATATTTGTGAAATGTTTCTTTAAGCTGGTCCTGCTAGCTGACATGTACCATAAGGCACAGAGATTTTATACCTGCCCCTCTACTTTTTCAGGATAGTTTGCAAGCACAGATTATCTGTGTTTTACAGCATTCCAATGATATACAACTTGATAACTGGAAACACACAGGGAAATGGCTTAAATTGGACTTAATAGCAAGTCAGTTTTACAGCCTGGGAAGTTCTCAAGTGATCGAGGCTGCTAGATAGGGACTCAAACTATTACAAACTACAACCTTTCTCTAATTCACTGAGAGATTGCTATCAAGCAAAAGGTGATTCCACAGGTTAAAACAGATTTGGGGAATTTCGTTCTCACGTCACCTGTTCTGACAAGTTTCTTACTCTTTCATATCTACCAGCTGCTAACATGAGTATTGAAATGTCTGGGGGCTAGTAAATCTCCCCTGCAAATAGAAAGAATGGTTACAATGTATTACAATGATTATTTTTTTTTTTAAATGTGTGTTTTCTCATAAAATGGAGGACATGCTGAATGAACAATCTCATTCAATTCTGTTTGAAAAAGAGGAAATTAAAGCATCACATCACTCCTGGAGTTTTCTGGGTTATTGCTTCAGCAACGTATCAGAGAGATTACTGCTGTCCAGCAAAAAGTCGAGGTTTGACTTTTTAATTTTTATTTTTCCTCTCAAGAAAAAGTACAGCAATACTACTCAGGTTAACAGCTACCTATACTGGGGACCCATGTGTAAGCAACTGCCATATTCAGAGACAAATGAGCTGTGATACTGCTTTCTCGAAAGTTATTCATCAGACTGCTCTGTTTCAGTCACTTCCACATTGATAGATCTGATAATTCCTTGTTTCCATCCACCAACATGGGATATTATGAAACACAATCTTCAAAATTACTCTTCACAGAGTAAAAATTCACAGTGTAAAGACCACACAACCTCACAGCACTGCAATCATTAGACTAGGATTCACTACCTATAGGTAGGAGAAAATAAGAGTAAAAGAAAAAGAAAAAGATAAGAAAACCCAAGAGGGATAGTTCACTTCTTCAGGGCAAATGATAGTTACAGCAAACAGCTTTGCAGGCTCTATAAGGATACCATATCTCTACACCTTCTACATTAGGGTAAATATATAATCTAGATAAAACACCTACATGCTTTTCCTTGTCTCAGTTTCCTCAGCAGTTTTGAAACACTTCTTTGATCTCAGATTAGAGTCCCCTACAGTGTTTTTGATCTCTGCCCCTGTAGCTCATGATTCTTTATCCAACCCTGTCTCACTTGTGTATCCAGTTTTCTGCTTCTGGTACTTTCCCTTAAACGTACCTTGGTCAGTGAAAAGCTATTCCACACTGAGTTAATCAGCTTCCAAAACTGATGGCTGTTTCTTGGTTGTCTTCCTCTGTAGCTTGATCTTAAAATCTGGTGATCACCTCCAAAAATCAAGAGGATTATGATTTCAGGGGCTGCCTTCTGAAGACTGTGGCCTGCTGCCCAACAGTGAAGAAGAAAAAACAATGCAAATAGACCCCAGTCAAACCAAATTAACTTTGTGTCAAGCTTAGAAGCCTTCTGTATGTTATTCAATGTACAGAGTGATTACTTAGACAGTCATGGGCAGACATTCAGATTCTAAAACACTCAAATTTGGGTTATTTGGAATAGTTCAGTTTCTTAGTGAAAACCTGCAAATTTCTAGGAAAATTAAAATGTTATGGGTATTTTTAGACAAAAGTAGATTTCTACCGAAACCCACTTCTGACAAAAGGCTGTAACAATGGAAGGATTAGTAACATGCACTTTGTTTGACAGAACTGTAAGCATATTTTTCAAGATACAGACAAGCATATAGTATTACGGAACTGGATAATCTTTGGTGTGAAGCAAGGCAACATAACTTTTTGAGAAAGCTTGTAGAGCAATTATAAGGAAAATAGGGAAAACTGAGTAACAAATAGTCAGAATAATACCATTTGCACAATAGTGAGGTTAGAAAACGTGATAAGATGTAACATTTATTAATTAATAATTAGGATCTACATTTTGAAGATCATCCAAAATAAGAATCACAGAATCTTCATGGTTGGAAAGAACCTTTGAGATCACCAAGTACAACCATACACACACAAACTCCCCCTAAATCTTGGCCACTAGAGCATGCCCTGAACTGCCACATCTACACACTTAAATACCTCCAGGGATGGTGACTCAACCACTTCCTTGGGCAGGCTGTTCCAGTGCCTGACCACTCTTTCAGGAAAGTAATTCTTCCTAATATCTAATCTAAACCTCGCCTGCTGCAACTACAGACCATTTCCTCTGGTCCTGTCATTATTCACTTGGGAGAAGAGGCCAACACTCACTTCTCTACAACCTCCTTTCAGGTAGTTGTAAAGGGCAATGAGGTCTCCTCTCAGCCTCCTCTTCTCCAAATTAAACATGCTGACTTCCTTCAGCTTCTCCTTGTATGATTTGTTCTCTAGACCCCTTACCAGCTTGGTAGCTCTCTGGACACATTCCAGCACTTCAATGTCCTTCTTGCAGTGAGGGGCCCAGAACTGAACACAGTACTCGAGGTAAGGCCTTGCCAGTGCCAAGTACAGAGGCACGATCACTTCCCTACTCCTGCTGGCCACACTATTCCTGATACAGCCCAGGATGCTGTTGGCCTTCTTGGCCTCCTGGGCATACTGCTGGCTCATGTTAAGCCAGATGTCCACCAGCAGCCTCAGGTCCTTTTCTGCTGGGCACCTTTCCAGTCACTCTTCCCCAAGCCTGTAGCGCTGCATGGGGTTGTGCAGAACCCGACACTTGTCCTCATACAGTTGGACTTGGCCAATCAATCCAACCTGTCCACGGCCCTCTGCAGAGCCTTCCTACCCTCAAGCAGATCAACCGTCCCACCTACTTTGGTGTCGTCTGCAAACTTACTGAGGGTGCACTCAATCCCCTTATCCAAATCTTTGATAAAGATATTAAACAAAACTGGCCCCAAAACTGAGCCCACTGATGACCGTTTGCCAACAAGGTTTCACCCCATTAATCACAGGTCTCTGGGTGTGGCCATCCAGCTAGTTTTTTACCCAGTGAAGAGTACACTTGTCTATGGTAAGCTTATTCCTGATGCTGTAAAATATGGCGAGTTGATAAAGCCATTCATGGAAGAATTTAAAGAATGAAAATAAAGTTAGTAGCATTTTGATTGGATTTATATAAGGTCAAGAGCCAACTGCAAAATAACAGTGCATAAGAATCAGAATAAGAGTCAGGCAGTTATAAAGTGAAATTTAAATGCTGGAAATAAATTATTGAAAAATAAGTTGAATTTTCGATAAAGTTTCTATATCTAGTCCTATAGTAAAGAAAAAATACTTTAACTAAAGATATGAATGAATCCAAGAACATTAGCATTGCCAACAACTACAGGAAAAATAAGTGAAAAGGGCTTAGAAAGAAACATAAACATCTAGTTTTGGTAATCTTGCTTTAAAACTGAGCATGCAGACACTAAACAAAAGAAGAAATCAGCGTTATCACTGACAGAATAGAGATCACAGAACAATAAAGAGGAATTCAATGGTATGTCCATATTGAACTAGGGAGGAAAAATGAAGAGAGGAAATTTGGCATATTAAAAATACTGAAAAATTTAATTTCTTGTTGATCTGATTTTTTCCTTTTTAAAATCCGGGATAAACTGCTTTGTTTTCAAAACATTTTTTACTCCTCCAAAATCCTTAAAACACTCTACTGATGTTTTTAGTGATTCTTCCTTAGATGAGGTCAGTTTTGAAATGAAAAGCATGATTTAGCATAGGTATTTAAGTTCTCCACCTTTAGACTTCCTATCACGTAGCTCTTTTCTCTTGCTCTATATTAGACTTAGGTGCCACCCATTTGTTCTTATCAGGTCAAAATGGGTACAATACACCCTTTCTGTGGTGAGTTAGATCTAGTTTACATGTAAGCCAGTATAATTGCTACAGTAATCAAGAAAATGTTTGATGAAGTTCTTGATACCAAAGTACAAAGAATTTATTTCCAAGTTTCCTTTGGCATGTCACAGTATACTTATAAAAGACTTTTTTTTTTTTTTTAAAGTTATGCAAGAATTTTATCCTTTCCATTTGTGTACATAAATACATTTCAAAAAGCCAATTAAATATATTGCCTACATAGGTGTCATACCTTCTTTAGTAAATTTTCAAAAGGTATCCGCTACCTCTTTTTTGTTTGTATTCACTTCACAGATGTTTTAAACTCACATTTATACCAGTTGATGGCTGCAGTTGTCAGCAGCAGGCATCCCCATACTAGGGATGAGGCTAAGATGCCTATTGGAGTAGATGGGATAAGAATGATTAGTGGCACAGCAGAAAATAACTTAAAGGCAGAAGTTTGGAAAAAAAATACTTTCCAAAGCATTGGCAGATGTGTCCAATGGTCTCTAAGGCAAATAAGAGCATGGAAGAGGCATTGCTGGATGGGAATGTAATGACGGTGCTTATAGTATGCGTGGGAATGCAGACACAATAGCATTGGCTAAGAGAAATATTTTAATGTCCTTTGATCAAAATGAAAAAGAAAACCAGTTAAATAAATTTTCAATTTAAAATACTAATAAAGCTAAAGAGTAACAAAGATATGGGTTGAGAATTCCCTGTGCTACAAAATGGATTACCTTGTTATCCGTAATCATAGGCAATGTTCATTACTTTGCCAGCCTGCACTCTTAATTTGGTTGAAACAGTCTGAGATTTTGCATTTATACCCTGGAGAGATAATTTTCTCTCCAGGATGCCCCAAAAGTTTTGGCAGTTGCTGGTGCTTTTCCTGCCCCTTCAGGAAATGAATGCGTTGATGAGGAGTGATGAGGAACTATTTGCTGTTCCCTTGAAGACTGGCTGAGCTGAAAGATAGTTGTTTTCCTGGATGGGACAGGAAGATGAACCATCGTCTTATGGTATCAGTGCCTTTCCCACAGCCATCTCATTAGACCTCAGCAGCTCAATCTTTTTGGAAAAGCTTTCATCTGCCTTTCTGACATCACATTGAGGCTGGAACTAGCATGCCTCTGTTAGAGTGGCAAATTGTCCCCAAATGTAACAGTCATTTATCTTCAAATCTCTCCTCAGGTCTCTCCAATCCAGCCATTTCTTCTCTACTGACAAGAAAACCAAACTGTATGGAAGTTGCTTTAGTGACTCATCTTAATCATGGGAGACAAACTTGGCAGTTGCGATTCTCAACTGTTCAGCCATTATAATTCCCTGGACAGTTGTTGAAAGGTCTGTTGATTTCCCATCACTATATTAGAAAAAATACTGCCTACACACAGCCAACAGCAAGTATTGGACTATTTGCATATGAACCACTTGAAAACTGACATTATAAAAGAAGCTTATATCCTTTTAGACATTTAAAAAATTAACAATAAAAGGCTTACGTTTGAAAACAGAATTCTTAACTAAATGCTAAAAAGTAAATTAAAAAATACAATAAATTGGACAATATGTATTTTGGCAAGTGAAGTCTGAGACATTATTAGAAATTATTTTCAACAAGAATACTTCTAAAATAGTCCATAAGTGTTTAACATAGTCTTTTTTTCTACCTAATGAGAGAAGCTAGGATTGGATGGCCTTGACTAGCTAGGTGTTCCATTTCAGACCACAGAAAAATATTCTCAGTAGGTCTTAACAAGCCCTCCTGCTGATTTGAATCAATTGTTAAAATCAGAATTTACTTTCACTCCTTGCCTATAAATAGCAATTCAAATGCCAACAAAACACTTTATCAAACACCAATTTTTTAAAAACATAACATAGATAGATATTTCTTACACAGTATACAGTTATACAGATTGTCAAAGCAAAACATCATTATAAAATGCATTTCCAAATCTGTTCAGTGGAGCCGTGACAAAACCTGTGGCTTGTGAGAGATATTCCTTGTATTACTGCCTCCCTTGAACCATCAAACTAGTAAACCTTTTCCCCTACTACGTTACAAACTAGGTCCGTTAAACCCAAGAAACCCATGAGCTCTAACCTCTTGCAGTATCTGTAGAGTTCCCACAGATACTTTTTTATGTTTGAAAGGACATTATTACAGTAAAGATAATCTAAAGCAAGGTCGCAGAGACATGTTCTTCCAACTTAGACCTTTGTGGTACTCCTCCTTAAAAATATTGAAGTTCTGTTGGCAGTAGGGATAACAACAGTATTATTGTATTATGCTGAAAACTGTGCAATCAGTGTGGTATTTTAAAATCAGTTTTAGAAAATTATGTTTTCTACATTAGGTTATGTAATTAAATGCCTAAAACTCCTAATCTATAAGTCAAGTGAATCTACTTTAGAGGACATAATGTTAGAGATAAAAAAATTCTACAGCAGACAACACTGGAAAGAATATCTCCTGGACACTAATTAATGAGAATATTGAAATGAATGATAAAAGCAACTTCAGTGAAGACCTTAATGCTACCTAAAAGGACAATAGTGAACAAATACCAATCACCCTTTTGAAATAAAGATTCACTTAACATCCTGATCCTGTAGTACATAAGTCCATTAAAAGGGAAAAAAGCCTGAAGGAAACTGCTTAGCAACAGAAGGATGTAAGATACTCTAGCTTGAAAAAATCACAAATCAAAAGGAGTTAATTAGGCAGACAGATGAAGCATATAAATTGAGTACTCCAGATGTCCAAACAGGACATATTTTTCAAACACAAAAAATCACATAAATTTACACAACTCTGATTTCAAAGTGAATAGCTGTTTATTACTTTCACCATAACGAAACACTGAAAGATAGCAAAACACAACTTAAATTCATAAATATAAATGCAGATGCTTCTGTTTACCAGAAGCACCTTATGTGAGCAACAGGAGGTTGATGAGCAAATCTCGCTCTCACACCTACTTTTGCATTGATTTTATCGGATTTAAATGGGAATAAGGAGAAAGTTGCTGTCTTTTTCTTTTCTGTTTTACGCAAGTTGTGGTCTTAAATTAGGTTAGTTGATACAGACTCATGAAAGCAGACTAACTGTTCTCTCATTTTAACAAAAACATTTTTTATACTATACATCCTCTTCAAATTCATGTAAGTGTAGTAGCCATCATATTGCCTGTGAACAAATGCATTTGAAAATATTCCTGAAATTAGAAAATTAAAGACTTGAGAAGACAAACAAGTTATTCCAGGGTACACCAATGTTTGAATATTTGCCACATCGGTTTCTCTTTAGGAACTACCCATATGCAATGTTCTTACCCTGAGGCACAAGCTCGTAAATGCTAGGGAGGTTGTTCCTCTCTCTCCATAGGATAGGATCTCTCATGCTTCCACAGAGTGAGAAAATGCATACTGTTTCTGGGGAAAGGCCTTGTTGTAAATTAGTACACAGGTTCACTTGGGAAAAAAAACTTTTACAGCAAAGAAGAAAGCTAATGCAGAAAAACACAATTGCAGATGAATTAATGTCTGTTCTCTAAGAGAATGATACCTTGAACATTATGTCATATGGCAATGATTGAGAGACAAAGAAAACTGCAGTGGTCAGCAATAAATACTTGAGATATTATACATTTTCTAAAGAAATATTTATTTTACTTACAGAAATTGACTAAATGAGATAATCTTATTAGATCAATGAGTTCTACAGACT
>VZTM01010000.1:948771-969710 GCA_013400555.1 Jacana jacana | reverse complement strand
ATTTCAAGCTCTTGGGAAAAGCTCACAAAATACTCTTGCTCCCATAACCTGTTGTCCTTCAGACAATTCCTTAGAGTTAATGGAGAAAAAGGGATGAGAGATTAAAACACAACTGTTTTGAAATATTAGAAGTACTATTTCTACACAGTTTTGGCCTCCTATTCATAGTCTAACCCTTGAAAAAGGCCTCTCTCAGCAGGTGCCAAGTTTGAAAAGCTCTCTCAGTGGATCATTGTGACCGCCCCTTATTTATCTGCTGGAACATGCCAGTAAGAGAAGTACTTACAGTCCTTTTAAGTGACAAACTGCAACATCAGATAATAAATACTTCCTTTAGCAAACACTGCAAATGCATTTTAATTCTGTTGTGAACCCTTATCATTCCACAATTTTACTGTGAATAACTGGGAAGTGATTTTGCAATTAAAACAGAGTAAATTAACAGAGACTAAATTAAGTCCAATGTGTATTTTGCTAGTGACCTAAAAACATCTGAACACCGTCTTTGGAAGCAAGGGACCAGTGTACTGCATTCGCATACCCAAACTGGCCTTTTAAACCAGAATTTCTCTACACTACTCCAGTTCTGACTCAGCTTCATTTGTAAAAATAAACACTGTTGACATGTCTCAAGAGCCGAAAGCATATTGAGAACACCAATGATTTCAGATACCAGTTCCCACCCCCTTTTCCTTATCATCGCCCATGCTATGACTAATACTATTTTTGAGGATCAAACAAAGTGCATCCCTCCTCTGCATTAAGGTTTCACTGGAAAATCTCGTGGAAAATTCACTTTCACCACCCAGACATTACCTTTGTCAGCTTTTCCTGCAGCTCCTGAATTTTGGCCTGCTGCTCTGTATTGATCTACAGTTAAATAAAGAGAGTGTCATAAAACCCAAAAGGAAAAAATAGTCCCTACATATGATACCATATTTATTTTAATTTACTTCCCCAAACCCCTTTGTTTTTCCCTATAAGTTCCAACACACCAAAATGCTCCTTGGCAAATCTACTCCCATTTTACTAACTTCTGGTTGGTTCCATAGCTTGGCCACCAAGTAGATGGTTCAGTGTGAGAACACTCAGAATTCTTTTTATCTTTCATTTGCTATTGTTTATTTATAAAGAAAACTGTTATTTATCACTAACCTAACTCCAAACTCAGATTACACATAATGGCCTGTCCTTGCCTAGCTTCTGAACCCAATCCGTTAAGAACAGGACATCCAGACCCAGGAAGCAAACTCCAGGACATGGAAGTAGCATACCTTCTCCAATTTGCAATACAACTCTCCAGATTCATTTTTTCCTTGATCTTTAACCTGTAACTTAAATATAAAATATATAAAAGTCTCAGGAAAAGTTACAGTACACTGGTTTATCCAGTCAGCACCTCATGCAATCTAAACACAAGCAGTCACACAAAACAGAAATTGAATTATTTGGGTGTACAATTGAAAAACATTCTGCCTTGGTTGTACAAACAATGCTAATCTTTAGAGGACACAAACAACTTGTGTGTGTAAAACAGCACTAGAAGTTCAACCTCCTCCCTCTCCCAGGGAGCCTAAACTACCTTTTGCAATTTGTTGTGACATTCAGTAGCTTTACGTTTGAACTCTTCAGCTGCCAGCCGGGACTCTCTCAACTCCGACTCATAAAGATCACTCCGCCTGCGAGCTGAAATCAGGTCCTCTTCTAATTGATTCATCATCAACCTCATCTCTTCTACTTGAGCTTGATACTCCTGTAGTTGTGGTGGAAGGAAAAGGTATTACATTTTAAAGGCAGCAGGGGAAATAATTGGAGCAGCAGATTCCGGAATACTGATTGCAGGCAAGAGGAGCATTTAAGAACATGTAGAAGAAAACTAAAGAACAAAATAAAACAGTAAAAGTGAAATAAAATAACATATCCTGGCATTCTAGTTTGAGTCTTTCTATTTTCATAAACGTCAAAACATAGACTTTTTGAGAGTGGCTTCACTGCAGAAACACAGAAGTACATCTACATACAAATGATAAAAATTACTTACATTTCTACTTTCTGAAACAGAAATGTGCCTTTGAGTTGATGTCTCTACTAAATGCCCAGATGCTCCCTCAAGACATATTTTCCCAGGCTGAAAACATGACAATTACCACAGATCTGCACAGCTTGGGTAAAAGGAAAGGAGAAGCAGAGGGGTACCGTGCTGTGGCTTCCAGCCCTCAGTTATTTTCTCATGAGAGAGAATATTAACTTACAAAACACTGTCTAAAAATGGCATCACCCATAGAAGATATTCATCTATCTGGGCAGCAGCAAGGATTCCCCACATAGGGCTTCATTTGGATAGGGACAGCGGGAGAAGAAAAGAACATTTGAAATGACCCTTTCAGTGGGACTGGGTACTCAGACTGGGACTAGCTCGTGAGATTGCTGCTGCTGTCTTCACTGGACAAAAGGAATTGAATTATGTTCATGTAGCATTCACTAAGTCCTGTAAGTATACATTTTATAAAATTACTCTAGAACAAGTAGAAAACATGCACATCAAGAGCAAGAAAGATTATGAAGGACTGTCAGTGGGGGAGTCTATCTTTCTTTCCATTTTAATATCATACAATATGCCTGACTACCCCCATATTCAGAAGAGTAACTGTCTCATGACAAAATCAGGTTTGTCATCGCTCCTTCCAGCTGTCTTTAGTTAGAAGAGCGATCGTGCCAACACTGACCCTCATGTCAGCCTGAGATTCTGCAGCAAGGAGAGGAGAGCTCCCGCTGGTATTTAAGGAAAAGGCCTTTAACAGCTTGTGTTACTGCCCGTTACGGGGAGCGGGGCAGAACGGCTCTTTGGTTTGTAATCCCCAAACTGGTTCTCCAGTTTGTAAGGCACACTGGGCACCTACTCTCTCTTCCCAGTTAGTCTCTCTATGGATGATCTTATTTTCTTGCTGGAAAGAATTGGAGCTATTTTGTAATACGTGAGCATACATTAACTCAAATATTGGTTTCATACAAATACAGCTGTGAATAAAAATAGGCAGAACAGTTTGGAGGAGTACACGTTCTGCTCAGAAACTATTATTTGTTACTACTTCCTAAAATACTCAGGCTTTAGATAAACAAACACTGGACCAAAGAGTTACAGGTATGACTACAGTTGCCACTGAGAAAATTAGTAATTGGGAAGGGAGGAGAATGGGGAAGGAGAAAAGAAGGAAGAAGAGAAGACAATTAGTAATAATTAATTTTTTTTCCTGTTTCTTGACATTTGCAAGACTATCTTTGAATCAGTCAGCTCAGAGGAACAGGCTGCATCACTCAAGGTGACCCAGAACAACACCTCTTGCATAGGCATTGCTCATAGTTTAAAAACTATCAAGATGTACGTGGGTGCATATTAATGGACAGGCAAAGCTCAGGGCATATCCCTGAAGCAAATCACATCAGGGAAGCTGCAGACAAACTAACAGGTCTCTCAGAAAATATGGATTCTGATTTGTCACAAATTCATCCATTCATATGGGTCTTCATCAAGTACTGACCACAACAAAGATGTAGTTAAAAAACAAACAAAAAACACAACCAAACCAACAAACAAAAACAAAAAACAAAAAAATCCCAAAACCAAATCAAAAGCAATCACACACCCCAACCAAAGAAACCCACAAACCCACCACGCTCTTTTATTCAAGAACCTGAGGTTAAGTTGAACCTACGGTCTTGCCCAGGAAATACCAAAAGCCTAATTATTGGGTTTTAAAGATTACAATTTGCTGCTAATTTTACTGCCTCCCTCTCAAGCTTCAGGTTTGCAACAGCAAAACTCTAAGGGACTCTTTTATCTCACCTCCCAGTCCCATCTGACCTAAAAATAACCATCCAAGGCTTTAATGGCCAAGGTCCACTTGCTGGAATGAGTCGGCAAAACCATCGCTGCCTATTTTGGTGCGTTGTTCTTGCACTTGGGTTTCACACAGACACACCCCCCAGACCTGATGGTCTGCAGCATAATTACAACATCCATTTGTTGACTGAAGCAGCATTTGTACGTCATCATGAATCTCCACAAGCCAAATGAAATGACTCTGGGACAAAATATTTGATTAGAAATTACTTGCATTATTTTTGCTCTGTTTCGTGCAGTACAGCCTAAGAATCTATTGATATTTACCATCGCCAAAAAACATTCCACATTTCAGTATCTAAAGCAACTTTGCTGATGAAACACCAAAACCAGAGAGTACTGAGCTTTAGATTCCTTGTATTACATAAAAGAACAATCCAGAAGGACGCTGTAGAGAAGTCTATGGAGGCCTGCCACAGCCAGGGGGTTGGGTTTGCATTTCATTACTTTTTACATAAGAGCTGCTCATGTCTGGAGAATTATTACCAAGGTTTCTGGGCTTCCTTGTCTCAAACACTATGAAATTAGTCAATTAATGTTTGTTAAGAGCTCTGAAGATACAAAACAAGGGATAATTGCAAAGAATTGTTTGAATGCCATAGCAAATTTCAATTTCTTTTCCTCAACACAATATCTTGCTATTAATTCATAAAACTGAAGGGTTTTTTCTTGTGGACCATTTTAAGTCCTAAAAATGTCTACATTTGTCACCATATTTTCCTTGAACTTTGACTTTTTTTTCCTTATGAACAAATGTACAGATTAATAAATTTTCAACCCTCTTCTGGTGGAAAAAAATATGAGCATCTATTTGTAAGTAGATTAAATTAGGAAAAGAACCGTTAGGCAACACAGATTCCATTTGGAAATATTATTAAGCATTTTAAATGGCCAGATATGAAAGAAGGGGGGGAAAAAATTCCCAACACAAAATTAAGGCTAACTCAGGTCTCTCCCAGGTGAAGATTCATGAACTTCTTGTAGGATTTGTGTAGCTTGACCATTTACAATGGATGGTTTGTTTCTAATGCAGGTTACTACTAAAGCATCACAACGCTCTGCTAGGCTGCTTTTATAGAAAAACTATCTTCAGGACTAGGAAAAGAAAAAACTTGAGGTTTGGAGTTTGTGCTTACACTAAAGTGTTATTTTGCTGCTTCCCATTTTATTTAAGAAGCCATAAGAGAACACACAGATTGGAAGCCATCGCAGCCTACCAACATAGAACCCAACCCTGGCAGCAGAAGTAGAACATGCCAAGAGTGCCTCTTTGTAGAGAGCCCCTCCGCTCCCCGAAGCAGCAGGTGTACCTGTTCTTTGATCTCTTGCAGTTTTCGGCTCTGCTCTCTGATATCATGAAGTAGCTGTAGCGCCTTATCATCTTCCTGAGACACCTCCATCCGAGCCTGCTCCAGGCTTCGCTTTAAGCTCTGCAGAAAGCAAAACGTCCAAGACACAGTCCTTGGTTTTCCAGCTGGCTGTATAATAAAGGTCTAGAGCTATGCCCACGCCTCCTTGACCACACTGAGGCATCACAAAAATCAAGGCACCAATGACAGAACCCTACAGGAATTCACGGCCAGTGCTGCTCTGTCTGGACAGAACCAGCCCGTTTCACAAGGACTATTTACTCCCTTGAAATCTTAGTTCATATCTCTACTTCCTCACATCGGGCTTAGAGAGAAAAACCCAACAGAGATCACAAAAGGCATCCATTATTGACAGCATTTATCTATATTTTAGCTAGGACTATTAATTCACAACCTAGATACAATCCTTCAACTTCATGTTACTCACAGGCCTACTCATTTTTCTTGTTACTGTTAAGTGAGCTAAATCCTTTAATCATCTCTAAACTTCTACAAAGAACAGAAGAGCTGCTTCTGTATCACACCACGTACCATAACTGCAATTTTTGGTCCTCCTATCAACTGTATATTATTCTTCAACAGAAAGACACAAGCTTCCTTCTAGTTATTTAACCCAGTAGCATCTGGTAGAGGAAAATCACTGAGCCACATTTTAAGTCCTGCTTCCCAACAAACCAACCCCATCAGAAATGCTTCTCAATTCTCTGAAACAGAGTATTATCTGGATTTTTAGCTCTTGGTACAAGAGAGGAAACTATTATATCCAACTGAAAATACAAAGTGTATTAACTAGAATGAAAATATCCTCCCTGGAATCTTGCCAGGACAACTGGGCAGACATTCCAGCTCCCATGAGGAATGCCAAATGATCTCTGTAGACACAGTTTTATGGCCTCATTTTTATCTTCTATCTGAAAAATAGCATCATCCCTGATATTATGTTGGGGAACTGGATCAGTCTGAACAGACTCCCACAGATGGAAGCAACACCATGGTTTCCTAATCCTGTTCTCCCTAAAGATTTGTCTAGGCACTGACTAGGCCCCATCCTGCTCTGGCTAAGAAACCTGCGAGGAGTCAAACTCAAGCATGCTCTAGCACAGCCAGTAAGAACAAACATCACAAACAGCTTCAGCAAGACCAGGAGAGCAGTTATTCCTGTATGTACTAAGCATGTGACCATGAAACAAAGTTTGAATTAAGCAAGCCTCTGCAAACAATTCAGGACTCCATATTCCATGGATATCCTCTCACACACTATTTTCTCTCCACCAAATACCCCATTGAAACCATGATGGAAGAGAAAGGCAAAGGCCACCAGATTTCAGGCCTTCCGAGCTGAAAGGGCTGGTGTAAGGGCTCACACTGCATTCTGTGATATAGGTGGCCAGGTCCTGCTCCAGGAGGGATCGCTGGGTCTCAGAGGCTTTCAGTTCCACCTCCTTTTGGCTAAGTACAGCCTCCACCTCTGACACTCTCCGGTGCAACCGCGTCATTTCCTGCTCCATCTGCAATAAATATCAAGAGGTTATAAAGGGGGCTTCAAAAGCTTTGTTAACTGCTACTTTCAGAGCTCTGTCTGTAAGGAAGTTGTCTCCAAGAGACTTCTAGCTATATTTCTCCAAATGGTGTTTAAATTCTGATACCATTGTCTCTGCTCCAGGAATGCACAGTTCTTCTTAAGGACAAGTAGTAAGTCTAAGTCACCCCATTCATTCAAGCTGCTTGTTCATATTCAGTCATTCTTCGAACCCCAGTGAGCAAAGAAGACACAATCATTTTTCACCTGACTTGCAGAGATGGATCACTTTAACCTTATCCCAAATCCATGCTGGACCAGAAGATGGTTTCCCCCCATCTCCTTGTCAGGAGCAAATGGTCAAATCCAAAACAGAGCAGGGAGAAAAGTAATCGAACTCTCATAGAAGTCTCAAACAAGCAGTAAGTTTTAAAAGACTCCACCGGGTTCCCTTTATTGGAGCACAGCAACTGTTGCAAGATGTTCACCACAACCAGTGATGTGACAACAGTTAATGCAAGTAGAAGCTGATGAGTTAGGAAGAGAACCTCAGAACAGTACTGCTGTAACTGTGCGTGTGATGAAGAGGCGCGGCCTGCAGGAAGCAGCAGTCGTCTATTCACGCTGAGAAAAGGACTGTTTAAAATCCAGAGCCGCTTCTTGTTAAGATAGAAGTATCTAGAGCAACAGCATGGCCTAAATTCATCTCCCTTTGTACTGGAGAGGAAGCCACCTCACTGAAGGAAAAGCGCTTTGCCCACCGCGAGTCTGGATGATCAGCAGCATCTGACAGATCCCTGGACATAGAGTGGTTGCAGATTCCTGGAGCAATGGAGACGGCCAATCGCGCAAATAAATACCTTGTGACACTTGTCCTGGACGTCTTGGAGTTCTTTGCTCTTGAGAAGAAGTTTCTTTTCCATGGAGCTGACCTTGGCTGGAGAATCCACACTTGAAAAAACAGATCTAAAAGAGCAAAGCCAAACAGCACATGAATATAGGCAAACGGTACAGGAAGCTGCACTGGTGCAGCCTTGGTAAAGTCATTGGGCACTTACTTATACTGGGATGAAAGAAAGGTGCAGCAACCCCAGTCTAACAGCCATCATTTCACACCAAACATACCATAAAACCTGGTAATGCTGTATCATCTTTAAATAATCCATGTGTACCTCTAGTTACAATACTGATATTTTCCATCAGGGACTGCTATGTCAGAATGCAAAACAACAAACAAATCACAGCAACATCCTTGTGTAACTGGTAGGGATTGCTAAGCATGGCAAAACCAAAACATAAAGTCAATGTGACCATTTAGAAAGATAACAACTTTGCAGAGAACTGCTTTTTATTTTGTCTTTTCTTTTTAAACAGATTTTTAAATGATCATCAAAGTACAAAAGCCCCAAAGACTTTAGCATGTCATAATCTGCACCACAGGAAGAAGTATTTAATATCTTTAGTTACCTTCTGTGAATCAGAATTGAACTGAAACCTTCCTAACCCGATTCATACCATCCCTGTGAACTCAAATCAATATCAATGTGATTAGTCAAACTGCAAAACTTCAGAGCTCCACTTGCAAGTAATTCCTTCCGTGAGACACAACTGTACTGTTCAAAACAATTCGGCTCCAGAAAGCTGGGGAAAATATTTACATGTTTTTAAACTCTCTGTCTAATTGGGACTCAACATTTAAGAAATTTACAATTTCTGTTCCTCTAAACTCATTACAGAAAAGGATCAGAAGCCACTCGACGTTTTGGGGCATATTTTTAGTCTTTGCAGTCTTAAATATGTAATTTGCAACCAAAAGATTAAGAACACACATCAAAACATAATTTTAAAAACGACATTCTCCCTCGCATAAAATGATTCGAGCGAGATATTTAAGCAGTTAATGATGGAACCAGTGTTAACTGAGAGATGAAAACGCCAAAGTACAATGAAGGTGCTAATAAAAGATCATAAGAGTCTGCCCACACATTGCTTTCTGCTTCTCCTGGCCACAGTTTGGTATGCAGCCAGTTATCCCCACGGAGAGAAAGGAGCTCTCAGCAGCTCTCTGCATATAGCCATACACCCACACACAGCAGCACAGTCTCTTCTTAACACCAAGGAAAGTTTGATTCCATCACCACCATTTTCTGAGAAAAACCTACTCCTTAATCCAAATAGACATGCAAGATAGTCAGAAAATAAAAAAAGGCAGGGATTTTTATTAAAATGCTGCAGCAACATACATGCATCAGAACAGATGTTCAGTACCACCGCCTTAAGCAGTCATTAGGAAACACTGTATTGATATTAGCAAACAAATATAGCAAAATCTACCAATTCTGCCTTGAAAAGGTCAAATGCTAATATTTCTTCAGAAACTGGATGGGGAAAAAACTTGGAAAAAAGAATCCCGCATGTCAACAAACCAGCTATGATCAGAACCAAAACCCAAATGTGCAAAGTGAATGCTTTTGCAAAGCTTCCCGTTCGTCCTGGGCCAATCCATCCCATCCATCAGACTATCATATCTCACATTCAATGTATAACACAGGTCTGAACTCCTACAGAGGGAAGGCGAGCATCTGAGAAACAGGCATATTAAATCCCCTAACAGCTGGGTGTACAAACAAGGCTAAAAATGAAGAGTTGAGAAAAGCAGTCTAAAAATACAAATTAAAGCTCACATTAACTAAAAAAGACACTAAGGAATCTGCTTTAAAATGTTAATCAAAGGTATGTAAATAGCTGCAAACGTGTACTGAGAGAAGTCTGGAAATCTTTTTATAATAAAGATTTAGCTTTACAGGTCTGAACTGTACTGGCTAAAGCAATTACTTCAATTTTTTTAAATTATACTTTAAACGTTAGCCATCACCTTTTTACTTTTATTCTTTTCAAATCTGAGGCATTACCTGGGAGAACTCCAGCCAGTTCCCACAGCCCTGCCTTTATTTGCTGCTTCTATTTCACTTCCCCAACTGGGCTCACTTTGTTTGTTATCTTTGCTTCTTTATTTTCTTTGCTATTAAAAGCATCAGAGCCTAATATCACAGGCACCATTTTGCATTTCACAAATGTCTCCTAAAAAGCCAGCTCAAAGCATCCCTGGAAGGAACAGGAGGGCTCCAGGCAAGGAGCTCTGCAAAGCCCAGTAGTTGAGCCAGGAGGGCTGAGATGGGACAGGAGGCTCCCACTGCCCGAAGTTTGAGTTTCATGAGGTGACTGTAGAGGGAGCTGCTCCTCAGGGTTGGTGTCAGTTTTGGAAGGAAAGAGTAAGCTACAAACTGTAACTACAATCATTCTTCCTTGTCCCTCTCCAAAGGGAGGAAGAAATCCCTTAAAAAATATATGTGCTGGTGACACGATGAGGCTCCTACCGTGGAAACAGTAAATCTTATCCCCAAGGGAAGCTGGTTTCAGTCAGCCCTGGACACACCATTTTTAAATATCCTTTCCCAGCAATGCTTTCCTGCGTCCAAATTATATTAGAATAACTTCATGAACATCCATGCAACCTTCAAAGTATCAGAAAAGGGGCAGACAGAGGAAATCAAGAGAAATGGAATACCCACTAATCTAATAAGCCTTGTCATGGTGATAGAAGCTCACAACACAGCATGACAAGGTAGAAAATACCCACATTGCTAGGGCGCTTACATTCTTCCCCAGTCAGCATCATCTAGAAATTAAACACATTAAATCCAACATCAAAAGCCATGATACAAGGCCATCATTCAGGCTGGCACCATCTCCGAGTATTTCATTTAGTTAACAGCTACATCTGGATCAATTCTCTCAGCACAACAGGGCAGTTTCTGCTGTTGCCTCTGAAGCGTGAAAAAAAGATTAACAAAAGGTGACCAGCGTACATCAACAAAAAAAATTCCAGTAACGGATTAGAAATACCCCAAAGTCCAGTCTAGAGTACCAGGAGCTGATAGCACTAGCTGTGCCAATTGAATTTCAAAAGCAGCACTGCCTGCATGACTGGGAATGAAGTTAACTTCGAGTTGACCAGCCCATGATTTCACAGCTAGATCAGCAACAGCCTCAACCAGCACTGGTGCTGCTCGTGTAAACACAACTCCAGCCTTGACGAGGCTGAGCTAAAGAAGAAAAAGAAAGAATTAGTGCAGGAAAAGCTGTAAGCTGATTCTAAGGTATCAGATTGGTATCTCTCTCTCTCTTGCACATCATACATCGCACCTTCCTTTGTCCGTTGATGCCGCTCACAAACCCCCAGCTCACCTGCGCTTCTTCCTTCTCGCAAGGATTGAGCCCATCTGTCCTACTCCTGGCCCCCACACAACACGCCGATACTCTCATCCCCCGTCCCTCATGCTCTATTCTTTTTAGCATTATACTCATCTGTACCTTCCGCCCCCTCGTAAATGCTTGCTCAGGCCTAAAAAAAACCCAACCGCAAACAAACAGTGCTGCCATGGATCTGTGAATAGAGCTAGCTGAAGCGAAGCCTATTTTTGGTATCTTCATCCTCTGCTTCCTCTTTAATCTATCTTTGGTGAAAGAGTTTACCAGAACCCGACAAACTCTTGGACGAAAGCCGTAGTCCTTCTTTTTGGAAGAATGGCCCATTTTAACTCCCAGTACTTTAGAATGACAATCACAAATCCATACCACATTTTACTTTTCTTTATTTTTTTTTTTAAATAAACACCTTGAGAGATACCACTTCTTGGGAACTTGCAGAAACAATTTAGACCATCTAAGCAAAGCCCCACAGACCAGCCTCCAAGAATTACTGGGAGTACATTTATTATATCCTAACTGGTAATGGAGACCAGGTACTAGTGCCACTGTCAGCTGTACCTGGGAATACCTCTCTAGGGTCTGGTTTGGCAAGTAGTTCGTATTAACCTAAGTTTGGTATCAGAAAGAGTCAGGCCCCTTTAGCTCTTTACTCCAGCCTAAGAGAGAGCAGAGGCAGGCAAAAAATTGCATTGTAAACATTTCTTTTTTTCAATTTAGGTATTTCTTTTTATTAGGCATTTGGGTATATTCTATTAGGTATTTCTTTTTATTAGATATTTTGGTACATTTGGTTAGCCCAGGATTTATAATGTATTTCTGGTATGCCCTAGTCGCCTGCAAAGGGCAAGGAGGATCTTCTTTCACCACTTGCTGCGTATTTCTGGCATCTAAGGGTTTTTCTCATTTGTTCTAAGCACTGGAGATCAGCCACAGTTAGGGACAGGAAGGAAGGTGGGGCTGGCTTTTAATGGAATTAAACTCTCAGTTGCCTGTTATCTTGTCCCAGTCACACGCTGGCAGCCAAACCAGCAGCCAGATTTGCAGTCAGACAGCCATTTCTCCCCCAAATCAAGGATGGAGAGGCCATGATGGGACAAGGAGTTGGGTGGTCCCTCTCTGCAGCCCAGTCCCAGTTCTTGCAACAGTATAGGAGATTCCTTTAACAATGCTTCGGTAGGACAGGAACCTATGACATAAGCAATGCCCTTGATCTCTCCTGCTTGCTTCCTACAACACATCATTCTCACACCTTTCGTTCCTTTGTTACATTTGTTACAGGGTCACAAATTCTTCCCAAAACACACCATATGGGGCAAGATACAGAACATTTTCATGCTGTGGACCCTTCCAAACTACACACTGACTACACAATTCTAGCAACAGTCTAAGTGACTCAGGTAACCCCTTCTAACCCAAAGTGGTCGGGAGAAAGACAGGAATGGAAAAATGGAAGAGATACCTTCTTTTATCCTTCTTCTGTCCAAATTTTTTTGAACTGCTCCTTCTCTGAGGAATTTGGAATTCCTAACTCAGGCATGGCTTCTTACTGTGTAGTGGACAAGGGCAAGAGCACGACCCTGAACTTCAGAGCTTGAGAGCCCTCAAATTAAAAGCAGTGAAAGTTTCAAGGACTATGTTAATGGCTCTCTGCAGTTGCCTGGCCTGACCGTGAGCAGCACTAGAGGCATCAGAGCTCTCATGCTGCAGGCACAGGAACACAGATCTGCATCACTTAGCAACCATAAGGGTTAGACTTTCGGAGGAAAGATTTTAAGAAGAAAAATTCTGGACCGATAAACTTAATTACCTAGGATGCATCCCAAGATCCACAACAGACAAGCCTATCCCCCATTTACTGTTCTCTTCCCCCTCCAGAATTTCATATTCAAGCTATTGTGGACCAACACAGGACTTTATTTCCTCAAGTAAAACACACATCACAAAATATTTTGTAAGAAGTTACCTTTATGACCCAGTGTCGCAGATACCGAGAACAAACCAGTCGCTGCATTATTTCAATATCAGTATTTAAGTCTCCAAACTCTTTGCCATATTTAAATCACCTTCTTAGAACACAATGCAAGTATTTACTGCTAAAAATATCCAAGTGCCTTTATCGAGTTCTCATTCAAAAAAAAGAAATCACCAAGATCTACTTAATTTTCCCCCAAATCATTTTGATATAAGTACACTATGTCTTTCTGTTCCAGCTCAAGAAAAAACAGGCCAGACCAAGCAGAAATCTTACTTCACTCAAAATTTCTCCAGAGCACATTAATCTATTTTCTTTTGCCATCTCCCTTCTCAGCTATCACCAAAATTCAAATATAACTTCGATGCTTCAGTACTAGCCCCACAGAGAAAACACCAATCAATCTGCTGTATCAATATTACTTTTCAGCCTTCAGCCTCCTGCACAGTTACAGTTACACCACTGCTCCTCAGACTTCACCTCATGCTCCTCTTCAGTTCCTGTCCTGGGCCCTGATTACATATATATGTTTTTACCACACATCTGTGGTCACCGTTGAGCCTCTTCTGACCATTACAAGAACGGTCATGTAGCCTTGACAGATGGATTGCAGGTCCCCAGGCAGAAAAGATAACACCGTAAGTTATCTCTACTTCTAAATCAAGACCGATTTTAACCCCAGGTATCTACAGCCATAACATTCATTTTTCTATTTCTGCTGACAACATTAGATCATTTCACCAAAAGAATACTTTTTTGGTTGTTATGTCCTCTCCCTTCCTTCCTCTTTTGTCATAAAAGCAACTCAGCTGAGGAGGGACAATCAAAGATTCCCTTTTTATTCCTGGCACAACCACCATATAACCTTGATTCACGGTGTGGGCAAGATCAAAGATGTCAAGAGTATGACCAGATTCGGTTACACACTTACTGCAGAGCAATTATCACAACCGGTATGACACCAGAAAATGAAAACAATTAGATGGATTGACAACCAAGTCCCTTAAGGGAACTCACTATCAGCGATGAACGACGGTTGACATGAAAACACAGCGCCTTAGTGCATTGAGTCACTAACCCAGCTGAAGCCATCGCATCCCTGAGAGGCCTCATGATACCAAGGTAAGGACTTCTCAACTTAACGTACTGCACTAACACTTTTTCAATAGCTCTGTCATCAGAAACTAACCACCCACCACACCAAATGGTTTATACCGCACTATTTATATGCTGCCTTTGCACCGGCTCCATTCTCTCAGAAAGCTTGTTTTCTTTCCATCAAAACCCATTTTTTCTAGATCTTTACCTCCCCTCCACAAACACATACCCTGCAGACTTCCATCTGAACCTCCAGTCTCTTAACACACAACACAGCAACGTCCAGTCTTCGTATTTAACTTGACCCAACAGCACAGAGTCGGCTGCCGGGAAGCTCCTTCTCTTGCTCACTGACCCATCACCGCACATTCCCAGAGCAGTGGAGCTCCATTTCTGTGGATCACTGATTCAGCCTTACCCAGCCCCAGCACCTGGTGCCCACTCTCTGACCCAATAAAATAACAGCCCCCCCCTTTTCCACCTCCAAACTCCTTAGTATTCTCCTTCATTCAGGGATCTGCAATACCAGCAATGCAATCACCTACTGCTTGCTGGCTGGTGAGCAGGAACAACTAAGTCAAAGTATCTGAACAACAATTTTAACAATAGCTGGTTTAGAATCGGTCTTTCCATTCCCTTCCCTCCTCCTCATCCCAGAATTAATCACAGAATGGTAGGACATGCACGAGCCACAGCAGCAACAGATAAAGCCAGAATCTGGCAGCTTCCCTAAAGCAAAGTACAGGCCAGTTAAAACAGCTTTTCCCCCCAACGCAGCATCCTCGCTGTAACAAACCTTCGCATTTTTCCACTGCTCCTATCCCACCTGGGCAATAATTCCTACTCACTCTGGTCTGAGGATCCCCAATGCCTTGATGAATGAAAACCCCACAAACGGCAAATCTTCACCGGAGAAGCCTGCTGGGTTCAACTGGCACGTAGACGATAACACCCGCGAATTCTTCTCTGCTTCATCAAAATTTGAGGTGTCATCATCAGACTTGAGAGTAGGAACGAAGGGGGGAGGAGCTGGTGGGGAAAAAAAAAAGGCAAGAAGAAAAGACAAAATTCAGCTACAGTTCACTCTGCAACAGTCTCACTCATTCAGTGCTTGCAATGGCACTGCAGCTCCTGCTTTTAATCTTGCTAACACAAGCAGACTGAGCTGCTGCTCTCAAATCGTATTACAGCAACAAGAGATTAACCCTTAAGCTACCAACATGGCTACCACTCTGCAGGCAGAACGTCTCCCACACTGATTTAACTGGCTTTTTGGGCAGAGATTTGGGATTGTTGGGTTTGGGATTTTATTTTTCCAGGTTAGGATTTTTTTTTAAACAGATACATTAAATGAAATCAAAGCACCGGGCTAAGAATATTGTTACTGTAATATAGCTAAAAGTAATACAATTTGGATTCATCTAGAAAATGTCTCCAACCTCTCCAATTAGTGACATGGCACGAGAAGGTAGCCTGATCCTTTGCTAGTCAGCTAAGGGATATATCTACCTTTTCATCTTCCCAGCACGGGCTTCTAATCAACAGCAAACCGGTCTTTCTCCTGGAAGATTCTAACCAACTCTAGCTACTAAAAGGAAATTCAGTTTTTAGGAAGGAAATAAATATCAGTAAGATTTTATTTCTCTAAAAGAGCTTGCTAAAGATCTGGAACTCTTGTTGGGACAGCACTGCAGTCTGGCTCTGATACAATCAGCTCTGAAGAGAGGTATAAATAGCAGGAATTACAATGTATTTCTTACTCTAATTTCTAAATCGGTAGCACTTAACTTGTTAAGCAGTGCTTTAATTTCAGCTGACTCTCTGGCGTTTGCTGCAGTTTAATTAACCAACAGAACAAAAGAACAAGTTCTTCTCAATGATGTGCAGCACCCCAGCTACCTGCTGGCTTGGCTACGTGTGTGAAAGGAATGAACGCAGAAGCCTGCTGTGCCATTCCTACCTCATTGAATCCCAGGTTTTTAGGAGGTTCCTTTATTTATTTATTTCATCACTCGGGTCCTCGCTCACTGCAAAACTACGAATCTCTTTTTTTTTTTCCTCTACAGAGGAGACAGCTCTTCAGTCAGGGACTAGAACACAGCCCATTGTCACAAGCTGATGGAAGTGGAGTGTGCTAAAACCGTTACCATGGATCCAGTATAGATCTCCTGGAGCTGAAGGGCTGATGAGAATTGAAGAACCGGGAACAAACATCCCAACCCCTGCAGTGCAGGCTCCCTGCTCCTGGCTCCCTGCATGCTCAGAGTTTAACCCTACCTGCCCGCAGTCGTGACAGATGCTGATGCTTATCTGACTGACACAGGCAGAATGAGTCACGCTGGAGCTTGCTAGCTCCCTCTAGGTTGCCAAAGCCTTTCCCAGCCCGCTTTTTAACTCTTCATTCTCTAGGCAAACAGACGCTTAAACTACCCCCACGACTAGCATCAGTAGCCAAAAAAATTTTAAAAAACACCCTAAAAAATAATCAGGCTGTACAAAGCAGCAAACCCCAGCGCCAGGGGCAGGCGCTGCTAGCAGCTCCCCCAGGAGCCGTTCTGACGCCGCTCCCCAGCAGGGAGGTGAGGAGAAATTCCATGAAGCAGCGAGGATGCTGCTCACGTACAGGAGTTCCAAGCACATCAGAATGAGATAAATGGGGGAAACACACAAATTAAAAAGGGTCTGCAGTAAGCAGCTCTACTTACTGGCTCCAGAACCTTTAAGTTTTCTGTCAATATCATGAATTTATTAATTTCTGCTATTTTATTGGTTAGAATATAAATTCAGATCCAACATAATGCTGACATTTACGTACTGTAAATATAATTCTGGGATGCAGATTGTTGATTCAGAGATGTATTTTTAAAAAAATTCACTTAATGTCAGGATAATGTCCAGCTACTCTTTCATACGCTCGCAATGATTAAAACCAGAGAAGCAACGGAAAACAGTTTGTAAGTAGATCATCTGCCACACAAATACTAAGCCTGAAGTTACAGATAATTCATAGCAGAGGAGAAGAAGTTCAGGGACTCATATTTTTTTGTTTAGGATCCCTACTGAAAGAACTTTGCCCCACCTCTTGACGGAAAGGGGCTGCTGTGGGGTTCTTAACGTTGGCTTTGAAGGCAGATACAGTCTATGAGGTGAAGTAAGAGAGAAAACAGCAAAGTGTTCACTTCATCTGGGGAAGTCTAGAATCTTTCTTAAAGAGACAGCAAAACCCAACATAACTGCCTTTTTGTAGTGGAGTAACACCCCATTATATACTCCTCAGAGTCTGACAGGTAACTTCCACTTCAAAAGAGATCTAATGCCTTACTCCTCACCAGAAATTAGCTAAGATCTTAAGAAACATCCTCAAGCTCAAGTGAACTAAAAAGAAAGTCTTTCCTCTTACCAACAGTAAGAATTCCTAGTCAAACCATGTGTTTAAAAGAAAAGCAAATTTAAATATGCCTGAGATCAGCAGGCACATGGAAAGATGAAAAGGACTCAACAGGGGAACAACGGATGCAAAGAGCTAAACCTGAATGTGAGACACAGCAAACCCTTGGGGCTGGTGGGAAATCTGCAAAAAAAGAATGCAGTGTTTTACACCACAGTTTCCTCTACTCTTTAATAAAAGATGTGCATGAAGAAGAGAAATTGCCAACACTAGCTTTAAAAAAATAATGAAAACATCGTTTGCCCTCTATTTTTTGTGGGTTAAAAATCAATGACTAACAGTCCAACAACTCTGCAGAGCAACCTTGTTACGATACTTGTATCCACAAATAGGGGCAGCTAAAAAGAAAAGTTAGAACAGTCATGCATGGGAAACACCTCTAGATGTTAAGTAGTTCTGAACATAGATGAGATCTTAAAACAGGCAACAGAACTTCTTGAGAAGTTGCAGGACGCTGCAGAAAGACTGGAGAATATCTTTAAGGAAAAAAAAAGAAGCTGGATCCACCTTTCTCGGGTCACAGGGTAACATTATCTCTAGTTAAATTATTATTCCTTGCTCTAAAATCCTAGGCTTGTCACCCAACTACAGTGTTGTCAGCACAAGATGGAGAGCGGTGAATGCAAATACACTGATGTGCCCATCAGCTGCTCTTTAAAGGGAAGACCTTTACTAGAGGTCAAGCTAAACCTCTGAGAAGTCAACGTTAAAACCACGCCATCGCACCTGACAAGCTGAAAACTCTGCACTTTTTCCAGGCTCCTCCAAAAGGGAGGCAAAGCTACTACTCAAAAAGGCAGTAAACCCCATGCTTCTACTCGTACAAACCGGTTGGGTACAAAGGCAAACCAACATACGTGCTCTGTTTACCATTTAAAGTAGCTTGTAGAGAACGGCATGTTTTAAGAAAGCCAACTCCTTGCCTAGATACCTCCCCACTTGTGGAAGGATGTAACCCTCTTCCATCTGTTCCAAAGAATGACTTTCAGAGGAAAAGGGGGTGTTGGAGGTTGCTAAGTTTAAAAAAAAGAAAAGAAAAAAGAAGATTAAAAAAAAAACCCCAACCCAAAGGCACCACACACACACTGCAGTGCTTTAATCAGTTCATCACTAAGGTCAGGGAAAATGTCTCTTATGGCAAGAAGCTTGGGGGTTTTTTGCTTTGTTTTACATTCTGCACTAGTGTGCCTGTTTATGATTAGTTCAAGGAACACTGCCTTCATCGGGGCTTTTCATCCTTTCACAATATTTTCATGCAAATGCAGAGAAGAGATACTGCATTTCCCCTGGGACAGTGAAAGACTTAGCTGGAACAGGAAATTTAAAGGAAATATAGAACGTTTCTTAGGAATAAAAATATGTCTCCTCTTGATCTACAAGGTGCTCTATATATACTTTCTGAGGAAAAGCCTCCACACAGCCTTTGTAAGTAGGTTAGGCACTACCCTTCCTCAGGCTTTGAGACCTGTTTGAGTGAAACACTGGGGAAGGAAAACAGAAAATAGAAAGTTCAAATTATGTAATTTAAGGATGTTTTATCTAAGACCTCTTTAAAAACCGGTGTTCTATCAGTTCCAATCAATCAATACAGCGTTACCTTAACATCTTCACTGTTCTGTCAAGGCAAGGATCCAACACACACATTTCTGTTAATAAAAGTGGTCTTCAACCTGACATGAAAGTGATCTGCACTTGGAGGAAGGAGTCAACACAGTTGTCTGAAGGGAAGCGTTTAAATGAAACACCACAATGTTTAACCATTAACCTATTGAAGACTCCTTTGGGTTCATGGGGATAAGGAAGAGTGTTAGACTTAAGAAGAATGGGATTTTCCTGCCTGGTTAACAGCAGAAGACAGCCTAAAAATTCAATCTTCAATGCTTTCTTAAATTCCTTTGTTTGCACAACACACTAGTTCTTTTCTTCTCATCCATATGGTTTCCTCACACCAAGTCCAATATGGCATTCTGTTTTCAAGACCTCTTAGACTGCAGTTACAAAACAACTTTGAAAATGAGAGACCCTTTACGTGATACAGATACATTGCTTAGATGACAGCAAAAGTCTGCCAACCACCTCTCAGCTCCCCTTCAGCAGGCCCATCACAGGTTCCAAAGGAAACAGCTGATGTCATTTATGGATTTCAAATAACAGAAAGCGATTAACAGAATCCCCAAATTGCACAGAATGCAAAGGTACTGCAGACAACTCAAGTGCATCACCCTCCATTCTCTACCTGCCTTTGGCTACTCCTCAAGTACTCAAATAGTTCTGTTACCAACTGTCCAGATAAAATCCTGATCCTTTAGCTCAAATGCAGATAGAAATACACTTATTCCAGATAACCAAATTCCAAAATGCTTTCAGAAAACCCTCTCAAGTGTATCAATGCAATCCTTCCAAAGTTTCATTTTGTTTTCTTTTGTCTGGGGGAGCGTGGTGGTGTCTGTTTTGAGGTTGTGGGTTTTTTAGATGTCATGAAACAGCAGAAGTCAACAAATCCAAAGAGCAAAATCCACAACTGTGTTTTAGTACAATACTCCAAGGAAGGGGAAAATTACCAGTTGAGACCTGACCTCAGGTTTACTGGTTGCATTCTGTTTCTGTAACTTAAGAGCTGCTTGTACAGACACACTACTTGACCCTTAAGAATTCGGGAGCCTTTCTAGAGACAACTATCTTTTGGGAAGGGGTTTACTGAAAAGTGAAGTGTTTCATAGGGTACCATGACAGCCAAACATAACACTGAAAAAACCTTTAATGACATATTCTTAACCAAAATCAGTGCATTAAGAATGGTTATCCTGGAGCTCCCAGCATGATAATTTAAATACTTGCAAGGCAAAGGTACCAATTTTTCCCCTACCTTTCTCAGTCTGAAGCAGAAATAACATCAGTGCTTTCAGAGAGTAAAGTCTGACTGTACTGACACAGAATTTCACAATGAAAGCATCATAGACTCCTTTAGGTTGGAAAAGAACTCTAAAATTGAGTCCACTGTTCCATACCCCCAAAATCTTTCACCAGATTAACTTGAGGGAGTGAGATTCTTTAGTCTAAATCCTGTGACCTCTTCCAGCACTCACTAGTTCCCTGATTTTCTCAGGCTGCCGTTGCTCCAGTTAAACACCACTATCAGCTGAGGTCAAGATAAGAAAGAAACCTTTAGCTTTTAGATAGCCCAGGCCAAACCCGACAAGGGGTTTGAATAGACTGACAGCGCCGCCGCCCTGGATAAAGCAGCAAATGGAGAACCACTGCAGAGAGCAAAGCAATAGGTGATGCATTGAATCTGCTACCAAAAGCAAGAGGACTGCTGTGTTTTGTGCTAGTTACAGTGGGGCTTTATGAAGTATGAG
>VZTM01010000.1:919474-939036 GCA_013400555.1 Jacana jacana | reverse complement strand
TACGCTATGGGGCGGGGCGGGGGCGGGACAGCGCGTGGGAGGGCCGTTAACGGTTTTAACCGTCGAGGCGGCGGGGGCGGCTGCCATGTTGGCTCCTGAGGGGAAGGGGGACCGGGCGTTGCCGTCTGCGGGCTTGAGGGAGGGAGCGAGCGATGGCGGCGAGGAGGGGGGGGGAGCCTACCTTCTTCTCCCCGCCAAAACGACGGGTAAGTATCCCCCCTTGGGGGTGTTATTCCCCCTTCCCGTACGTTAGTTTAGAGGTAGAAAATGAGTGAAACAAGAAAAGCTGGGTTCTCCTTCCAACACCTCGTTTCTATCTCCCGTTTAAATGCCAAGGGGTAGCTGACTCTCCTCAGGTGGGATGAGGAGATGGGTCACCAAAGGTTTCATCTCACCCATGTCAGGCTCTGCGGAGGCTTCCAGGCCAAGGACAGATACAGTTTTCCTCTTTATTTAGGTGAGGGCTCAAGATAGATTAGCTCCCGTTAAGCAGGCCCTTAAATAGTTAATATTGCTAGAAGCAGCCACATGGCAGAAGATCACTTAGTTGTTTTTTTGTTCTTTGTTGCTGTGTAAAAGATTCTTAGAATCATAAAATCGTTTTGGTTGGAAGAGACCCTTGAGATCATCAAGTCCAACCATCAGCCCCACTCTACAAGTTCTCCACTACACCAGATCCCTCAACACCACATCTCATCGACTGTTTCAGAACAGTCAGGGGTGGTNCAGCTGCCTGTCAACCAGCACCCCCAGCTCCTTTTCTGCCAGGCAGCTCCAGCCACTCTGCCCCAAGCCTGTAGCCATCCATGGGGTTGTTGTGGCCCAAGGGCAGGACTTGGCACTTGGCCTTGTTGAAGCCCATGCCATTAACATTGGCCCATTGATCCAGTCTATCCAGTCCCTCTGTAGAGCTTCCCTGCCCTCATGCAGATCAACACTCCCACCCAACTTGGTGTCATCTGCAAAGTTACTGATGGTGCTCTCTAGATCCTTGTCGAGATCATCAAAAAGAACATTAAACAGAAATGGCCCCGATACTGAGCCCTGAGGAACACCACTTGTGACCAGCCGTCAGCTGGATTGAACTCCATTGAGCACAACACATGAGAAATGCAGCTGAGCCAGAACTGCTACCAAACATCAAGGAAAGAAATAGCAGATGGAGAGAGCAGACAAAGAAAAGCTGTGAGGTTTCAGTGATAAAACCTCAAGTACCCATTTCTGATGCTTCGGGTTAAAACAAAATTAAATACCTTTTCAGAAGGACATGTATTTTGTTTTTCTTTAAATTGGTGATCTGAAGTCTTCAGAGTGCAAGTGATGAGGCCTTCAGATTTCTGGTATTTTTATCAAGAGCAGTCACAGTAGACTAGTTCTTCATCTTTATGCCAGGCAAATTATATATCGCTTTTTGATCTTGGCAGCTACTCTATGGATAACCCCACTTCACGTGAAGGATCACTGCAGACCTGCAATTGTACAAAACAAGGGCTTATTCCTTACTATTAAATAACAGGTCATCCAAAATCACGACAGAATGAACAGCTTTATCGTTTTCCCTAAACAGATCCCAATATGGTGCTCAACATGGTTTGAGCATTGAATTGGGTACCACCTGCTTGGCAATTTCTGGTTATAAAAGTAGGGGGTTCCCTATATTTCCTCAGCCAAAAATCTCCCTCACGGTGCTGTAGAGTGCGCCCGAGTGACCCTGTTCCAAAGATTGCTGACCCCTCCAGGCTCGCTCGGGGTCTAAGACACTAAGCAAATTTAAGAGCAAAAGCTCGGGTATGGCAACCTTTTGCCAAGAAGCTGGCACTCGGATTCTTATCCCAACTGCCATCATCACCACATTGTAATGGGCAGAGCGATGCCCCCTAACACCATCTGACTGGGAACTCCTGTATTTGCAGCGGCGTCGCTCTTAAATCTCTTCCTCTATGGAGCAGCAGGGCACTGGTGACTGCTCCCAGGATGCTCACTTGCTGAGATTTACACATGGCTAGGGGGTAAAGGAAAAAGGCTTGTGCTATCACAATTCTCAGAGCTAAGCATGACCAAAAAACTCACTTGGAAGTGACTTACAGCTCTCTTGTTTCCAAATGTTAATGCTAATTCATTCATGCAGACTTTTAGCAGTTGCAGCCGAGGCTTCCAGAGCGCAGGGACCCCAGAAATAAATGGTGTTCTTCAGCAATTCTTTTGTTGAATGGCCTTTGCCATAGCTAACCTACGCGCAAATGAAAACAACAACAACAACAAAAGAATTATCCTTACCAGCTCTATTCCTTTCTCTGACTCACCAGTATTTAAATGAGTCTGTAATAAACTAAGCTCTTCCTTTCTCTTTTTTTTCCCAGCCCAAACCCTGATCATAGCTGAGTTACCTCTTGCTGCATCAAGAGAAAGGGTTAAAGTTGGCTCACTTGATTACTTTCATAAACCTTTGCTAATAGTAGCTCTCACCATTGCTAAACAAGAACTAAATAATCCTTAGGCATTTTTTTCCACCTTCTTTTCCCAAACTACCACAAAATATTCAACTTACTCGTAACAGTGATGCACATTACAGGGAACAGAAATGTTTGCACAATGCATCTCTGGGAGGAACAGTTACAGAAGAAGTAAAATCCTTTTCAGAGAAAGATAGGAAGACAAAGAGAAGTAATCACCAGGAAAACAATTACATTGTCTTTCCTTCTGCAGTATTTTTCATTTCCTCCTTAGAATTTTTGGAAAGAGACCGCTCTGGAGTCATTCTCCTAGGATAGTCGGAGAGGAAATGAAACTCTAAAAGACCTAAGTGGCTGTTGGGTGCTTCTTCCATAAAATTCCCTTAGAAGTCTGGTACAAAGCTACATCTGATAATATTCTCAAGGTTATTTTGGTTGAAATATTAAAGACCTTGTCTGTTTACATTAGCAATATGCTAGTGGTAGCATTATATAAGTGCTCATGTTCACTGGGTGGGGGTTTTATAGGTTGTTTCTATTTTCTGAGTATTTAGAGAAGTAAAATCCATTAAAATAGTGTTTTAAATACACATGGCAGCCTTCCTATTAAATCCATAGCCATCATCTGTCTTTTTATTGTTTATAAAGATGCAAACAGGCACACGTGATGCTCGTCAGACCTAAGCCCAGTTCTGAGCATTCCTCATTCCAGCACACAGTGCTCAGCAGCTACCCCTGTTTTCTTACCAAACTCCCAGATTTACAGCCGGGTGTGGAACTGCTGGGGAAGCCAAACCATAACCATGCTACATTTTCAGTTTGACCAAAATGAAACGGTAACTGAACTGGGTCACTAACAACCCTTTTTATATGCAAGCTGAGCATTTAACCACATGAAAGTGAAGCACTTTTTAAATCCTAATTTTATATTTATCCTAAAACAAATACCTCATTGCTTACTGGAGAAATAATTTATTAAGTTTTAAATGCAGTAAAAAGCAAATGATCTTTTACATATCTCGGCCTGAGGGTTCCTTTGTGCCATAGGAACACCCCTAATTCCACAAAAATTGTTTTATAGAAGAAATTTATTAATCCTCACAATCTGTCAAGACACATGAATATTGATTTCTGCACATTAACCTCTCCTGGAGCTGCTGAAAACTAAATTTGTCATGACTTACCAGGAATTATACGTTTCAGAGCAACAAGTGACAGGAGCTTAATTAAAGTAAAACTGATGAAGGATCTGAGCAGCTACAATAAACATTTTGTTTCAAACACTGCTGCATGTTTTCACTGGCAGTAAGGAAGGCGACACTGAACGTTGTTTTACAAGATAAAACGTAGAAAGGGAAAGATGGAGTTTATCATCTGGAAATGGCATGTAACAAAATAATTGCTCTGGAATTTAGATTTGGTAACCATGTAAAAGATGGTCAGACCAAATTATACTTTACCTAGATTCCCAAAAAAGAAGGTACTGAGATACCTTTATAGTGAACATACTAAAATCTTTTAAGAGCACAATCAAAACTTATTAGTTAAATTTATTCTCACATTCTCCCTAGGGTGAATGAACTCTAGAGGTTCACAGGAGGAGGACTTTTTCTTTCCCTTACATCAATGAATCCACAGGAAAGACACCCTTTAGTTTACTACAACAATAATGTGCTTGCTTGTGGGAAGGTCACCTGTGCTTCATCACTAGGTGTCGGAGTTCTATTTAGAAACCTGGCATTCCCCCCCCACTCCTGTGGGCTGCAGAACATTCTGTAATCCTGATTTGTGGTGAAAGAGTTTCTGACTCAATCCAGTCCACACGCTATATTCGGAAACTGGAAATCTGACCGTCATCATGGGGAAGTGCCCAAAACGATTCATTCTCTCTTGTTGTAAGTAGTAGGCTCTTAGCTGATCTCCATCCCTGAGCTCAGCCAGAACCCGAGATGTGCCAGACAAGACATCTCCCTGTCCAATATTGATGAGCAGCAGAGCTGTGCCTACCCATAAATCTCTTTGGGCGACTTCCAGAAAGGTGGAAGAACGTGAATGAATTGAGGAGTTAGCTAGATGGCGTTGAAAGATACTCACATGTCACTACACCGTTGTGATTTTGGGGAGAACAGGTCTAGCTATTGTTTGGAGTTTTCTGCAGTAAATCAGGTTAGATTGATGGTGAAACTAGACCACGTACCAAAATGGCAGGCAGCCATCTGGGGAGGGAAGCATCACTACGTCATTTCTCCACTGGAGTGGAAAACATCCCCCTTTTTTGAAAGAGGGGTGTTTGTTATTTTGTTGTTTGGGTTTTTTTAAATAGGTCAGTTCAATGCCAGTTACAAATTACAATTTAGTTGGGAACCTCATATCAAATCCACATGCTGAGGCAATAGCTCCAGTTGGCTCTGCTGGAGAAGTTACTGGGAGTAGAAGGTGCCTTCCTGCAGCCCAGTGTTGGCTGTCAAATGGGGCTACACCGTACTACAGAGTCCCAAGATTTGTTATCTAAAGGTGAAAATAAAGCACTTGTTCTTGCCTACAGTTTAGTAAAACAAATACTGTCAGACTGAAGCATCAAAATTAAGTATTAAAACAAAATAGGCCTGTTAAAATTATATAAATTTTTTAAAAAACAAAGAAACAAAACTTTTTACTAACTCAGGTGAATTAAGATGCACTTGGCTTCATGTAACCGAACTTGAAAAAATTCTATCTTGTTTCTTTTGAAGATTTATTCAGAAAAAAAACAGTAAACAAGAATGTGTGCGCTGCAGCCTCCTAGGCACGGTGGCAGGAGTGAAGAGGGTAGCAAAGAACAACAGCAGCTTCGTTCAGAGTATATGTAAAAGCATCAGATGAGGCAATGACAGCTTTAATGTAGAAGGACTCTTCCAGGTAAGGCTGCAAGAAATCTAGATATGATTGCCTGTCTATTTTTTCATTTGGAATCACGATTTTGGTACTTTACAGACTTAAGATGTTCTTGCTCTGAGTGGGTGTGTTCATTCCTGTCTTGAAGAACTCAGCAATGACAGCCTACATGTTACTTTATTTAATTCTTCTAGAATTAGTTCTATGCTGTTCTATGCTTGGAGGCCAAGAAATATTTTACAGTGACTATTGTGGGATTCTGACTTTTAAACAGCTCTTCCATGTTAAGAATTGTGATGAACTAGTGATTAAGACATAAGACTGACACACAGTGAAGTAATTGAACGTTCATATAGGGATTGAATGACAATTTCTGGCTGCTCTGGAGGTTCCTGCAGGGTCAAATGGCTGTTTTGGAGCGCTGTTCATCATTCCTGATGGGCTCTTGGCCTGGCTCACATTGTCTTCTGACATTTTTCAATTTGCTTTGCTATCTGGAAGGAAAAGGCTACAAAACCAGTATATTCTTCCTCAAAGAGAAAAAAAGCACAGTATGGGGTTGTTGTAGTGTTGAAATGTTCATGGTCTGCCAAGGAATTGCATCTAGGCATTCTGAGCCAAAGACTGGATACTAAAATACAAGTCTTGAAAGAGGAACAGAGGCTTCATGCACAAGAGTTTCTGTGGAATAAGCATTTCCTGAAGAAAAAAAGGGCTTAATGCTACTTTTCCTGTGTTTTTGGAGTACTACAAATGGACTTCAAGTTTTAAAACTTACTTTTTAATAAAAGGTGGATTTATGCTACTGTTTCACATTTCTCCATAATTGACTAAATTACATAAGTACTAAGGTAATTTTCTACTTTCTGCTCTTCCCATCACTCAGCTATCCAGTTTTCCTAAGAGCAATGAGTCTTGTGCATTGATTCTCTGAAATTTATAATGGGTCAGATGCAGCATTTATGGATGAAAACAGCTAAGAGCAATTACTCTCTTGGAAACAACGGGAAAGGTAGAGACTTGTTGGGGAATAGAACATATTACAATTCTTAAACCTTTTCAATATGAAGTAAAAAGTAGTCAGCTTTTCATATAAAACAATTATCAGAAAAAGCCTAATAGTCAATCTCAAAGTGACAAAAGCAAAAAAAAGAAACTGCTAAGTAATTGCTATTTCCTAACAACCTTTCTGAAGCAGAACATCAGCAACTGCTTAAAATTCTCAAGGAGACAGCAGTAAAAGCAGCAGAGGAGGCTGGGTCAAGCATCAACTCAATCCACCATGAACAGATCTGAGGAAATAAAGATGTTACATTTTAGAATACGCTTTAGAATGCTGGAACAAAAGAGTATTTGCAGACAGGCTGCATAGTTTGTTGCACCTCTGTCTTCTCTGTGTTCTCCTGGGGTTCATTCTGATGCCTTTCAGTGGCCCAATATCAAAAGATGATCTATTATCTCTTTCTTAGGAATAAGAACAGCTATTTCTCTCTTGAAAGGGGCTCTTTAAATCCTACTGGTTTTCTATTTTGCCAAGCTGGGATTCTTTAGCATCAAACTGAGCCAGAGGCATAGACAGGCGATGCTGGCAGTGGTGTAGAGACTGCTAAAGGGTGGCTGGTCTACAGCCAGTCTTTCCACCTTTGCCTCTTGGGGCAAAAATGCCATCTAGACATTCAAAAAGATCCAATAAACAGGGTGACACAAGGCATTTATAAATTATGAAGGTGCAGGAACAAGCTTGTCTCACAACCCTGTCATCAACTGCCCAGCTGTGGGAGGAGGAGGAGGACACACAACTCCCACACAGAATCAGGAGTACCAATACATCAGAAAATGGCAACTGCTCAATAACATTTTTCCTTTCATCCCCACCAAGTCTTTTGTAAGGGGTTATTTCTGCCCAAGCTGCATATGAACTCTATGTTGTTAGTAGATTGATGCTGTCTCGCTTCATCTGCACAGTGCTTCACGCCGAAACCACGAAACCGCAGGACTTCAGTCGTAAAGAAGAAAATAATCAATAAGCCTGGGCAGCCTGTGACGCTCAGTGACAGATTTTCGCTGCCTGTATGGCTATATTTTAAATTAGACTAAAATAGTTAACACCACACTTGCATGCAAAAAGAAGTCATCTGCTTCTTATCTAATGTGTAATTCAATAATTCCCATAATTGATCTTCATTGACAGTTTATGCAAGCTCACTCACCCACACTGCACATATTGTGCTTCCTGACATAATTCCCAACATAGACTATGATATTTCAACAGAGGAAGCTTGTTAAATCAGGTCAACCAAAATAAAGAATCAGAATCTGCTGCAAGTCCTTCCAGCTGTCTGTCTTTTTACCCTCTCCTTCCCCTCTCCCCCCTCCAAAAAATAAAAGGCTCCCAACTACTGGGATTTCTTTAAGGGGCTAAAAATACAAAAAAAAACCCAACCCCAGGTTGTTTAAATGTGGATAGGCTTCAGAAGAAAAATATCTCATATTTTTTTCCCTAGATGCCGGACTATTACTGTTGATCAGACATAACTGCCAGTCTTTATTGTTTCCACATGGTTGGATTTTCCCTGGAAGTGACACGTATATTCTAATGATCCCTTGAGTTAAAAGAATTCTAAATCAGTTCCCAATTGATGAGACACTATTTCTGAGATAGGCCAATAAAGGACATTTTCTCTCCTAGACAAAGCAACACAAAAATTATGGAGGTGATAATGGCCCTTCAGGTGTCTGGAAGAGTGATATGTAATTTTAGAGAAACATAAACAATAGATGCTTTTTACATCTACAATAATTGTAAATAAAGAAGAACATAATGTTTCTGGTTTATAAATACAATCACTTGCCTAGCCAGCATTCTCCAGCTCATTCAAATTACTCTTATTCTCCAAAGAAATGAGATATAGGAGGACTTTAACAGACTAACAACTAATCGATACAAGTAATGGTACCAGAAGGCCAGACCAAGTAAATAGAAGCATGCAGAAATCCTTGATGCAAAAGGCTGGCAGATCATTTGCAGAGCATAGGTGAGCACAGGGGAACCCCTGGTTTAACTCTCTATAAACACAAAGAAAAGCCCAGCTTTTTAAACAAAGCATTATTTGAAGCTCAGAGGGCTGCAGATAACTTTATTACAGATTCTCTTTCCAACTGTAAGGCCTAATTTTATAACAGTTCAGCAAATGATTCCCATAAGGAATGTCCTTCACCCACAAGCCATTTCCCCCATCAGCTGGGGGTAGGCTTTTAGGCCAACTATCGACTGTGCTGCTGCATGATTTTCCAATGGCTACAGCACTTCAGGTTAGTGATGCTACACCTTACTGAGCTAGCAAGTCATCGGGAGAAAAAGGGAAGCAACCAAGGGTGACACACATGCAGACACAGTAAAAATCACAGTAGCCTGCTCTTACCATGCACACCCACAGCACGTTCCTAGGGAGGCGTCTGCACAGGAGAGGGATGTGGGTATGCTCCAAAGAACAAGCCAATATTTCATGAGCGCAGCAGCTGTATCATTTTGTGTGGAAGCATCTTCTTTTCCCCACAGAGTAACTTCTGAAACACTAAAGAAACAAAACCACTTGAAGGGCAAACCCATAAATATTGCAGTTATTGGTATATAGGTTACTCTTTTGGGGGTAAAAAATGGAGCAAAACTGACACAGCATGTATCTTGCCTCTCACTGATGCCAGATAGCACAAAACTGACCCAGGGAGCAGCAAGGACCACTAGCCCTGGGCCAGGCTGTGTGACACAGACAAGCTGTCTAGCCTCTTTTGGGAGGATAATCAATAATGCTTTGGAAGGTCCTTTTGTCCTTTGCTGAAATTTCTTCTCTTAAACATAAATTTTGAGAAGCAATCTTTACCTATCTATGAAATGGCTTTGAATCAAAACAGTGAGGGAAAATATAAAAATTAATTAAATTCCTCACATAAGACTCTATCTGATGCTAACCTAAGCAAATGATTAAAACAGGCAAAACTTATATTCATCTAATCTAAGATGTTCTATTAATAGTAAAGTGTTTCCAAAATAAACCGGATACTCAGATATGTGGGAGATCATAGAATCACAGAATCATTCAGGTTGGAAGAGACCCGTGGGATCGAGTCCAACCATCAGCCCTATTCTACAAAGCTCTCCCCTACACCAGATCCCCCAACACCACATCTAATTGACAATCACCTCCCTGCTTCTGCTGGTCACACCATTTCTCATACAAGCCAGGATGCCATTGGCCTTCTTGGCCACCTGGGCACACTGCTGGTTCATACTCAGCTGCTTGTCACCCAGCACCCCCAGGTCTTTTTCTGCCAGGCAGCTCCAGCCACACTGCCCCAAGCCTGTAGCCATCCATGGGGTTGGTGTGGCCCAAGTGCAGGACCTGGCACTTGGCCTTGTTGAAGCCCATGCCATTAACATTGGCCTTCTGATCCAGTCCCTCTGTAGAGCATCCCTGCCCTCAAGCAGATCAACACTCCCACCCAACTTGGTGTCATCTGCAAACGTACTTAGTAATGATGCAGTAATGCTTCATTACTGATGGTAATGCGTAGATAATGCAAACTTAGCCCACAGCACTGCAATAATGCATCCAAGAAGACTTTTGAAGACCCTTCTCCTCCTGCCCAACAAGGCTGATTTCATGGGGTTCAACAGATCTTGTCAGGCAAAGGTCTGGAAGCTTTCTAAAACAACTTGATCTCCAAGCAAGAGGAGACCCACATTGCAAAGCACGATGGGTGTGGAAGGGCAATCAGCCAAACCAAGCCTGGACTGCTGTGGAGTTTTATCACAGTCTCAGCATCCAGGATGAAAGGCTGTCAAGTAAGCAAAATACGCACCCGAGCTCTATATCCCTTTCCGACAGCATGTCGAAGTATTCATCAATCCCCATGAATAATATTCGGCTTCATGTTTGTCACCTCTCTCATTTGTCACGTCACGGGTCACGCTGCTTTCACACACCCCATGGGAGAGGCTGACTGTGAACCCAGACCGAGGCTGCACTGAATGTTCATAAATGTCGTTTCCGATGAGACGGAGCTTGCCCGGGCTCTGCAGGCGTGGAGTGCTACAGAGGAAAATTTAAAATGGGAAAGAAGAAGAGAAGATACTTTATTAAGGTAATGTTCATATCTGAATTGCACCCCCGTATAGATCATGCGTGGGTGAATATTAGATTTAATCAGTTAACTGAATGCTGAATATGCTAGTGACAAAGATGGTCTATGCACTTCCTAAAACGTCTAGAAGTCTGCCAGGCAGTAATATGGGAAAGGCAAGAAAGACAAAGGAAACTTTTCATCTGAAGGTTTATTTTTAGGTCCTATATCGAATGAAGGTTTGGCTTTTCTATAGAACACCCACACCCAGGCAGCAGAACAAAGATTCTGATGAATGTGATACCCAGAGTATCACAACTTTCTCCATGGTTGTTTTTTTCATTTAATGTAGTTAGTTAATTAGATGTCCCCTAATCAATCATTGAATTACTGCTTCAAAAGGCATTATGATATGATAAGAGTGCCTCACAGCAGTTAAACACTTTGATTTTTCTGTCCTAACACATTTACAGCTTGTGTGAACTGGGTCTTCCCAGCAGGAACAAAGAAATACATTTTCCTTTTCAAATTACAAGCACAATTTATCTCACAATTTAAAAACGGACCAGTAAAATTACTGAAATATGGATTTACTCTCTCCCCCTCTCCTTTCTGGTATTTAAGACTAATAGCTTTCATGTTTTCCGTGTTCCTCATGTTTTGATCTCAAGCTCATTGGAGCTGTGATCTCTCTTGTTCATATTCTATTCATCTTTAGTACCATCCCCATTACACATCTGTGACTTCAGCTGTGTTACAGCATCTCCTTTCTTGATCCTTGGGAGTCTCTCAAAAACCAAAGTGTAGTCATTACAGGAATACACTACCAGGGTCTCTCTTGTTTTCCTCTTGCAACTCGGCTCTTGAAAAGAAACTGCAATCTAGGGGTTAAGACTCTAAGTCACAACTTCAACATGAGGTTTGTGTCTGACCTGGCATTGGGGACTGTTGGCCAGTTATCGCCTTGGCTTCTCTTCATCCCTCTGTGAAAGGGGAACAGTAATTACAGGACAGTGTTACCCCAAGATTTGCCTCATTATCGTTTCTACAAAGAGCTTTGGGCTCCTTGGACAGAAGACAGCATGGGAAGACATGGTATGTAGTTCTTGCAAAAGTTCTTGCTGCCTCCCCCAGGGCAGATGACGTTGCACGTGTGATATTCAGGGATCTTCTCATAGTGCTGCACAGAGCAGTTCTTACCCCAGCAGCAAAGCAGACAAATAAAAAAGCTTTCAGAGTTGTGCTTCTGTTAGTGACACGAGTCCCCAGACGAAGAGAAAAGATGCATTTTGTGAGCAGTATGAACGATGGAAAAGAGTTTACTTTTTAGTCCTAAAGAAGGACATTTGCTAGATGAAAGAGAGCTGAACTCTCTTTCAGGAAGGAAGCTCTGCAGTTGCCTTTCCAGCAGGATAGTGCAGTCTGTGTAGATAGTGCAGGTAATTAACAGGAACCAATACCCATAACCCAGCCGTATGCCTTAGCTATTATTTGGCAACTCTTTCTCTTGAAAACTCTTATACATAAATATGAGCTTAAGATGGAAATTACTCACAACAAGTTTTATTTCGTTGTGCATTGTTCTCATGCAGCAATATGCAACCACATTTGTAAAACTAACAGATCTCTTTTACTGCCAGCCAAAGCTGACCTGCACAAAGTCTGCTATTCTGAATTTAAATGTGGTACCTGTTACGTGGGCAGGAGGCCCCAGGGAGATGATACACCAGTCTGGCAACTCTCCATTCTGTGAAGCGGAAAGGTGCTCACAAACTGAAGGGGATTTAGAAATCAGAAGCTAGAATGAGAAGATACATGAGTCTAATTTTTCTGGAGAGATTAAGACCCGGGTATTTTTATAGCGAGGCTGATTACACCTTTCAACTTAAACCCCACTACTCAGACAGGGAAACAAATAAACGTCTGGAAGCTCTTTTCCTAGCACTTGCTGTGTTCCCCATGGGCAGGCCAGTAGTGGAAAGACAGATTTCCAAGTGTCCTCCAGAGCCAAAAGGAGGAGAGGTTCCTGCTCTTCACTGCAAAGCCACTTTCCCTGGGGCCTGAGGAGGCTGCTATCCCTGTGCAGCCCGTCCTGTGGTATTCACACACACTACTTCACTTCCTGAAAGCTGCTTCAGGAGGAATGGGCACTTTGAATAGAAAGCACTCGGACTTCTCAGACTTTAATATTAAGAAGCTTTGTTGCTTCCTGCATTTCTTTTTTTAGTGTTTTTTACTTTGTGAATACCTGTTTGAACCCAGAGTACCCTGTTTCTCATGAGCTAGAATTTAGTAAATACCACAAAGCAATTTAGTTTAGTCAATATTAGGAAGCAATACCCGGCTTTTCCAGCTTGAACTGATATGGGCAAGATGAAAAAAAAAAGAGTGTTTCCAAGTATGATCCTGTGTACCAGAACACACACTGACAGACATCTCCCCCTGCCTGCCCCCTGTATCTGCATGCCAAAAAGATCAGGCATTTAACTTTAGGCTTAAGGTAAACATGAAAAAGGTAACAATGCACTTTTTAGTAACCAAACTGTTTAAAAGAAACACAGTTTGAAAGCATGAAAGAGGAGAAGGATGCTGGGGAACAGCACTGACTAACTCATGCTAATGCAGGGTCCCTCAACCATGCAGAATGAGCTTCAGCTAACCAGGAGCAACTTAATTACCTCTGCTCAGTGGTTTTCCACCTACGTGTCTATCCTGGCTCATGCTCTTGAAAAGTGCTGAAGAAACAGCTCTGAGGATGAAAGGCTGCTCCTCTCATCGGTAACGGATGCTGCAAAAACTCCTTCTGAAAGCTTCTGTGCCGCACATAACCAGGATGCCCCCATCCAAGCAGGATTGTCTGGCTCCTAATGACAATTCAGGGTCTGTGATTGTTTTTCCCACGCTTGGGATTGGTAAATATGGAGATTCCTTTGCATGAGTTGAAAGGGTAGGTTTTGTTTGAACAAAATACCCAAAACCAAAAACCCCTCAAGGCTGCCCATTCCTTTATCTTAAGGCAAGAAACTGGGAGTAGCTGTGAAGGAAAGTCTGTTACACACACAGCCTCTATGAAATGTTTAAACGATTGAACAGGAGCAAGAGGTTCTTGTATCAGATTATCAATCTCTTGCAGTGTCCAGTCCTCCCATAAATCTCGGTCTCAAAGGCAAAAGGACACATCCTTCCTGCCGCAGCCACATGCAGCATTGACCACAGTGCAGCTAAGGCAAGGGTTTTGGAGTCCTGCAGATGGAACACAGAAATGTTCTCCAAATCCAGCAAGGGGGTCACTTAAACATGGGTAGGAACAAGCTCATCTTCAGTTGTGCATATCCACTGGTCACACATTCTCCAATAAGGGACAACAACTGACCAGATCCTGCATGGATGTAAAGGTGCTGGCATTTGCACCAAATAGTTAATGGGCCCTAAGGATTAGCAATTACACAAATAAATATATAGCTAATTAAAAAACACTTACCCTTTACTTTTTACTTTCAAACTTCTTGTTTCCAAGAAGCGAATCAGGCCTCTCTTCAGATAATTTATAGAATATCAGTTTCCATAACAACATAATTGCTCAATGAAGCAAAAATACCTGGCAGAGTTGCCATTGTCATGAAATAATTGACCATAACTGTGAGTGAAGGAGCCTGCATTAAAACCAAGATTGCTCCATGTCAACATGTACAATTACAATCCAATAATGCCAGATCAAAGACCATCATTCCTAAAATCAGTCATTATGAATCGCAGCATATCTGTAAGAAGCAGAGCAAGATGATAGTGAGCAAGTATTGTTCCCCACAACAAAGCACAAAGTCATGTCTAATCACTTAATAGTTGCCAAACTCCAGGGCCAACATGATGACAGGTAATTTTAGGACCTAATGGTTTGCTATAATGAAATACAAGCAAGAACATCTCGCTCATTTTGTGTCTCCATATGAGGAAAGGCACAGGCTACTTTTTCTTTTTTAATAGGAGTGTTTGTTCCACAAAGACTTGTCAAACATTGTCACAGTGTAAGATTCAAGAGGGAGTAACTGCCACCCACTGCTGAAAACACCTACTTAATTAAAAAAACACAGCCTTAGCCTAGATGGAGATCTACATCTACCCATGGAGCCATTTTATCTCTACTCCTTCTGTGGACTGCAGAAGCAGCAAGCCCATCACCATGTTTGTGTGGAAGTGCTCAGACCTAACACCTCTCAAGTGGGTGTCCAGTGCCCCATCCCAGCTCTGCTCTGTACCCTGGTGGGTCCTGGGGACCCTGAGGACACCATGTCCCCAGGACAATTTATGTTTCTTTGGAGCTTCTCCAGCTGAGAAAGCTTGAAGCACTGAGAAGTGGTGCTGCAGCCGCTCTGAGCAGCCTAGGTCTGTAACACAATGCTGAAGGCACATGATGATAATCCCTGCAGCTGGTGCAAGAGTACGGGAAGATGGGAGACCTCCTGGGATAAGTGCTGGAAGATTGTCCCAGCAAGAGGGAGCCAGCTTGGACCCTGTCTGTGTCTGGAGTCTACCTTGAGCATGGTAAGTCAATAAGGAGTCCTAGGTGCAAAGCAGCCTGTATGTCATATGGCTAGCGAGGGCCAGGTGTGAAAAAAGTCAAATTGCCAGGGTGGTAACCCAAGCTGGCCTGAAATATTGGCCATGCATTTCCACTAGCTCCAAAGCAGTTCTGCTTGTTCCCAGCACTGTCAACTCTGTTCTGGAAAGACCATTATGTGGCATGCTTCTAAACTTCACACCTCAAAGTGACTAAAAGCTGTAGTACAAAGTATTTACATCTCTAACTCATAGATTTCTCAGCACAATACTCGTGTGTGCCATACGATAAGTCAAAACTATTACTCTATTCTTTTCCCTTTGCTCCTGGCACGCAGGCAGTAGGGTGAGCATAGTATGGTGTCAGCTCTGTCCTTAGGCAGTCCTGAGTCACCCAGGACATGTTTTATGCCTTTAGCAGTTAAGGTATTTTTCCCTTGGCTTTGATGTTATGAGTCACCTTGGTGGATGAGTGCTTTTTCTGCTCTGATGTAATATTGATAACTCTAGGAAACAACAAACTTACTGGGAACTCTGTGGGGATCACAAGGCTTGGGAAGAATAAGGATGGTCCATTATTTTACTACATGTTGTTTGGCTAACACTCATAAGTCCTTTCTTTTCCCTTCTGTTTAACCAGAAATTTCTGTCCTCTTCTCCCTTACCAACCTCTGCAAATACACTTTCCCATCTTGTATTTCCTCTGTCCAGCACTGGGGAAAACCTGGGCACACACACACACACACACACACACGAGCTTTGGACATTACAGAAGCAAAGAGAAAAAAAGGTCAGATATGAGTCTTCTCCCTGGCTTTGCAGTTCTGGCCTGCTTTGAAAGCAAGGCACATATTTTCTTCAATTATTCATTTGGGTAACCGAGAACCCTGAGCAAACTCTCTTAGGCTGCCTGCGCCTCTCGCTGCCCATCTTGCAGCAGCTGTGGTGCACTGAAACACCTCAGCATGGAGGTACACAAACAGCCACAACAACTCCAACATTTGTCAGAAATAAAGCACCAGTAAAGCAAAGAGAAAAATAAAGCCATTAATCATTCAAAAAGATGAGAGAGAGAGAGTGCGTGGCAAAATAAACCTGATAGCTTGTGCCACATCTCCTGGAAGGCTGTCAACCCACTGACAGGAAGATTAAGGGTGCTGATGGGGATTCCTCTCTCACCAGTCAGCTTTAAAAGCACAGGACAATAATCTACTTCTACAAGTCTGGCTGCGGCTTTCTGGCACTTCTTTTTCCTCCCCTTACTCTAAATAAAAAGGGATGATCCCTTGCAGTGCTTGTTTTCTGAGTGCTGCCCTCACAGCTGAGGTGAAATTATTGATTGAAGCACTCAGACATTTACTGGATTTGCAGCTTTTCTGATGTGTGAAAAATGTTTTGTCCTGTTTAACTCATACTCTCATATTTCTTGCTGTAACCACCGAAGGTCCGGACCCTCTGCCACACTTCCTTTGTGCAGAGCCCAACTGGTGAAATCCCTGGAAGGCAGAATGCTATTTTCAAAGCATCAGTTTTAATTATACACTTGACACTGGGCTTGAAGAGCCTGTAAAGCTTAGAGTTCACCTCTCCTTGACCCTCTGGGGAGGACAATACACTTCGCCATATCCGTAGCTTAAGCTGGATTGTCCCATTTCAGTACCTTGCTCCTTTAGGAACCTGTTTAGCAGAGTGAATTGCCCTGGCAGACTGCCCTGAGTGCCTCCTTGAGGGAAGTTCTCAAACCATCTCCAAGGCTTATTTACTGAATTGGGTAATTGTGGGATGAGGAAAAGCAAGAAGGGGAGATTACTTAGCAACAAAGTTGGTGCTGTCCTTTTTCCTCACGCAGGATAGAACCTTCTGCTACTTGCTTTTCTTGTACAGCCCTGTAAGCGGCTCACCTGAGGAAGAAAGGAATGATTGCTTCTCTTACAGGCAATCTTAGACCACTCTCTAGTACCAGTGCCTAAGAAAAGGCCTTCATATGTCCTGGAAAAGGTGACATTTTTGTACTATGTGATAACATCACTTTCATCAATCGCTTGCTCTCAGTTCTCTGTGTGCTTGAATCAGTCTGGCCTTTTTGCATTTTCAGAAAGGGTCATCCCTGTGGTGGTCTCTGCACTGCAGGATAGTTTGTACTGTACACACGGGAACCTTGTGCACTGCGAGAGCATCAGCTCCTGAAATGCTTGATCTATATCTCCACAAGAACTACCCACTATTTGCAGTTCTTGGTACCCGAGCAGGGAAATCTCTCATCAGGCTTGAGCAGTGCATTAAAAAAAAAACCAAAACAGCTTGGTTTGACCTCATCTCCCTTAACTCCTTCTTCTTTTTTCCAGGCTGAGGTTCTGCAAAGAACATAATCAAGCCTAACTAGTGGAAGAAGAGCAGAAATGGGAGTTGAGTGTCCACCTACAGACAGCAACCGTTCCAGCTCTCAACTGAAACACATTTTAGGATCCTAATGGATAATGCCACCATAAAGCTCTAAAGAAGCTCTACTGTTGTATTCTCAACAGTTTTTCGTGGATATTTGATTGGGATGATGCATACAAGACAAGACACTAGTAAAGTAACACTCAAAGGAATTTTAAAAGACAGTGACCTAATGTATTTCTAAAAAGTCAAATCAATAATTAAATTCACAGGACAATGGATTTGTTTTGTGAAGTGGAAGTTAATAACAGGTCATGCTGTGAACAAAGCTTTAATCCAAGGTTACGCGGATAACAGTTATGTTTGCCAGTCAATAGGCCCCAAACGAGCATTAAGCTTGACTGCCTGGCTGAGTTGGTGCCATATCTACAAAACATAGCACTGATTTATATGTGCTTTTTCTCTCCATCCAGACAACAGCTTTGTTTCCCTCCCTGTCCTAACAGCTGCAGCTATGGGTTTTGTTTCAGGCTTTGTTTGGGGGATTAAAGCCATCTCAGTATAATCTCTTTTTGTTTTATACACTGAAAGAACATTAGAGATGAAAACTAATGCCACAATGGATTTCATTAATCACAGCAGAAGGCTTGGTTTGCTGTAGTAGGCACTTCCAGCAGAAGGTGCTCACAATCAATTTAAATATTAAACATTCTCCTCTGTTTAAACAGGGATGATCAAATCTGTGAAAGCATGGTCTCCGCGTTGGGGCAGGGGGGTTCTTTTAAAAGGGCCAATACTGTTCAAATCACCTCGCCTTATGGCAAGTCCCACTTTCCAGCATCAGTTGATTGCAAGGACAAAAGGCCCAGCAAAACCAGTGCCGTGGGGGATTGCTCTGAGATAAAGAATTCATCACCTCAGGGTCACCAGCACAAAAGTAACCACAGTCATAGAGCCAACAGCTCTGGTGGTGGGATGGGTGCTGGCAGGCAGCATGGCAAGAGGTATCAGGTCTCTGCCTGGTCTTTGGAGAGCAGGGGCTCACATTACAAAAGGCACAACTTGCCAGGAAAAGGGCCAAGTATCGACCAGTCCTGCTAGCTGGGCTGCTGGGGAGTTTGCCCCACAAAAAGCTAGGTCCCAGTGACAGATGGCCAAAGGGAAGTCTGCATTCCCACAATTCATGCTCTAACCGTTATGAATGATCAGCAGCTCTCCAGGGCCCTGGGTCTGACGCAAGGCAGGAGCAAACCCTGCTAGAAAACTGCATCAGTCATCAACTGTCCCTGCCAAAACCATCCTTGGACTGATGTGTTGGGGCAGTTGCATAAAGATGAGCATGGTCTAACGGAATCTGCCCTAGGAGGAAGGAAAGCAAGCTTCATGGAAGCAGGGTCTAGAGAGAAAAGCTGTAACATTCATAATTATTTTTCTGCAGAATCTGGGACTCAAAAGCAGAAGTTTCCTTAGAAATACTTTTGTTCAATCACTATTAAAGCCTGGCTTGAAATGAAAGCAGAATCAGAAAGGGAGGAAATGCAGTCTAAGTAAATGTGACAATATACAGTTTTACTGCACCTTGCTCTGCCCCAGCCTCCCTCCCGTGGCAAGAAGGAAAGTGCTGCCTGCATCCAAGGGGAGAGAAAGGGAACAAAACCAGATCTGAAAAACCAACTGGTCCTGCCCCCGAAAGTCTCCTCCCAGAGAGAAAAATGCAACGGTAGAATTGACTACAACTCCCAACCTTCACTGAGGATGCTTTTAAGACAAATTTTATCCGGGAACATCCTCAACAATCTGAAATTGAAAGCAAGCCCCGGTGGTTGTTGGAAGCTGTAGTCAGCTTTCCAGGGGTGAACTCCTGAGTAGAAAGACCCTGAGAGCTGCTCTCGTAACGAAAACAGCCCCACTAGTGACCTGGAGGAGCAGACACGGAGCAGCGCTGTGCCCCTTCAGGGGTGCCACGCTCCCTTTGTGGGCTTTTTTGGACACCCTACTGTTTTGGGGGGGACTTTTGGCCCGGGCCTGCAGCAGAAACAGTGAGACCCGATGGCAGCAGGCTGCTCCAGCAGCATCCGCGCAGTGTTGTGAAGCACAAACACACACCACAAACACACAGCCAAACACGCAGCGTCCCCCCGCCCCGAGCCCCGAGCGGGCCCGTCCCTGCGCCGA
>VZTM01010000.1:853005-919398 GCA_013400555.1 Jacana jacana | reverse complement strand
ATGCACAAGGAGCTGACCGACAAACTGGAGGTGAGGCCCCGCCGCCCTCCTCTCCGCCGTTCCCCGGCCCGCGGCGCTCCGCGAGGGCCCCCGCTTCAGGGCCGCGGCCCGTGGGAGCCCCGCCGTCTCTCCCCGCGGAAAGCTTCCCCTTCCCCGACAAATCCCGGGGGCGACAGGCAGGTACGGGCCCTGCCGGGCAGCCCACGGAACTCCCTGTGGCCGTGATGGGGAAGAAAGGATCTAAGAAAACCCTCCTAGGCCCGGGGGAGGCAAATCTGTTCTTCCCCCTCCCTGGCTGCCAGCGGGCGTATCGACCTGGGGATGGGCTGTAGCGCCTTGCTTCGAGGTTCCTGTGGGTGCTCTTTTGCCCCAAGACCCAGGTACCACCTGGGGAAGGAGACGCGTGCTGTGCTCGGCTAATCTAGTCAGGGAAATGCCTCGGAAGTGAAATTTATAGAGCAGGTACCGAGCCACAGAGCGTATGTAACCCTTATGCTTCAGCTATGGCAGCTAAGGCATTAGGCATGGCAGGAGATAAGCCCTAATGATACCACCCTCTCAGCTGGTTGCTCTGAAAAATACCTACAGGTACCCAGAGAGAGCTGTTTGCCAGGAACTGAGTGGATTGAGCTCTTTATTGACTTTTAAGAATGAAATAGAGCTATTACAAAGAAAAATACGTTTGGTGGGTTTTTTTGGAACAACTCTCTTGCTCTGTAAGAGATGCACTATTGCCCCCACTCTTTGTCTCAGTGACAGTTCTGAAATTTTAATTCTCCCAGCAAGTAATGCTGCTCAGAAGGCTGAGAAAAACCTGCTTTTTCCCTTTCTGGAGGCAGTTTGAACAGTGCTGATTTAACATTCCATTTTCAAGTCACAGCCCTAGACCAGTTCATTCTGTACAGTCCTACCCATTCCCGTGTTCCACCCTCATGGAGTTACACCTCTTGAGTTCAAGACAATTATTGAAATTACTTGTATGGCCTTTGTTTTCATGGCAAAATGCCTCTCTGATCTTTAACTTAGCATTCTACCCTAGCTGATCCCTTGCTCTTTGCAGGGAAATCTCTCTGTGTTTACTATTCTGATAGAAACAATAACGAAGGTGACATTTGCCCAAACTGCTGTTTAGTGGCATTATTTATCAGATTAGAATTTCCCAGAGTATTAATATTTGCCAGAGTGAATGTTTCCAGCTTGATCTTGAAGCAAGAACAGACGTATGTGGCGTTGTGCTGACGTGGTTTTCCTGATGAGTTGGAGTAGAACCTTTTGTACCATTTAAAGGAAAAACGCACAAGTTTGGGTACTCGCTGAGCTGCCTTTTAGGGAGTTTGTGAGTCTCAAATACCACTTGCTGCAAAATGAGAAGATGTAAAGGGAGGAGAGGGGGGATGACGACACTCCGACTTTGTAATACTTTAAATAACATCCCCCAAGTGTTTACCTCTGCTCTTACGGGCCCATTCAGAAGGTGAGTGAAGGGCTGATAAACACAACCAATTGTTTACATGTTTTCATCCCACTACTATCGCTCTAACTTTCCTTTGAGTAACAGATTCAGGCTACCCACCTGACAGGAGTTCGTGTGATCTATTTAAGGGTCACATTTTTTTCCGCTGGGTTTGGCAGATCTAAGACAGTGCTTCTTCACACACACACACAGAATCAAACTTGAACATTAATCTTCTACAACACAAGCCTGGTAATCCCAGCCTCTGCAGATTAAGCATTGGCCTCCTGTTGCCACTGAAGTGAACAAAATTTCACAATAAGCTTTTCTATTTCAAAGGAGCAGGCAGGAAGGACCCTTATCTGCTACCTCCTTCCCTACTACGCTGAGAACTTTCTGGTGGTGACCAAAAGCAAAGGCTCAAATGAGATCCTTAGTGATGATTCCACCTGATACAGTCATGTTTAAGTAGCATTTCAGAGGAGAGATTTTTCTCCCAGTTAACACTTCAAAGTTGGTTACAAGAACTCAGTCTCTCTACTTCCCAACAGCCATTACGCTGGCCTGCTCCTCTGGTGCTTTGCCTCAAGACTAAAGATCTTCTGGTTTTGGTGGTTCGTTACTGAAGTGCAGTAGTCCTACCATATACCTCCTCTGGAAACTCTTTCACTTCACAGCCTGAATACAAATTCATTTCTGATCATGGTATTGAAGTCCTGCAATAAATTTTGGGTTGTGATCCTAGCCAGTTTTATCCTGTGTAAGGGATTAAAACAGCTAATACCTCTGTTCCTCAGACACAAAGAAGCTTGCCCTATCCAAGCATTTTATGCATAGACCCCCTTTTGTCAGCTGGGAAACTCCCCCATGCTGTTACCTCTTTAAATGAGGACCAGCCCAGCTCAGTTAATTTCAAGAGAAGCTGCTTTTGGGGAAAAAAAATGTCTTCTAGAAAGTAGTTCTGTGTAAAAATCAGTGAGCAGCTGGTGGATGGAGAGACACTTGGAAATCAAGCAACTCCCCTACTGAGGACAGCAGTTTGCCCTGTCATCACAATATGCAAAACCCCCCTATCTGCAGTTGTGCAGGTGTTGGAGTGAGGGCAGGCGAGGAGAGACGGCTGCTGGAAGAGGAAGAGGCAGTGAGCACATTCCATCTGGTTTATTCCCCCACTGGTTTATCCCCCCATCTTTGCAACAGCCTCTCTGTGCCCCACTGCACTGTTCTTCTTTCTCCATCACAAGAGAATAAACTTGATATTCTTCTCCTCCCCCAACTTTGTGATGGCCATTTATTGGAGCTGGGGATTTTCTTTTGCAGTAAAGGACTTAAGTGGTTTTTAAATGATTGACAAGGGTTATCTGTAGCTTCTAAATCACATTTGAGTATGTCTGGGGAACTTCAGCTGCAGTGCTGCTCCTTAGCAGGCTGAAGTTTCATCTTCCATCTAGAGAAGGCCCTGGATCTTTCTAAACGTTGCCTAGCAGTGAAGGAGACAGAGCTATAAAAGACAGCATTCTCAGTCTGCTGCAAAAGTGAAATTGGGGCTGCTCCAGCCACGCTTAGGCTACAAACAAGATTTCTTTGCCATGGTTGTCATGGACCTGGTGCTGGGATTTTATGCCCACCTATTGCATTAAAAATAATTATTATACTTTTTCTCTCTCTCATTTGCAAGGGATGCTCACTCTGTTAGTGTCTGAAACACAGGGAAAGGCTTTTGATTTGAGCTAGTGTTTTTAAACAGCCTTTCCTCACATTTGAGAGTTTTCCAGAAAGTCTTGAATTTACAGAAGGATTTGGGAAAACACAAGCAGGGTGCTGCTACGCTGCGCTGGAAGGAGCATAAGAAAGGATTTGGAGATAAGATCAGGAAAGAGAAAACATGGGATCTTCTGCAGAGCAAGAGGTGGGAGATTAGTGATAACGCAGGCCAGAGGGCTGCTGGAGGAGTGGAGAGCTTTGACATTCAGACCTGCTCAGGAAGGTGGCAGAGATTCTGCAAGGGAGGCTGTGTGTCATCAGCAGTAGGCACCCAGGGGAAACAGCCACCTCACAGCCTGTGTTTCCAACAGGCAATAAAAAGCTGCTTCACATAAATGCAGTGCAATTTTTGTTTCCTCCTAGCGGGTTTATTTTCCCCTCCTATCATAAGTGCCATGAGGATTGCTCACTGGGGGATGATGCCCTGGGGAAACGAGCAAGCGCTGCCAGTGCTGGGCCCTGTGGGTTTCTGTTCTTTGCTAAGACACATTCCTAAAGGGCTGGTGTATGCAGTAGAGAGTAGCAGCAGGTTATTCTGGGGGACAGAAGACAACCAACAAGAAGAGGGCTCGTGCTCTTCAGGTTTCCCTGCTAATCTTGGGACATCTGGAGGAGAGAAGGTTCCAGAGAAACCTTATAGCAGCCTTCCAATACCTAAAGAGGGCCTACATGAAGGCTGGGGAGGAACTCTTGACCAGTGAGTATAGTGATAGGGTGGGGGGTAAAAGTTTTAAACTGAAGAGATTTAACTTAGATACTAGGAATAAATTCATTACTGTGAGGGTATGACACATTGGCCCAGGTTGCCCAGAGAAGCTGTGGCTGCCCCATCCCTGGAGGGGTTCAGGGCTGGATGGGACTTTGAGCAATCTGGTCTAGTGGGAAATGCCTCCCAGGGCAGGGAGGTGGAACCAGGTGATCTGTAAGGTGCCTTCCAACTCTAACCATTCTATGATTCTGTCCCCATGTCCCTAATCTGTGACTGCTTTGCAAGGATGCACATGGCCTTGGTCACCAGGGGAAATTCAAGCTCAGAGATTCTTTCAAATGGGCACAACATAAATCTGATTTGACCTGATTTTGCAGCTCTGTTTCAGTCAAGCCCTCATTTAACTGAGCCTGTAAAACATGCAGAACTTCTACCAGATTCGTGCTGTCCCTCATTTTCCAGCCAGCCCTAAGCACAGCAGAGTCTCCAGAACTGAGAGTGGTTTCTGAAAATCCTGCAACCCAGAACATGCATGTACATAATGTCTATAGAAAGTACTTTGGTGCATCCATTGCCATTCCAGAGTGGACTACATCAAACAATGGAGTCACTGTGCACTACCAAACTACCAGACAACTAATTAGGTCAGGAATAGAAGGAGCAAATGGATAGATGATTCAACTGTTGTTCGTAAAACCCATATGACGAGAAAGATGCCTCATCTAGATTCCTCATCAGCAGGAAGGATATAGTTTGTGTAATTTTGACTATAAAGGCAATTTTTAGAAGAATTCTGCCACTGCCTACAGAAATATTGCTTTGGAGTTAAGCAAGGCTCTGCCAAATCAATTGGCCTGCCTGACCTATATATTCTGCCTATTGACATGCAGCCTGCTTTACTCTTTTGGCAGTTGTTTCAGTAAAAATTCAATGTGCTGATCCCCAAAGGCCAAGGACAGGCTAATTGCTGAAAGTGGAAAGCAAGTTTAGTGCCAGTGACCTGCCCTGACCTGGGATTGCCACCTTCATGGCATTGTCATGCTCTACTACCATTCTCTTTCCTGAACAAAAGGTTTCAGCCCTAAGAATAGAGGAGGAAAAGGTGGCAGCATGCACTTTTTTCCTGCCTTCCTAACCTCTTCTTCCCCGTGTTATCTAGCACCTAGAACAAGAGAAACACGAACTAAGGAGGCGATTTGAGAACAAAGAAGGAGAATGGGAAGGAAGGGTGTCTGAACTGGAAAGTGATGTAAAGCAGCTGCAGGATGAGCTGGAGAGGCAGCAGGTTCACCTGCGTGAAGCCGACCGAGAGAAGACACGGGCAGTCCAGGAACTCTCCGAACAGAACCAAAGACTCCTGGACCAGCTCAGCAGGGTGAGTCACCACAGCATGGGGAGGGGAGGCACCCAGCTGCCTCGGTCATTGGAAAGGCTCGCAGCTCTGCTATAAACCATCTTTCAGGCAAATAAGTGGGAAAGCTTCCTCTCTGGAAAAAAACCCAAACATTAAAATGGTTCTGTATCTGGTCAGATTAAATAGGTGTCCCTATAAAACCTGCTGCCTTTAAATTGAATTTTACACCTTTAAGGAGTGCTGCATATCATTGGCAAAACCGTTTCGTTTTTGGACTGGGTGGTAATTTACTGCACAGATTTCTCTCTCAACTGTTTTTTTTATCCAGAACTGATTTAGAAAATCTGTTTCTAATTTACAAATAGGCTGAACAAATGTAGCACAGAAGAAAAAGGCTTATCTGTGACAGTGAAGTGAAAGGCTTTTTGCTGGCCTCCCTTTCTTAACATGCAGTGGCTACAGTGTCATAGAATTGAACATACCGCCTCACTCTAAGGTGGTGCGTCCCTGCTGATAACTTCTCCATGGTTACACGTGTGAGAACCTACTGAAAATCCTTCAGATGGCATGTTTCAGCAAAGAAATGCCTCTGAATGAAAGAGGATTTATAGTGAGGCTGCTATAAATCAGCCTAATTGACTGAATACTTCCACCATGGGTTTCTTTCTGACAGCGAAAGACTTAACAGTTTCTGCCTCCTTCCCCAGAAGTTAACCCGTCTTCTAGAATTAAGAACCTTGGTTTTTTCTCCCCACTGGACAGTTAGTAAAAAACATATTTTTAATGCTTGAGAGCACAGTTACTCCAGCTGATGAAAGCTGATTTTCTTTTCACCAGTTGCTTATCCCAAAATAGCACAGAACAAAAACACACACCAGAGACTCATGCTGAAGAGGCCCATTTAATGTTCTAAGAGCACATTTCAGACTAGAGTCTGTCAGAGGTGAGTCTCTGGGGCTGACACAGGGATTGCCTAAGTGAAGGTCAAAACCTCAATCACAACACCAGGACCCGAAAACTCTGAATGTTAAGGTCTCTTCACTCGATCTGGGTATGCAGTTTTCCTGTGCCTCTGGAGGTGAGAAGAGCAGCTCTTGGGTGTAACAATCTGTACTGGCACTTGAGGAAATCCAACCTCAACCTGCTATACAATTTCTTGTCAAGTACTAAAAAAGCCCACTTAGTCAGCAAATTTGTTTTTTTAACTGCCTTAAAAAAACCCAAACACAATGAAACAAACAAAACCAAACAAAAAACTGAACCCAAGTTAACTCAGGATCACTGCTAAGTTTATCTGCGTTCTTAAAGCAGCATCTTCCAAGTATAGCAGACAGGCTGGTGAAGATCTTTCACTTCTCCTCACAGTTCACATTTCACATGTAACGTGGATGAAAGATTCCACCCAAAGCCTTGCAGAGCTCCTGTGTTACATCAGGTTTCTTATCCAGGGCTAAGAACTTGGCTCCCACCAGACTTGGTGACCGTCAGTGATTTTCTGTGTATGCATGATTTGCATCACTGGCTGGGAAATCTAAGATTTATTATGGTCCCAGCATAGGCACAAACTAATAGACCAGTCTAGAAGATAGGAGGGGAAAAACAGACAGCTTGCTTCAGGCTTTAAACCACATGGGATTATCCTCATGTGACACTTGTGCTACAGGAGCTTCTCACAGCCCAGCTGCTCAGAGAGCTGCTCAGCTAATCATTGTGCAAAGGAACCACCAATTTAGGTCTACCAGCATGCAGTGCCCCTTAACTCCCTGTTTCTGCCAGAAATAGTTTTCATCCACCCACTTCGGAGCTGCCTCATCCTGGGAAAAAGTTGAGCCTTGGTGCTACTCTCACTGCTCCAGCCTAGCCCCGCTCCCAGCTTGGAAAAGAGGCCTGTTGTTCTCCAACACAGATGAGGCAAACTGATAGAGACAGCTTATGCTTGCTGAGGCACAATTCAGTGCTCATTGAGTTTGTCACCTCGCCAAAACTTGCTACTAACTCAAATACAGCAAAGGATGTAGCGAGGGTGTAAACAATCTTCCTAGAGTCATGAGAATCTGGGCAAATTGAAACAGGTTTGGGAATGGTCTGTTGTCACTCACTCTGGGCTTTGGTTAAGGCTTTTTAAAATATCAGCATTATATTAGCACTTTGATTACCGGGGGCTTATATTCCACGTTTGCTGCTCTACAGTGCAATTGCAGTCTTATTTGTCTGGTCTCTTGTTCTGAAGAGGTTATGCACGTAATCCTCAAGGCACTGGTAGTGCTCAAACAGCGTACCCACATAGTTCTGGCTCCTGTACTACTTAGGCTTTCGATAAACAAATACAAGGACAAATACAGCTGCATGAATTTGCTTGCCTACATCTGTATTGCCATAGGCTGGATTCTTGCTAGGGATCATGAACTGAGCACTGGGAGAAGAAATACTCTACAAAGAAGTGCTGCTATAGCTTCTGTGAAGTTTGAGGTGTTGTAGGGTATCCTCTTTGCATTCCTGGATCCGCATATTGCACCCATATTTTGTGTCACAGCAAGTTGTTTGGGAGGATGGGATTATTAGCTGTCCAGGTTTGGGGAATAAAAGCCTTATTCAGAGCCTCTACTCTGCCTCCTCCTACACTGTCTAGCCTGCTAGAGGCTCCACTCACAGGACAGGATGAAAGATTCCTCTCTGGTATAACTTCTTCTATGATTGTAGGTACTAGCTCTTTAAATCTGAATTTCTTCAGTTTTTAGCAATTAACACCTCATGGCCCAATTTCACAATACTTGAGCATCTCTCTCCCGGGGAAGGTATTCCCTTGGCACTACACTCTGTATGTCAAATGACAGTCTCAGCTTCATGAATTGCCAAGCCCATGTGGTTCTGCTTGCTCCTGCTAGAGTCCCTGGGCTTCAGCCTCTTTTACCTCAAAGCAGAGCAGCATCCACCATCTCTTTCATCCTAATCCTCCTCCTTCCTGCTGCTGTGATATTCTTTCACCAACTAATTAAGCCTCAGGACTTTTTTTTTTTTAACCCTGCCTTCCCCAGAGATGAAAGGCCAAGCCAAGCACTTACTTTTTTGTGTCTAAACCTGGCACAAATGCTAACCGTCCAAGCATGTAGTCCCACACAAGGATAGCAAAGGGACCTGGAAAGCTCTGCCTTACAATTAAAGCATGCAACTGAAAAAAATCCATCCTCAATTCTGGCAAATGCTGATAAGGAAAACTCAAGGATGTATCTGTTCCAGTCTCTAAAACTGGGGACAACTGTCTCAGTCTCAGAGTTGCCAAGAGGCTAAATAAGGTCCATAAAATTATTTGAGGTCTTCAGACAAGATGATGATAGGGGAGAACTTTACATACCTAATAATAGTAAGTAGGCTATAAGGAACTTTGACTCCTCTTCAATTACAGCCTTTGGTGTGGTTCTCTGCTTTTAGCAGCGCAGAGATACTGCCTGGGGTTATAACAGTATTAAACCAGGGTGAAATCAGGTGGGCTGGACTGGGAGCTCGTAGTAAAAAGACGCGATTCAGATGCCAAAGATCAAGTTTAAGATCTCCACAGTAACCTTATTTTTTATTTGCTAAGTGATGATTCAAATCCCTTCTGCATGTTGATTTGATTTCCCTCCCTGGCCCCAGCAGACCAAAGCACGTAGTGACTCTGAGTAGTGTCCCCACACCAAGCTAAATGCCAGTTTTACCTAGGAGACTGCCAAGAGCATTGCAAGCAGTATGCCAAGGTACATACCATCACCATAATGCTCAAAGATAAAATACAGGAGTCAAAGTACAGTTTTGCTGAGAAAGTCGTGGCTTGGGAATTATTATGTGTTCTGTTTCCAGCTCCTTCAGTCGCTCCCATCTGTTTCCATTCCCCATTTGGAAAAAAAAAAAAAGAAGAAATCCTATGCTTTTTGTCCTTTTAAGCTATATAATTTGGGGGGAGTGGGTATAGAGAAAGGTCTCCTCTTACATGTGCCCACAGCACCTAACACAGCAAGAGTCCTGTCCCCACCTTTGGGTTTCTAGGAGCTACTAATGCAAATAACAAGCAGCCCTTTTTCTATAATGAGGCAGCATATTACTACTTTGTCAGGAAGTGAATGAAAAAAGACTTTCGCACCGTTTCCAAGTGGCTTCACCAGATGGCTTTCCCACACATTTCCTGCTATCAAGCTCTGGGCTCCTGTAGCTATTTGCTGCATGTAGCTTGGGTGAGGATGTAGCCTTCCCAGTTCAGTTGGGCTTTTTTTATGGTACACAGAGCATAAGGAAGTAATTTCACAATGTCAAGCTCAGGTAGTTTTTGCAATGAAAATCTGTTTTCAGTGGCAGGAAGAAGAGTGTCATCTTGCACTGCTGAAATAGCTCTTTGTGTTTAGAGAGGAGTGCTTGGCTGCTGTGGTATCCTTCTGAGGGGCCCTCAATCACTAAGTTCTTATATTCACTCAGCATCTAGTGCCAGCATACTGCTACAAAGAATGAGGTGTTTCAGTCAATCCCTCTTGGTATAGCAAGAAATGATCAGCCAGCCCACAAGTCTCCAAAGGAGGTTCTATTTGCTAGCCACAAAACCTTCCTTTCAGCATTATTTCAACTGAAGGAGTTTTGTTTCTAACTTTGCATTAGAACATGCAGTATAGCTTCAAAGAACTAGCAGGCACTGCCTGGCTTTGATTTCAGAAACAGGGTTTTACTCAAGAATGAGCTGGCCATATGATATTTGCCTTTCCAAATGATTTTTACTTGAAATACATCCCTTTGCAGCCAACAACATACAAGAGAGGTGGTCCTGCTGTCAGTTGTTGAATTGAAGAGCTTTTTCTGAATGGCTGTTTGTTGGGCCCATCAGCACAGGAGCAATGTTGGTTTTAAGAAAACCAGACTAATCTTTGAAAAAAAGTTACTTGAACAAGTGTGCTGGGCAAGATTCCCTGGTTTTGCCATGACAGAGATCTGTAGCCATTACATACACTAGGAGCTGGCTTGTCTTTAATTCCTTATTTCATCTGTATGGATGCTTAACACAAGCTTCCTTATGTTTCCTGTTTATCAAGCTGTCTCAAAGAGCCCAGCAGGGTCTGTTGGGAAACACCATGCTTAGCAGAGGCAGGTAAATCATGCTGAATTTGAGTACTGCTTCACAGGTTTTATTTTTAAACAGAAGAGGATCCTGAGTGGACCTGGGCTCAAGGAGAGTTGCTTTGACTAGCCCCACATTTCAAGATGCAAATCAGTCACTACACTGAATTCTTCTTCATTAAAAGTCTCTAGTTTTTGCTGTGGCTTAAATTCTTTACTGGGCCTATTCAGTAAGGAGCAGCTTACTCTAAGGAGCTCCATACTGAGCTACTCAATAGCACATGGAGTCCTGCACAGCACATCTTGATCCGTATCACCTCTGAGCAGTCTACATTCAATGGAGGGGGGAAATCACATGAGATTGTAGAATCATCAGAAGGAGCATCCCCTCCTGCTAAGGGGGTGAAGTACCTGCATTTCATGGCAGCTTAGGTAGGGGCTTCTCACTCCATGGGGTAGGCATAAGGCACACTTATTTTACACATGGTGGGGCAAGAGGAAAGTAGATACCAGGTCAAGACAGAGCCAAACACTAAATCCAACAGGTCTCCCATTAACCATATCGAGCACCCTCCAGCTCCCTGCCCCTCTGAAGCATCAGCAGATCCCAGCATCATATAACCAGGTCCCCAATCACCCCATGAATACTCATTAGTGTACAGGCAGGAAAGGCTCCTTCTCACAAGCTACTTCTCCTGTAGCAGAGAGCACTTGTTAATAATTCAGCTTCATGCCACATCAAGACTGAGTGCTGAGGCTTTCTATGCTAAAGCTGTAAATACAGGACGGGACTGCAGCTGCACGTTCTTGCCTGCAAAGTCCTTCAATGAAATGATTCAGTGCCCTAGAAGGTAATGAAGAAACATCTCGAGGTCACTGCTGAGTGGCACCATCCATCCGAGGGAAGGGAGACAGGGAAGAAGAAAGGCTCAACCCTCTCCTGAGAGTCCAGCCAAGTTTGCAGCATGCATTAACCCCATTTTAGGGCATCCAGAGCTTCGGAAGCCAACTGGAGCAGGGTCATCCAGACACCAAGGCATAAAAACAGCAAACACCAAACAGGTAATTTTGGCAAAGAGAGTGGGGAGGCACCCCTACAGAGTTTGCCCAGAGATTCTGCACCCACTCATTTAATGCAAGATTTTTACCCTTATATCCTTTGGTTTCAGTACTGGTGAGCACTGAGGGAATGGGCAGAAATCTGAACGCAGAATAAAACAGAGGTACATGCTGTTACTAAACACAGTGCAAAACCCTCCCCAGGGAAAGGGTTACTATTAGAGGTTACTATAAAGGTGGAAAAAAAAATAATGTTCCCATTAAGGCAGTGGAACACAAATCCCTGCTTATGGGAATAAAGGATAGCATCGATCAGTCCCAGAGGCTGGGTGGGACCCCTCATAACCCCCCAGGGCAGCCGAAGAGGTATCCCACCATCAGCATCCCCGGGGACCCCTTGCTGGTTGCTAGGTGACAGCACACCACGGTTCCAGCTGGTGATGTTGCTGTGGCAACCGGGTGTGATTTCTCTGCTTGTAATGCCATGACAGTCAGCGGACACGCAAGGAGACGCACTTGTGACGTCTGAGGCAGGCGGCAGAGATGTGTCCCCAGCATCCGTCGCTTCACCTCCCCCACCCCCATTTCCTCCTCTGTTTACAGCAATTTTTCCCCAAAAAAATCACCCTGGAGATCTGCCCAAGGCAGCCTGTTGTCCACACCACCCACAGTGAGCTTTTGAACCTGCTGGGGGAAAGGTAAACATTTTATTTTCTTGGTAAAAAGAGCTCCTTGTGAGCAGGTCAATCAGCCCACACAAAGGTGATTCCATCAGGGCTTGGCACAATGCATCTCCCCCTGTCAGTCCAGCTCAGGGAGCACAGCGCAGTCCAAATCATTATCTGCCAGAGCCACTTAACCTCCACACTGTGTATGGCTCATCTCACATCCTCAGAGGCTTGTGGTGCCTGGATGGAGCAGCAGAGCCAAGAGAGATCCCCAGAACCCAGACCTACCACCCCCCACACCTCAGGCAGCACATGAGCACAGAATTAGTCTGGAGCACCACCTAGGACAAATATCCTGAAGTGTTAAGCATCTGACAGTCCGCTGTACACTGCTCTTCCCTGCACTTAGCTGAGCCCAGCTCACAGCCCAGCTTTCACCTCTAGCAAGTGATTCTGGAATGGATTTCAGGAGTTTCTGCAAGGCTTCTGCCTTGAGACATTAACAGCACCACTAAGCCACGAGCATCTGAAAGAAGGAATCCAACATGAAACTGAAGGTGAACTTGTTCTGGAGCAAGGAGATAAAAATCTCTGCGAGTCCCTTCCTCCCCTATTGCACTGCACTAAAAATGTCAAGTGGCCATTCTGTTTGGGTCCAAGTCTTTGTGTCTATAGGAATTATATTTATTATGCAGTGGCTCAGAGGTAGGGACACGTGGGCAGAAGAAATTTTTTCAAAATATTTCTGCTTATTCACACTTGCAGTAAACACTTCCTCCAGGAGATTCTAGAAAGTAGGACACAGAAGGTGTTTGCATCCAGCTACTGCATTACTAGCTAGAACCAGAGCTAAACATGATTGAAAGCTTTGCAAATATCTACATAAGAAAAATCCAATTAAAAGCATTTGATCTGTAAAGAGCCATTCTGGGTTATAAAGTTTGCACACCTTATAAGGAAAGTCTTTATTTTTTTTAAGTAGGATTGCTTTTTCTCAAAGCAATTTAGTAGACAGTAGCTTTATAGAGTTTAAGCTTTATTCTCCACACCTCTTACATAAAGGACAATGGATGCAAGTTGCAGGGTAAGAATTGGACTGGACATGAAGAAAAACATCCTAGCTGTAGGGCTAGCTCCGTAGGAGACCAGCTGGCCCAGAGATTCTACAAGATCTCCATCAAAGGAGGCTTTCAGGAAGTGGCCAAGTAGTCACCAGTCAGGCAGGGCTGGCCAATTTTTGCCTTGGCATGAGACAAACTAGGCAAAGTTAAATCTGGAAGAGGTTTATTGAGCTTTCCCCATCTTTTATGCAGGCAAGATTTTTAGTAACATCAGGTCAAGTCTTCCTGCTATTTATGAATATTCAAGGAAAGAGGCCTGAAGAAATACTCTCAAGTAATCTCTAAGGCTTTGAACAGACTTGCATTTTTCACTCTACATTGGCATAAAATAACTGAGTGGAAAAAAAGAGATCTAAACAGGGGATTATTCCAGCTTGAACAGACTCAGATTCTGGGGGAGTCACGCTTTCCAGCAGATTTATGTTTTGATTAAACCAAATGAGAAAGCCTGAAATGGCCATGTTTGTTCAAAAGAGATTATAGAATTTAGCAGTGTGATATTTGTCCAAATAACATCTATTGATCAGTTATGAAGTTGCACAGGGATTTGCTAACTTAAATTATTTCTGCAGATTTCACCCCTAGTCCAGAGAGCTTTATTTCCCAAGGCTTCACTGGATGTTGTATTTCACTGTGTACAAATTCTTCCTAAATGTTGTGCTTCTTACTCTTTATTTCCCTCTCCACCTTAGCACAAGAGACCAGACATCTTAGTGAAGACTCAACTAATAAATATTCAAAGCTTTAAGAGCTCAAGGCAAATGCTTATGAAATTGATGATTCCATTAATACTACTGCTTCTTCCTGGAGCCTTTCTGTGCCTGAAGCACTGGTGCCATGGGCACAGGCCCTTACCCTGCAGAGCTGCAGACAAGGAGTGGTCTCTCAGTCTTGGGCTGCTTTATCAACCTCTGCTGCAAGAAACCACTACCCCTAGATCTGTTGAGCCACCCCATATTCCTCTCCCAGTCAAGGCAAGATAGCCCAAAAAGCCACTGTTCAATGTGCTCAGGCTCATCTGGCTTATTTTCATGGTATGAAGGAATGAGCTCAGCCTAGAGAGTGAGGTGGAAAATGATAACACACTCTTGGGAAGAGTATTTTTCTTTTTTTTGCCAGATTCAATTGCATATCCTACTGCTTTTAAATTCAAGTAAAAGCAGGGATCATAAGATCCCCCAGGCAGCACCCTGCCTTCACATGGAGCCCATGCCAGACACAGACCCCAAATCAAGCAAACAGGGAAAGGAGCTATTTAAGAGCAGGACCAGAGGCAGGCAGAAACATTGCTCAAGCCATTTTCTTGACCAGCTGGAATAGGTAGGCCAAATACCATTTTACTTCAACCCCCCTGGAGAAGAGACATGTGCCACTGCAGAAACATCTACTGAGATTGTAGCCACCAATTTGTACACTCTAAAAATCCTCAAAACCCCACCTACAGAGGATTAACAGGTTGATTTACTTCATTCAAAGAGGCCTCCTCTACTCTAGGCTTTATCCAAGCCAGCAGCTCAGAGCTACTTACGGAGATTAACTCTGGCACCGTGAGACACAGCCCATCAGCTGCAGGCTGGCTCTCAGGAGCCCTTTCCTTTTGAAGGAGTCATTTCCATCAGGCTTTGAAAACTTGGGAAATTCCTTCTGTGTTCCCATCCTTCATAATCCTCCATCAAGAGACGGTGCCCCAGACTAAGACGGTTAAGTTGGGGGAGAAGGAAGGAGACAGGCAGCCTTTCCCCCTTCATTACAGGTCAGTGCCTCACCTCAACACAGGAAGGAATGATTTGCTCAGTGTGGGACAGTTCCAGACCACACAGCTTTAGTGCTCGTGGTCCCAGATATGGCCCTCCTCCATCAGTCTCTGCCTCTCCTCATGCCCAGGGAGCACATCACCAAGAAAATAGTTTGCTATTTGAAACAGGTGATGCAGATGCCTATTCAAGTATGAACTTTTTCAAAGGAAGACATTAGCTCTCCTGCTTCTTTTGATCTCCCTGAGCAGAGCTATAAGCCACCCCAGGTCAGAGAAAATGGACCAATCTGACCAAAATGTCTGTTCAGATTCACATACCAAGTGGCCTGTGATGTTAAACCTTCCCATAGCTCAGAGAATTTGACATAAGCACGCAGAGCCAGCTGGCCATGGTGCAACTAGGCTCCCCCTGGGGACAGGAAAGGAGGAAACAGCTGGTTATGCTGGAAAGACATTGCCAGACACATCTATGCCCATACACATATATCCCCCTCCACTCTTCCCTCCCCTCACATCACTTAGCATGCAAGACATTTGCATGAGGTACCTGCTGGCATTTCAAGCACGTGAAGTGGACAGTTTTCATTAAGCCTGTGTCAGCACCACAGACTGAAATGGCTTGTTTATAGTTGCAGTCTGCTGATGCTGAAGAGTACAGACAGATGGGCAGCTACCTCACAACACCACAAAAGCCTTGCCTGCCCCTTTGCACAACAGTGGATGAGGCCACTGCAGGATAAGTTGGAAACATCAAGGCCAAGCTGCTGCTGCTTTAATATCACAGGGAAGTGTTTTGGCTTGTGCTCCAACAGTCTCCCATATTCACTGCAGAAAAAGCAGTACTTCAAAGACACTCAAGTAATCACCTTTTGGTGCATTCCACAAGCATCGTTAGGCAAATGTCCATAAATACCCTTCTCACATATCTTGTCTCACTGAGATTATCCTTGTCTCCTTGGCAACTGTCAGATGATGTATAATGCTAGCAGGGATTAGCCCCAATGAGCCTTATAACCCTCATGCAAATTCCTCCTGTGAGGAGACCTGGCCAAACACTCTTCTTTCCTGGTAATGTTAAAATGTTGCCATAGACAATATTAAATTCAAGAACCTTTCAGTAAACCTGAATAAGGATGAAAATTAACATGGAGCTTTTTAAGTGGTAGTATGTGTCTTGTCCTCCAACCAAACAAGTTTGAGACGTGGATGTACTTGGCATTTCATATCTTGACAAGTAAAGCTGTGTTTTGAACCAGTACTTAAGAGAAGGCTTGTGCTGAAAACTTGGGCTCTAATATCTTTATCTCCTTTGTCCCTTGGTGTCAGTGGGGATCACACTGGGAAATTCCAAATCCCTGCAAGAGCTTAGCAAATTTACGCTACTCTTTAACCTATTAATTTCTGGAAAGCAGCCTAGATTCAGGTCAACATTTGAAATCCATATGCATACTCCATTTGACACCAGTTGTACGACGACTTTCTGCTTCTTAGCAAGCAGCTCTGGACTGGACCCTCATGCCCCACTCCCCACTGATGCTCAGATGTGACTAAAGCATCAAGTTAAGGAGGTACAGCCACACCACCACAACCTTTCTGCATTTCTCTGCTCCATACCATGTTTGGGTCTGGTGAGGAAAAAAGTTGTTTGTCCATTGGTACCCCATGTGGGCTACCCGGCCACCCAGAGCAGGCTTTTGCCCCACGTGATACTGACATCACACAGATGAGACCTACATAAGTGTTAAGGGTTGGAGTATTTAAGTGATAGCAAGCAGGCTGTGGTACACAAGTGGCACAGTTAAGATACTTGTTCCTTCTTCAGTCCGTTTTAGTCTTTATAATGTCCCAGCTTGGCAGATCTGCTTTATTTCAACAGAACAACAACAACAACAATTATATATACATATATATATATATATATATATGTATATGCCTATCTTTGAGCAGAGCCAAGGAAAGGAGGCTAAAAGAAGCACCAGCTTCAGCAGCAAAACCAAAACCAGACACACTATAGCAGAAGTATCTCTGTAAATAAGCAAACAAATCTCTGGCACAACATTGTGTCTATATATGAATTAAACAATGTGCCATGGATGGTATCTATTGGACTAACCAACTACAGAGGGCTGAGAGAGAGGAGGGAAAAAAAAAGATCTCCAAATTTGTTGCAAGACATATGTCACAAAACAGCCAAGCCAGGGGGTGATAAGGAAGCCAGAGTAGGCCAGGTAATGACAGGCAAAAGAAAATCCAAGTCTCAGCACAAGCCGTTTAGCAATGATGTGACATGATTTCTTTCCAGGCTTCTGTGGATCTGTTTGCTCCCCAGCTCTCTGCCAACTCCAGCACACACCTCATCACATCAGACAGGAAAGGGAGAAAAGGGCTCAGTGGCCTGAGGGAGGTGATTTTTAGCACAGATAGGAAAAAGTCTTCCTGACCAACTCACATACTAGCAAGAAATTTTAGTGACATTATTTTAGACACTCCTGTACACAGCAAGCACTCAGATTTAGTATTGCTACCACAGGCTTGCACTCATAGAAAAATTCAACTGTAGCAGCAGGAAGAACAAAAAGCTGGAGCCGAATATCATGATCTCCTCAGTCACTGATCACATTATTCTTGCTTCCAGGCAGCAAAAAGAGAAAGTTAATCATTCAGAGGCAGTGATGCTAGGAAAGACCCCAGTTTAAAATCCTACTGTAGTAGCATAAGAATTGGAGCAGTAGTTCAGCCTGTGCTCAAGTGCAGGATAATCTGCACACACTCCTGCAAGACAGTCCTCTCTGCTGAAAATAAAGCGATAAAGGAACACAACTGGAAAGCAATGAAAGTTGCCACAGTTATGAGCACACTCAAACAGCTTTCAAAATGAAGCACACTCCAACAACCCAGTAACTTGTCAGGGAGATTTTGAACCTAAAGAACAGCCATTGCCACACCATTTTTGTTGTGTTTTATTCCGTGTACTTTAGCTGGTCACCTGTTAGGGCCTGAAAGCACATACACAGGGCACATGACACTCATCAGTCCTGACACTTGCTTAAAAGCACCAGAGCCAAAACTAACAGCAAATTCCCCACTCTCTCCCCTTTCTCCCAAAGGGCGATCATAGGCCTTTACACACTCAGGCCCTCCAAGACAAATCACCGAGGGTGAAATGAGGGATTTTGGTAAAGGAGGGAAGCATGCTCCCCTTCCCTTTCTCTGGTTGTGACAGCTTTATCAGGGATGCTACTTCTTTCCAGACAAAGCCTCAGCCAACAAAGCTTCAGCCACCAGGGAAAAAGCATCTTTTCTCAGCACCAGACACAGGACAGGCTGCCAATTCTCACAGCATCTGTCAGTACAATTTTTTCCAATCTAAGAACTCGTGCAGCGCTTGCAGGCCTTCACACCCCAGTGTTGGTTTGCAGGAAGCCTCACGGCTTAGTTGCACAGAAACCCAGACTACAGATCACCCCTAGTTCCCATATGCACCTCACACCTTCTCCCTGCCGGACCCACTGGCACAGGCTCACCACAAGCACACTGTGTCTGTCTGGGGTCAGCTATCAGAAAGCAGTAGCCTCAGTGCCAAAAAAACACAGCCTGAATGACTCTTATCCCTCTAAGCAGCATCTCAGACTGCAGGGGAAAGAGCTTTTGATTCAGTGACGCCTGACCTACATTTGCAAAACCTTGGCTATAGGTGCAAGTCTAAGTATAGTGTGTCTGTGCACCAAATCTGCTGCCCGCAGCCAAACACAGAGCCTTTGTCTGCAATGCTTTCAGTGGACTCTGGTTCATATGCAGTTACTCTGACACAGCTGTTGGGATGTTGCTATAGGTCTTCCTTCTGACAGCACCACAGCCCTTCTCCATCAGCAAAATAACTGAATACATGAAGGGTTTGTGACTGAGGTGGCTTCGCCCACATGGGGCCATCCATGCTTTATCTGAAGTGATACTCACAAGTGCACCAAAGCCTGAAACTCATACAGAAAGGGGCTCTTTCCAGTCCCTGATAATGATTCCCCTCTGTACGATCTGGTAGAACATAGTATATTTTATACACCATCCTGCAGCAAGTACTGCACCCACCTTGTTTTTCAGCTAAGTTTACTCTCCCCGTATACTTGCTTTATTTTTTTATTTTCAAGCACAGCTTTTTGCAGGACTTAAAGTACTGAAATGCCAGTGAGTTTGCCAAAAGCTGTTATTTAAATAAATTCATGCAAGAATGAAAGCTAGCTTGTAGGAGGACAAGGCTCCAAGGAGAGATACACATTCTTGTTTCTGGACCCTCTCATCCTCCAAGAGACACTGACCACAGCAACACCTAGGCAGTCCCTTCAGGGGATCACTTCACCTGCCAGGTCAACACATGCATAAAAACTGTCCACTTACAAAAGTGCTCAGCAGCTTCCCAAAAGCTGGGTGACAGGTGGTGTTTGGAAGTTTAACCTCAACTTTGAATACACCTGCGTGGCTTAATTTAGCCACTCTGGCCCATGCTAGAAGTTACTGTTACAGAGTTGCCACTACATACTGCTATTGAGGTGAAGACTGCTCTCAACACCAAGTCCCTGCCCTGAGGTTCTACAACTTAAAGACCTAATCCCCTTAGTGCTTACATCTGTGGCACTGCACAAAAAAGTAAACAAGTACTTTGGTGTTCAAGCATCTGCTGCACTGAGTCCTAAGGTGCACCTTAGTGGAAACAGAGCAAAGCTGCATTGAGAGGAGACAAGTGTTCATAATACTGACTACACAGGGTACTGTACAAAGTATAGAACTTCAGCACATCAGAGTGCTCAGATCTTATTACTAACACACTGGAATCATCTCTTGCCAGTGATCACCAAGAGCAAGGTCTGCCTCGTGCTCGAAGTCTGCTCCAAAGACCTTATGCTCTAAACAGATCTTTTCATGCTGCCAACAAGGGAGAACAATTCAGGAATAGCTGGAGGCTGCTGAAGTACAGGAAGAAATATTGCTAGTTTAAATGGTATCTCTAGAAGCTTTTAGTCTGAAGCTATCCAGCACAGTTCTATTGTATTTAGAATGACAGACCAAATATTAGCTGACCAACAAATATTTTTTTTTAAAGCAAAATGTTACCCAACAACTCTAGAAGAATCCTTCAAGCAAGTATTTTTGGACCTGTTTATTTAATCATTGCAATTGTGACATGCTGCTGTGTGGATTTGTTTGATTTTGCTTTTCCTCCCAGAACTTTGTGATGCACTTGCTCATCTTTATGACACTCATCTTTCATTTATGACCCTACTAAACCTATCAGTGATAAAACCAGTTAGTGAAGATAAAGCTTTAATGGAGCAGTTTGAAGCTGTAGCTCTCATCCTGGCCAATATTCACTGTATGGATTGGGTTTCCTTATTTTTCTACAGAAAGCAGCCACTACTATGACAAATAAGCTATGAGAAATAAGCCTTCTGCACACATCATCTTCTATCTTGCTTTAGTCAAGCCAAACTCAAAACAAAAAAAAACAACTACCACATAAAAAAACCAAACCAAAACAAAACAAAAAAACCCCACACCAACTTCTTAGCTCTTCCTCTGGGTTTTGAAATAAATGTACCAAGTTGTGAAAGAAACAAGCAAACGCATCCATACTTTTTTTAAGAAGCAGCCTGATGGAAGTTACTGGGAGTCAGATTTGGCAGGGATTTAAAAGCTAACAACACATCTCCCGGGTCAATCTACCAATAAAGTTTAAATATACACCCACGTTTTAGAAAGTGTTTTCTCTCTTCCTGTTTGAAGGCTTCCTGAGAGAGATTAGTATCTTTTAAGCTAACTCCTTGAGTTTTGCCCTATCATTTTTGCCATCCACTCTTTTCTCATGTATGGGAATGGACACCAGCATTTTTGTGCACTCAGGCGTGTTTGTAAGTGCAAGTTTGAGCACCAGATCTACGTACACTGGAAAGTTTTTGGTTTGTGTATTACTACTAAATCTTAAAAGTATACTCTCAGCTTAACGGGGTGTATAGATGAAGTCTTCAAGAGCGGGCAGAGCTGCTAGCCTGCCATTACATATTAGGTATCCCCAACAGAACTCAGTTCATCTTCTTTGAAATCAAGAAGATAGAGTGCTTAAAGCCAGAGCAAGAAACAGCAAGAAGGTTAATTATTGTGTCTTGCTATCAGGTGCAGACATTTGAGTTTGAATACCTCCAGGTTTAAAGTCTTAGACTAAATTTCATTAAAAAAATAAATTCAAGAATGGAGGTGGGCTCTCCCACCAGGGAAAGCCAGCAAAGCCTCTCAGAGCAGGAGGGTGTGGTTACACTTTCCATTCTCCATCATAAGCTTTTACTTTTTTCCAAAAGTTTTAACCACCAGGTAAAGTCTTTTGTTTCTGATTCCGTGATTTCCAAACCAGTAAGGCATTTCATATTTCATCAAGCTATCGACTGACCCACACTTATAGCTCACTAGAAATTTACTGGAAGAATTATTTTTCAATCCTTTATCTCAAGTAGAAAGGTCAGAACGAGCACAAAAAAAATCTGAATTGAAAACCTACATCAAAGGTAACTTGGCCAAAATGCTGTATCAAGATAAAACATGCCTTTTGTCAGGGAAAAATAACTTATTCATGGAAATTAAGCATTAGAAATGCATTAGAAGTTATCTAGGAGAGCAGATGACTGAACTTATTGATGTTAAGCACACACCATCCAGCTTCCACACTGTATCCATTCCCTCTGGTAGGCCAAGGCAAAACTTCAGAAACTGCAGTCTCATACACACTTGTAGGGGAACAACAGACTTTTTAACCTGTAGGGACCAGATCCCTTTGCAACACACTAGACCCAAGCTGTGCACCACCAAAATCAATGTGGTGGTTCCCCCCAGCTCTACTTTACTATCAGACTTGATTATTTAAGCCCTTAGCCTTTCTGCTTGCATTTACAAATAGGTAACTGAAGTGCAGAGGAACAAATGCTTCATTCAAGGTCACATGCAGAATCTATGCAGAACTAGAAGACCCTGCTAGTGTTACATTTTTATTACCCTATTCCTTCCCAATAACCAAGAACCAAGTCTCTGCCAACAGGACTTGCAGGGCTTTCCATTAAGAGCCCTGCAACAGACACCAGTTCTGGTAGCCACCGCGCGAGGCTGTGTCATCTCCCACATTTCTTCTGCAAGCAGAACTTGCATACAGAGAGCAAAAGCCACTGCGTGCACTGCTTAGCATTGCGTGTCCTCCAGGCATACTTTGTCCTCTGAGTTATCTCCAGTGCTAATTTATTGCAGCATTCAAAGCAGCAGGCCTCCAGCAGTCCCTCCCACAGGAAGCAGGCTGACTCATTTTTCCACACACTGTATTTTCTCTCTCCACAAGAGCCAAACGCTTGGGTCAAGAATAAACCACAAAAAAAGGGAGGCTTATATTTAAGCGCCTCCTAAAATGTGCGCACAACTCGCATCCACTTGTGAAGTTATTTCTTCCATTCATTGAACCTAGAGACGCTACACCCAGCCAGAGTTGCCCCTTGTCTAAACAGCAGTTCCTAATCTTGTAAGGTGATTAAGCCTAAGCTAATGGTTTTTGGCCTTTGCCAGTTACCTGAGCACTTACTGAAAAACCAGATGAAGACTGCCATTTTGCATTCATTCCCCTAAGCTCTTCATCACTGCTTTCAGGTGTTTGCCTTGCAAACTGCTTCTCGAGTTACAGCTAGCCTTATAGGAAGGGAAAAAAAAAAAAAAGAATTACATTGCCAGAAAACCCCTGACTACCTACTCTTTCACGCTTTGCTTAGTGATGCAGCAAGAGCTCACTATCCCTATTAAAAGGATTTTTCAAGGACACTTGGAAATAAAAAAAAGTAGCAGCACCTTAACGCATCTGACTATTAACAGCAGCGATCTCCAACAGCACTTCCAGACCTCCAGGCACAAAACACATGGGGAGAAACCAAAGCCAGGCAATAAGAGCACTTCACCCCCCAAAACAGGCAACTCACATTCAGGTTTTGTGGAGGCTTCCACCAAGGAACTAAACATCTCCACTCTAACAACATTCCTTCACCTCAACAAGCAGGTGTAAGCCCAGCCCCACACAGGGAGAGGGAGGAATCAGCTGCTCCCTGCTCTCTCTTATAGGCAGCTCCCCCACTGGCCTCTGCCTCACCTGTGAGGCATCTGAGCTGATGAGACGTTGCCATCCACAAGAGACTACTGCTTAACTGGGGTGTGTTGAGAGGGAACTACTCAAGTTCTTGGTTTGGTTTATTTTAAAACTTGGATAAATTGGAGTGTGGTCAAAGGACGTGCTAAGCACTTCCTACTTGTCCTCCAGAAGGGAAAGGGGAATGGATCTGCAGCAAAGAATTCTCACTTTCATGCAAGCAATAAAGTATCAAATTTCCAAAACATCACAACCCATGGAAGTAAAGCACATCTTAGCATAAAATACTACTAGTGTCCTTTGTTAGCAAACCCTTAGGTTTAATACTACAGCCATGAGGCTTTTCCCATCAGTAATGTGTCCTGAGCCTGATGCTTATAGAAGAGACATTCCAGTGCCTCTTCTCCATTACTCAGACTCCTTGCTTTGTCAAATAAGGATACTGATCCTTTAGATCTTTGATTCTCTTTTTTCTTGACAGACGCATTCTGTGCTAAAAAATGCTCATCTGTTTCCTCTTCTGTCTACCTGGTCTGTTGTCAGTATAGGACCCCCCAACCCATCTAGCTGGCCTGTGCTGTACAGTGTCAGCCTGTTTCCCACTAAAGGGAATGCTCATCAGCCTTTACGGCTGTAAAAAAGGAGATCAGGCAGCCTAGGCAGATATGGATTTATTGGATACTATGGATAAGGAGAGAAAAGGAATAACCAGGAGGAGACCTGCAGGGGTGTAAATATCATTGCAGGTAGCTGAGTGTGAATGTGTGTGGTACAAAGATACCAAATGCCAGATACAATGTAATTTGGATGAATTGCACTGGAAAAGGTGATTGAGAAGGGAAAACAGTCTGCCACATCCAGCTCACAATTTCACACAGATGTACAGCCTCAGTGCTAGGTGCCAGTGAAAACCCCTCAGGCTGGATGCTGCATGTCCCTACCATGACCACCTCGCAGACCTTACCTTAATGAAGCAGCAGACACTGGGGGTCAAAGCCCAGAAGAACAGGAGGGAGTGGGCTGACGGCTGCCATGGCAGGTTGCAGACAAGGTTCCTGAGCAGACAGAAACCTGTGTTAGGAAGTAAATCTCACCTGCAAAAGCTGAGCAGAAACAGTCACCGGCTATGGGTATTTAATCCACCTGCCAGTTTGCTTGTAGCTACTGGATATATACTAGGTATATATTACACAGCACTATTCTAGCATTTTTAGAGTCTTAAAAAATAATTTTTTCTAAAAATATCCCATGAGATCAATGTTAATGGTCTCTGTTGGCTGTTTACAACCAAAATATTTTGAAAGTGCTGTGGCTTTCCTGAATTCTCTTATTTCCATCCAGTTTCTCCGGGCAGTGACAGCTCCCACCCCACGACCAAGCTGCTACGCGCTTTGTATAGTTAAATTTCCCCATGCCTGGGTAGTAGCAGAGCAAGGGATAAGGCAAAGAGAGAAGGACCTGGCTCCACCGCATCGGCAGAGACAGGGACAATCCTGGGCCCAGCCATGAGGCACAACACTCCCCAGCTCCAACGTCCTGCGCCGCCCTGGGGAGAGGTGGGAAGATGTCCCCCAAAGAAGGCTTAGAGAGTCCCCCTCCTCCTCCTCCTCTAACCATAGTGCTCATGGGGCTGTTTCTCCCAATTTTTACCTCACTCATCACTGCCAAACAGCATTTTGTCCTTTTTTAAGTGTGTTTTTCCAGAGGCGCTGCTGGTGTCGCCGACAGCCTCAGCTGTTCCCTGTGGTGGAGTTGTTCCAGAACCAGGTGGAACCAGCTGTGTCCGGCACAGGACAGCCCCTGCCTCCCCTCAGGGAGGTCTTTGCAGCTGCACTGCCGGCACTTGGGCACTTAGACCCAATAAATGCCACCTCTTGCCTCGGTGAAGCCCAGATTTAAGAATTATCATTAAAATAGGAACTCGTTGCACAGTCTTCTCAAACTTCATTGAGGACATCAGCCACAAAAAAATAAAAATACCTCCTCGCAGCGAAATCGAAGAGGTGGCATCACAGCACCATGAAGGTGGGCCATTTACACACCCGGGGCAGCTCCCCCCCTCATCCCTTCACCATTTTACCACAGGAAATTCCCCACTACTAGCCCAGTCCCTGGCAGTGGCCTGAGCTTTGCTGTTACATCTCCCAGTCACGGTTTTTACTTCAAAGTCCTCTGAATTTGTGTAAGTGATCTCCCTGTATTTATCTTAACCCACGTGATTTTAAATTGTATTTTCTCCCCCATCTCGCTGAGGAATGGAGTGGGAAAGCGGCTGGGTGGGCATCTGGCCAGGCCACCAGAGTGTCAGGGGGTCGAGGGTGCTGCGTTCCAAGGGCCAGCCATCGGGGAACCCCTCCTCTGCGCCCCCGAATCAGCAAATGCAAACTGGTGCCCTCAAAAGGTGATGAATGGGGAGCGCTGCTATTACTTTCCTGGACAGAATAATGCTTTGAATAACAATTTAAAGTTGACCTGAATTAAAAGCTTTGGTAAAAAACTCCCAGAGATTCCAAATCTAGGCAACCTCCACATAGGCAAAATATAGATGGTTGCTTATATGAAGGGCTGGAAAACAGCCACGGCCTCATCGCTTTCTTGGCATGGACCTATTAGCTTAGAAAACCAGTCTTCCCATCACCACCAACGGGCACCAGAGTGCCAGGTCACTGGCTGTGGTGGTAGGGTAGCAATTCCAGTCCTCTGTGGCTTTTTTCAGTTGATGGATTCATGTATTTTTTTTAATTTATTATTCTAAAGCAAGATGTTTATTCTTTCCTCCTTTGCTTGTGTTTTAGTAGCCAAATATATTTTCCTCCCAGAGAAGCACTGGGAATCCAGGAACCTGAAGCCAGGGGAGGCAGCGATTAGTGGTTTGAAGTGTTAATGGCACCACAGTTGGAACAGGGAGTCCCTTGAATTCAGCTATTAGCAAATTAATAAAAGGGGTAACACAGTCTCCTGGGTGTTACAAATTTAGCACTAATTAGGACTTCTCTTTCTTAGCTATTTTAGGCAAGAAAATCTTCAATATGCTTTGTTAAATTTGAATCATCTTGTTTGTAGAAGTAAATTACTCAGAAACATTGCTTTCTTCACCAAGTCTATTAAACTTTTTCCAGAGCCCTTTTCTTTCTGACATGTCTTAGAGCTGGGTATTTTGTATTCAGTTTTATTTAGCACATCTTCCCTCCAAAAGAGGTTTTTCTTTAAATAATACTATCCTACACGCCATTCATTTCTCACAGTCCATCCCAAACATTTCAAAGATCCCCTTTTCACAGGAGCATCAGTGCTCCAATTTATTTACATTTATTTAATTTATTTATTGCTTATATATTCCAAATGTTAAAGCTCCTGAAGTTATTGTAACTGATAAGCTATGTTTTTCTGCCAAAAATCTACACTGATTTATATATATTTTTAGCACTTTAGAATTAATCACAAGAGAATCAACTTGGCAATAAAAAAAAAGCCCTTAATTAGAGCAGAGGCCAAAATGTCTTCTTGCTCTTCCTTTCTTCTTGCACTGCCCAAATCTCATCTAAACCTTGCCTGAAGTCCAGAAAACAGACCTCACAGTTGATTGAGTATATCTAATTGTGAATTGATGTCTATGCATTTGCAGATGTGTTTCAAACTCTGCCTGGTGGCTGTGTTGGCTAATTTGCCTGTACCCAGGAAATTAATTCTTTCCTAACTACATAGAAAAGCTATGATGTTGGGCGATATATGTCTGCCTTTCTGGAAAGAATATTACTTCTCCGTAGCAAAATCAATGTATTGCTAAATGATTGACATAACGACAAAAGAGTTTAGTTATTAATATTTAGGAAAACACCGATGGGAAAAAGAAAGGGCTACGGTTTGCGTAAGAAGAGTAGAGCCAGATTGGCTGGGGCAGAAGAAACCCATTTCAATTCAGCAAAAGCAGTAACTTCTTTCAGTAATAAAGGGGAAAACGAAGATTACTTCTGATGACAATAAGTACAAGAGCATGTTAGAAGTAATCAGTAGCGAGCTCATGGTTTAAAACATATGTACAGGTGCACACATGGACAGCAGCATGGAGAACCTGAATACTGCACACTGTTAAGATGGTTTTCCATAAAATAATACAAAAATGGTGTTAAAACCTAGCCTTTATAATCAATTAGAAAGGGAAGTTTGGCAGCAGTATTAATAATCTCTGAAACAAATGTAGCATGAAAAAGGGATTTCCATGATCAGATCTCACCTCAGAAGACTTTGTCTCATGTCTATGAAAAACCAAATCTTTGCAAAGCTAAGGCTGAAGATATCACCCATTCCCTATCTAGAGGAACTGAAGAAAGACTTCTCCTCATTCTCCTGTGGAGGGAAACACACAATACAGTCGTTTCTGTTTATTTCTTTTAAGCAGCTAGTCAGAGAGAGTATTCTGCGCTGTATGAGGCTAAAGAAAGTATTATTTTTACTTCTCTCTACTGCATGAGATAGGATGTGAGTGGTGTACACTGAGGTGACACTGTAACATTCTGTCTGCTAACAATAAGTGAGCCCTTTCTTCTCTCCATGTGGGCTATAACTGCAGAAATAAGATGTGTGAGCATGTAAGCTGAACAGCAAGTTGGTAAATTCCAGATGATGATTTCAAGCTGGTGAATACAAACCATGCAGTCCTGCAAGCGGTCTAGTACTGGGAAGGACCCTTGAGGTCAATTCATTTCCCTCCTGTCAAAGGCAGCCCTCTGAAAAAAACTGCATGATAAAGTGATCCAGCTCCATCACAAAATTAATTTTTTGCTACTGTTTCTGCTACTGTAATGGTGCAGGAGGAGGAATCCTACTGCAGCTCCTTGGAAATGTAGTCATTTTCCCATTCGCAGACTCAATATACTCTCATCCAGTTTATTCACATCGTTTTTCCTGCCAAAATTGTGCATCTGCTTAAATAGCGCTTCTCCCTTCTGTGTGCTTATCTGTGATGTATTTATAGGGAGTTCTCTCTCTGCATTCATTGCATGAGATAAAACAAGCCATCCTTTTTTAGCCTCTTTTCATCTACCAGACTTTACATGATCTCAATCACCCTTGCAGCCCATCCTTTCACCTGCTCCAATCTGAGCATGGGGACCAGAACTAGTAACAGCAGCTATATATTGTCTTACTGGGGATTTTTACAATGCCATTAACACTCCCTTGTTTCTTACTGCTATATTGAACATTTACACTGTCTGTACATAGAATTGCTCCAGCATATAAATTATGTTATACAGTTAACCATAAAATACTGGTGTGTCATCTCATCTGGTACCACTTGTGCTCCTTGGGAGTGCGGTCAGCATCTTGCAGGTGAAATCCTTTGATGCTTTTCATCTGGTGCTTTTTTATCCTTGATAGCTCCTGCAGAGTATTTCAGCATGAAGATGTTTCAGCAATCTTTACAAAAGCAAGTGAATCATTCAAAAAAAGCACAATCCATCCATCTTCTTTAGTGTCACCAATTAATAGCCACTCAAGATGCTTTGAAATCTATAGCTGCTTAAGGGAAGAAAAATAACCAACCCCTTCCTATAGTGCTGTGCTATCATTATATTTTGTGTACTCTGCCTGTGCAGGGGAGCTTTATTAAATAAATGAGGTGAGGACGCTATGCAAAGGCCTCTGCTGTGAAGAATTAAAGAAGGGGAAAAGACCAACTATGCTAATCCAGGATAAGAAGGGAACTAAAAAACAATTGGTAGACAAGATTATTTCTTATTGTTGGAAACCATTTCTCATTCCAGAAGCCAGTGGGAAGAGCCTGCCTGATTTTGGTGGCTGCACTTTTGCCTTCTACTGCCCCAGCAAGCAAGCAGTGTTGGGGGCAGCCAGAGTTTCCTCCACTTGATGAAGCCATAACAGTCTTTTACTTCTTGCTTATGATTTGGATTATTTTGCTGCAAATTGTGCAAAATAAGGGACTATTTTAAAAAAGGGGTTGTGTTGCTCAGAGCTCAGGCTGGGTCTCTGTCTTCATTCCTCAGGTCAATAGGTGACAGAGAAAAGTCATTGCACCCTTTGGTAGACCCTGACCCTCCTGTCAACCAGAGCACCCTGGGTCAAATCCTGTCCCACATTTGCCAGACATAAGGATGCACTCCCAAACCTGCCCACAGCTGCTGACCACAATGCGAGTTTTCTCCTTTTGCCCTCAGCCCTCCCTCCCATCTCACCTTCCCGTCTAAGGCATTATGGCCACTGATGGCATTTGCCATTGGACATACAGCTCTGCCTGTGCCCCAAACAGGATGGCAGTGCCCCTATTCAGGGGGGTCAATTCACTTCCAACTAACCTGCCGGAGGGGGAGGTCTGTGCCTAAGTGTAATGGAACCTGATGGAGGCTAATTAAATAGAAAACTATCCATTTATGCTGTCTCATTAGGGATTTGTCATAAAAACCTTATGTTCCCTTACAAGCCTAAACAAGTGTGTTCACCGTGTAAAAATCAGCCGTAAATCTGTCTGGAGAGCAGTTAACATGTTTAAGCTGTCGTTTATACAGGCTGTCAGCAGCCTGGATCTTGCAGGTAGGAATGGCCTTCCCAATGTCCTCAAATCACCTCACGTAACTGGGCATCCCTCCTTTGAAACGGGAAAGAGGGCCAAGCCCAGTAATCCTGCACTGACAGTCACGTGGAGCGGATGCTTCTCCGTCTGGCCCTGACGGGAGCCAGAAATGAAAGGCAAAGAGCACTTGTTTTTTTAGAGCTGTGCCAAAGATGTTCAGAGGTTTAGAAAGTGTAAATTTAATAGCATTGTTTCCTGGGATCTGTGGAGGTTGCTGTGGTGAGTGGCCTGGTCTCCTCTTCAAACCCAATCAGGCTACTATTTTTGAGGAAAACTGAATTCTCTGTAGGGAATGGGAGTCTTCATTCCGTTTTGCAATGGAAGTTATGGACTGTATCCGTTTGGCTGCCCCAGGGGAAAATCAGCATGGTCTAAATGGCTGCTCTTCTCAATGTCCATTCAGGATGAATTTTTCCTTCGTCCAGACTCTGCAGGATTCAGAGTTTCTGCCAAAACAAGGGTTTGTGCAGAGTCATATTGGGGCAGATCTTCCCATGGGCAGGAGAAGATAACTGTTTTCCTGCTGTGGGATGACCCCCAGGGTAATGCCAGCTGGTGTCTTCTTGCAGGCATCAGAGGTGGAGCGGCAGCTCTCCCTGCAGGTCCACACCCTCCGGGAGGACTTTCGGGAGAAGAACTCCTCCAGCAGCCAACACATCGTGCGGCTGGAGAGCCTCCAGGCTGAGGTGAGTCACCCACACTCTGCCTCACTCCTTCAAAAGGTGGCCAGGGCTGTTTTAGCTTTTATAATGAACTCCTCTGAACTGGACAAACAAAACCTGCTGCTTGGAGCAAACAAAGAGAAGGATGGTAGCTGTGGGGCAAAGGAGGATTTTTGCTGTAACCCAGGGCTAGCTGGGGTGGCATGGGCCAGCTTCCAGTGCTACCTCAGCCACAAGCACGCCTGCAAAATGAACCGATGAGAAGGATCTTCCAGGAGCTGAAGCATGGCTGTGCTCTTACAGGGCCTGCCCAGTACAGATTAAACTCTGGGCATGGTGGGAAGGTCTGCAAGGGTGATTTTTTTTAATGTTTCTCATGCTTGCAAAGAAAGCAGCAATCCTCTCCTGCCTCTGAGCCGCACACGTGGGAGAGCAGGAGTGGGGATTGGACTAGATGATCTTTCAAGGTCCCTTCCAATCCCTGATATTCTGTGATACTACCTTCCTTTCTCTTCCCTTCCCTGATGGGGGTCACTGGAGACCATACAGGCAGGAACCAGAGGGGTAGAAGATGTCCAACTCTACTACCCTAGCACTTTTTTTGAATTTTTTTTTTTTTATTATTTATAAGCTGTCTGGAAGAGCTTTTCCTAAAATCTCTCAATTTCTTCTTTTCTCCCGCTCCCACCTGCTCCCTGCTGATCCCTCGCCTTTTCTTCCCCTCCCCTTGGTGTGGAGCAGCAGGTCCTTGAAGTAAGTATAGAGGCTTAGAAGGGGTTTGCCTGCGTGTGCGTTGCTGTCATCATGCGTGCCTGTCACTGTGTGCATGCCTCTCCTGACCTCCTTCCTGTCTCTTGCTTTCCAAACCCCTTTCACCCTGTGCCTTTCCTTATGCCCCAGGGTCCACAGCAGGGAAATGTTATTTTTTTGTTACATGGTCATTCACAGGGTGTTCATTACTGGTTTGGATACCAAATATGAATTCTTGATGCAATGTCTGTATTATACCTCTTATTTTTCTTGCATCCCTTTTTTCCAACCCACATAAATCATGATGGTGGGGGGAAGAGTCATCTCAGAAACCATTAGTCACCTAAGAGCAGCTTTCTAAGTACCTACAGCAGCCTTTACCCTGCAGAAATAGCAAGTCTACACACTTTGCTAATAGTCCTTCATTCAGCCAAATCTTTCCAGCAACCTGGAAGTCCCAAAGAGGCCAAGAAAGTGGTGGGAAGTTGCTGAATTTGTCTATGGTCCATGAATTGAAGAGAGCCCATAGGGAACACTTAGGTTTATACTGGACTGGTAAATGGCGTATTTGGTCCTCAGAGATCCTGTGTGTACTGTTGTGGGAAAAGACTCCTTTTTCTTGGTTGAACAAGAAGTGACCTTGGGTAGTGCTGATTCATCCTGTGCACTGTTCCCAGCTAACTGAATCACAGAGGTTTTGCTTGGCACATTGTCCCTCTTCACCTGAAATCGCTGCCCTTGACAATTAAAAGAAATGAACCAGTTTTAAAGGCAACTGATCACTGGAAGACTAAAAATAAGTGTGGCACAGAAAGGAGCCTTCACAAGTAAAAGGCAGAAAAATCCCTAATGAGGACCTGGTGAACATGCAGCACTTAAGAAAAGTGTATGGGCAGTGCTGCAGCCCAGCCCTGCAGGGAGCAGGGTCCCACAGGCTCATCCTGTGGTGTCCACCATCCACTGAAGAAATGCCACCATGCTCAGATAGGAACCAGCCAGTGAAAGTAACTAGCTTTGTGCAGTCTTGCAAATTTTAAGGTACGAGGGATGAGCAGGGCTGGTCCCCACTTCATCCATTTGTCTGTTTCTTTCTGTTCCCTGGCCTCCTGCCAGTCCAGCCAGTCCCTTTAGAGCTACCCCTGCAGCCTTGGGAAGGAGGAGTTTCCTTACGGAGCCTTCTTAAGCTTTAAACCATACACAGATACACAGTTTCTCTTACACAGGTACAGGATAGGTACGCACGTACTTTTGCTTTTTGCTGTTTCACTTCTTTCTTGGGAATGTGGTTTCCCTCCTCTCTGCTTGCTGGAAAGTGCGGACACCACCTTTCTTTCCTCCACAGATCAAAATGCTGACAGACAGAAAACGGGAGCTGGAGCATCGCCTTAGTGCCATGATGGAAGAAAACGACCTGCTCCAGGGAACCGTGGAGGAACTGCAGGACCGAGTGCTCATCCTGGAGAGACAGAGCCATGACAAGGACCTGCAGGTGAGGAGACAGTGATGGGACATGGAAAAGGGGGGAAATGGAATAAAAGATGTGGTTTGGGGTAAAGTTGGTGAGGAAGATAGTCAGAAACTAGGAGACAAAAGAACTGGACGAACAGAATGGCTCACTCAAGCATAGCAGCAAGGTTCTGGGTGTTCCCATTAGGGACAGATAACAGGAGCCACAGTGGGGCATCTTGACAGCAAAGAGCCGCTTAGGAGGGAGATCTGATGAAAGGAGTAGAACAACACGCTGAGGACTTCCGGGAAACGTAAAAGAAAGCAAAGAGCAAAGAGCTCTGGTAGCAGTTCATTTTACTTAGCTTTTTAATAGTAGAATTGGCTTTAGAAGAGACTTCTTTAGATCCCACTGTCCCCAAAGGCAGTAACTGGCCTTGTAGCTCTCACTGCTCAGATATATTCACAACAGGCCCCATTGTGTTTGCAGCCATGTGTCACCAAATGTCACTCCACTGGATCCCCAGCTCTCCAAAAACAATCCTGAATCTTTTTTTTAATATATATATTTGTATTTAGATATGTGTACAGATTTTTTTGGTAACATATCTATATTACTTTTCTTTTTGGATTCACTTCCTGCTGTGTTGTTTTCAGCAATTTTTTTTACTGGAGTCCCAAATTCTTCTCAGTGTTCCTCTTTTTAGTGCTGATTAACTTGCTATTTTTATCTTTCAGGACATTCTGGAGCCTAAACAGTGTCTAATGACATTTGGAGATTATTAAGCTCCAATAAATAGCAATATCAGCCAAGAGTACTTTCCTCCTGGCTGGAAACCCTCTTTCATTACACCCATTGCTCCCTCTCAGCTCCTTCACAAACCAAGAGATTCATCTAGTCCATATCACCTCCATCCTAATATTTTTCTCCTGCTTCCTTAACAAATTCCTTGATTTTCTTTGCAAGCTGCACCAAAGCCAGCTGGAGCTCCAGGAGGTGCGACTGTCCTACCGGCAGCTGCAGGGGAAGGTAGAAGAGCTCAGTGAGGAGAGAAGTCTCCAAAATGTCAACACAACCAGCACATCCCTGCTATCTGAGATAGAGCAGAGCATGGAAGCAGAGGAGCTGGAACAAGAACGAGAACAGGTATTTGCCCTCCAGCCCCTGGGAAAGCCTGTGGACCTCTGTGACCAGACCCAGGGGAAAGGGAATTTAATGCATTTGATCTGGATTTGCAGCTGAACCAAGAGCCAGAAAATTGGGGTTGTGGTCTCAGCTCTGGTATCAACACCCTTTTGACCATACAAAAGTAAATCTCTGCATCCATTTCAAAACCAAGGTAGCAAGCTAGACAAATATTTGTGAGGTTTGATAATCAAATACCTCACTTCACCATGGAAGGAGGATCTCCATAGCCTTGATGATCCAGACTGATATCAGGCTTTCTTGTTCTAGCTGAGGCTGCAGCTCTGGGAAGCATATTGCCAAGTGCGGTATCTCTGCTCCCATCTGAGAGGTAATGACAGCGCAGACTCAGCGGTCTCTACAGACTCCTCCATGGATGAGTCTTCAGAAACCTCATCAGCCAAAGATGTCCCAGCCGGCAGCCTACGAGCGGCTCTCAGCGAGCTGAAAAGACTGATACAAAATGTGCTGGATGGGGCAGACTCCACGGTAAGTTGGCAGCACAGGGAGACCTTGGCTTTGTGCATGCCCCGTTGCCCAGGTGACAGAACTTGCTGAAGGTTCCTGCTGGATCCCGAAGAAGTCCTCAGTCTTTGAGAAAAACTCTGTGGACCACAGAGATGGGCTGTCACAGTTTATAGCCTGTTGCATGGGTCTCAAATGGCCAACCAAAAGCCAAGTCAGCACATGGGGTTGCAGCTTGCAGTGGTCAGACTGCCATAAGTTTCAAGCTCATGCAGCTCTCGTTCATCTGGGAGTCATTCTGGAAAATGAATGAAAGAAGGTTTTCTTTGAGATTTGCAGTAAGTTAGAGTTTTGGCATGGAAATATTGTGGATTGCCTTATACATCCCAGTGCAGTTATTCCTCTTAGGATTTCCCTAACCTTGCTTTAGTAGCAATAGTATTACAAAAACATTGTAACCCCCATAGGGGTAGGTTCTGCCCCTGCAAATGGACACTGAGCACAAATGCCTGGGCAAGAGCTTCCAGGCTCTAATCCATTGACAGGTGAAGGGGTTTGCTGGCACAAGGTGGTGTCTGTGGAGTATGGCCCTGGGGGCGCTGGGGAGGAAGAGATGACATGGAGGACTACTCAGCATCCACAGGAGTGCAAAATTATGAGAAAACACCTCACTTTTCAGGCCTATTTCCATCACCCACAAGCTTGGTTGCGTTGCCAGTGTGACTTATTTGAGGTGCCATGGTGAGGAAGACGGTGCAGACCCTGCAACTGCAGGCCTGCATGGGAATACTCACCCCTCCTTATTTTAGTACCTGTAGCAGCTTGTAAGAAAGCTAAGCATAGAGATGAAGTTGTATTTGGTAAATAATAAATAGAGTCTTGCAAAAGGTCTACAAACATGGAGGCTGGAGCCATATGTTACAAAGTGGTTGGTAGATCTCTGTAAATTTGGTTTATGCTAAGGCGAGAACGTCTGCATGCTCTATTTATCATGTGCAGAAGCACTACCCTTGGCTGAGCATGGTTCCCACTGTGAAAGTATGTGGGAACGAAACTGAAACTCTACCAAAGTCACATTCACGCTTTCTTTTTCCTTGTTTAGTACCCTGCATTCCAAACCAGTATCAAATTAATGCAATTGCCTTTTTAAAAAGTGAAATCTGAGCAAGAGATTTCTTTCCCGCTCTCAGAGCTCTCGACGAAGTGACGATGACACCTTAGAGGAACAGATCAGGAGAACAAGCGAGGATTCACGAGCCCTGAGGGAATTAATGGAGGGAGAGCGGGGAAAATTGAGGCAGAGTTTGGAGGAGCTGCAGCGACTGCACAGCCAGGTTAGCAATTCCCACACTTTGCATGTGGTCTTGTAACAGCAGTGTTCATCCTCCACACCATGCCTTCCATAAAGGACATCAACATGATGAGTAATCCAGGAGGATTTGGGCCAAAACCAGTTATGGTTGCATGAGGGGCTCTATTAAGCCCAGTGCAGGGGCTTCATGCATTCAGGGTCAGACTTTTTGACAAGCTGTCTGGGGCCCATCCCAGGCATCATCTCGAACAGCCAAATTTCCATTAAATCTTTCCCCTAAACTGCTTTTCAGCCAACCTTTCTCAATTAAATTCTCAGCAGAATTCCCCAAAGTTACAAGGCTGCCTGATATGGGGTACCAGAAACTCCTAAGTATCCAGTCTGAACCATCTTGCTTGCACTAAATCCTCGTAAAGGGTATGTGCAACTGCCAGGTGGAGAATACAGTTCTGCTCATGGGGCAAGGTTCACACCCTTTCACAACATCACAAAACCCTTATAAATGCACACCCAGAGAAGCTTAATCACAGCCAGCCTGGCACCAGGCAGCACCCCAGGGCCAACAGGGACCGGCTAAGGCAAAGACAATCTCAACAGCGACAAATAATCCAACCCCGAAACCAACCCCACACCCAAAGCACAGAATCTCACTGCCTCCACACTGAATGTGGCATCGTCTGTGCCTGAGAGACTATGCCAAAAGCAACAAATGAAGACAGGCAGCCAAGGAGATGCTCTGCAATCCTGTGTCTCAATGGGACAAGTCCCCAAACACATGGAGATCTGGAGGCTGCATGGGAAGCAGCCTTTGGCACAGCTGCTTGTGCAACGCTGGCTGCACTGGAGCAGGGAGTGGGATTAATGCATTTGGCTGGTGTTGCCAGTGGTGCTGTATCACTCTTTCACTGTACCACTTTGGAGAAGCAAAAAGAAAACACATCCCTGTTCAGAAAGTCAGCACAGTCTGGGGTCTAACAGCCTTACATAGGTCTGTGGGAGCTCCCACCACAGGGCTGAAGAAAGAAAGAACCAGAGCATCATTAAACACCCCTGGCAGTGATGGCTGCATGTGTATGAGGATGGAAAATAGTCTTGCTGACAAAGCTGATTAGAGGCAGACTGCAGCGAGGGAGCAGCCCTGTTACCCATCCTTCCTTGAAGACTGCTCCTCTCAGAGCAGCCACCACAACAGACACCTTTGAAAGCCCAGACTTCTGCCCACAGTGAGACATGAGCCCAGATGCTCCTCTGGCCTTGCTACCATAGCCTTGTGCACCACCCATACATCCCCCTTGCCCTTAAACTCACCTGAAATGAAGGAGACAGGAGCTTGATCACTGCAACTTGGCTATGCCAACAGAGACCATCAGAGGCTTATTCACAGATTTGAGTGACTATCTGTACACCAGCCTGCTTGTCTGGATGCAGCAACTCCTTACACAAGAGGCCTTGACAGGACACTAGGAGGGAGCAGCACTTGGTTGTTCTTTGCTGTGGCTGGTGTCCCCAAACTCTCCAGCCAGGAAGGACCAAGGGACCTGCCCTGGATCACAATCTGGACCCTAATCTGTACTTTCAGGAGTCTCTGAATATTTAGGGAGCAAAGGGAAGACTGCAGTTCTCCAATTTTCTTTTCACACCTCTGTTATATGAAGAAAGGTGGGGCATAACTAAAAATGCAGCAGACGTTGCTCTCAGAGAAGCCTCAGACAGCAAGTACACATCTCCTGCAGCTTTTGCCCATAACCCAGCCTCATACTTACTCAAGGTTAATAATTATCCTTGCCTCCCATAGAAGAGACAACATTGTCTTTAGTTCAGTGCTAAAGAAAATTAAGGTACATGGAAATGTGGTCCATCCAGGGCAGTGGTGTGGCCACATCCCTCTGTGCTGTCACTGGTATTGATAGAATGAAAAGGGAACTCCTAAATGGCTTTTGGGACCTTGTAGCATGCACACATTCATTGCTCCTTGCCTGGGAGCAAAGTGAAGGGGGCAGAGACAGGTTGCCCCTGCCTCTGTCTACACTGGAAAGCAATTTCACACCTTCTGCCTGGTCCACATCCTCCCTCTGGGGCATTCCATTCTTACCTGAAACACAGATAAAACCAGTTAAAACCCCAAACCCATCCCCGAATGCAGGGGGGTTTGCCTTCTTGACCCACTGTCTCCTGGGATTTTAGCAGAATTGTTCAGCACCATCACTTCCATCACTGTCCTCAGTCACATCATCACTCTGAGGTGTATCCCATGCTGGGCTGCGGGAGGGCAAAGCTCAGGCAGAGCTCCCCAGTTCCCTGGCAGCCCCAGCACACCACAGGGGGTCTCTGCACATGGACAGGCGTTTGCACCCTCTCTGCATTTGCACCCTCCTCCCCCCCAACCCAGCCGTGCCAGGCTGACAGCAGATCCTCCCACGCCGTTGATGTGATGAGCCCTTTTTGACTGTCTGCCCTCTATTTAAAGATTTCTTTGAGGATTCAAGCACTACTGAGCTGCATTTAGAGAAAGGAGGTGGGTCAGACGCTGGAAGGGTTTCCAGGTGGTGGAGTAGCGTAACAGAGCATGTGTGTGCCCCAGGCAAAGAAATTAAACGTGTATGAAATATTGCAAAGCTGTGCTAATGCAATCCTTGCATGATTTCACACCCTGTTAACTCACTCTGCGCAGGACCAAAATGATAGATCATTTCTCAGACTATTTAAGGCTCCACACATATTTTAAAGTCTAATTAAAATTGTAAGATGTGCCAGTAACACCTTCCATGGCGTGAAAGGGAATTTTCACATCCTTTGTCTTCAGCTTCATACTACATCAAGAGGCATAACAGCCCCCTCCAAAAAAATCTTATTCGCTGCTAAATGATGTTGGCAATAATTTAACCCTGGAAAGATCAGACTACAACAAGCAGACTCAGAGGATCTGTGCACAAGACAAATCACCTGTAGGGGGGCAATATTTCAGTGCTGATGCTATAGTGACAGCCCAGTCACAGGCAGGTCCTGCCCCGGACATCTGCACAGCTCTCAGTGCTGTTGCATGTTACTGAGGCTGTCCTGGTGACTCATCTCGGTCAGACTGGCACTGTCAGCATCCCAAGGTGAGCTGGCACATCTCATGGGGGGTTGTACCATCACTAACAGCCCACTTCCAGCAGACACAGCTTCTCCTACAAGCACAGAAGCTCAGCCCCCAGGTTGGCCCATGTGGTGGCGAATTTGCCTGAGCAACCCTGGGATTCATGCTCTCCTTCTGCCCACAGGTCACGCTGCTGAGCGTGGAAATGACTACACTGAAGGAGGAACGGGACCGGCTGCGAGGTGCTGCTGAAGACAAGGAGACAAGTGAACGACTCCTGCAGGCCATCAGGGACCGGGATGAGGCCATTGCCAAGTAAGTGGTATGAAGAGCCAAGGCTGGGCTGAGTTAGCAGTTATGGAGTGCCTTAGCAGGAGATGCCTCCAGGAGGGGTTTCTCCCACCCTCCAGGAATTTTGGTAGCTGTAACAAAATAGTAGAGCAAGTCTCAGCTTTGCTGGCATTGGGAAATACTACCAGGAATCTGGGAGGAACTGGGGGTATTTAGGAGGATGCTGTGAACAATGTTTTTGCCATCCCTAGCGCTGATCTGAGTCACAGCAAGGAGGAGAGGATTTCAGAGAACTAAATGGAAACACTAGATCTGCCCTATAGGTCCTATTTGTCTTCTTTTGCTCTTCCAGACATACAATGCTGCTGTCCTGCCATTCCCCATGACTGCCCTGCTTGGGCTTCATCCCTAAACCATTTCTCTGGTCAATCACCCTCTTTTCTTGTTCCAGAGTCTTTTTTGCCTCTCCAGTCCGGTAATTCTCTATTTCTCCTTTCAGGATTCTCCCACTCTTTTGATTTTGTGTTTTCCCCATCCTCCTTGCAGACCTGTGCAGCTTTGCTACCCCACACGTCCCTGTCTCTGAGCTTGGGCTTGCTGCACTGCCCTGAGCACCCTTTGCTCCGAGAAGAGGGGCAGAAACATTCACTGCCCTGTGCTCTAGATAGAAAGGATATACCTGTTAATCTCTTCAATAAGCAGATGGGCCAGGACATCACCAGTCCATCTCCTTATGGAAGAGGAAGAGCATGAGAGCATTGCACCTCTGAGGATGTGGGGAGCTAAATCAGCGTGCAAAATCCCTTCCTTTGTTTTTAAGCAACCCAATCATCCGTGCTGCTCTCACTCAGGTAGCTGGCTAGCAATTTCCCATCGCTGTCCTCTGTAACACCTCCATCTGTTGGCAAAAATCAGGAGCATCCCAGCTGCACTGCCGGATGCAGAGAGGTGGTTCTGACATTTCCAGTGTGTGTGGGTTGCTGGTTCTGCTGTGGCTATGGCAACACGCTGCCGCCGTGATAAATCCCCCGGTAATATCTCAGCAGCAATGGGGAGCTTCACAACAAAGCACTGGTTAAGGTGGTCAGACCCACAGGAGTGGAAGCATACAACTTCTGCACAGCCGTTAATGGCCCTGCTGGGACAAAGCACTAATATTTACGGCTGACTGTCCTGCAGTGACAGAGAAAGGGGTACGTGACAAGTGTGCATGGGTGAGTGGCCAGTAATTAATGAGCAGAAAGTGGCTGCAAGTGAAAGCAGACAAGAGCATCTTGTTGCTGGAAATGAAAGCATCCCTCCGCAGACTGGGGGCTGCTCCCAGGCAGTGAGTCGCCTGGGAGGCGGGTGATATGGTTCCCACCTCTCATCTCAAGGGTTAAGTCACTTTCATTGAAGCCCTCCCCACCCCACCCCCAAAAAAAAAAAACCAAACAAACAACTAACTTTAAACAGAAATGAAATCACTGCCTGAGGCAGACATCTGGCATGGAAAATTTTTAGCTTGAAGCTGAAGTTTGGCGACAAGGGAAGCAGTAGGAAAATAGGATTCTATAACAGGAGGCGTTAAGCAACCACTACCTGCAATATAAACAAAAAGTCCCAAATTGCTCTTCTGCAGGGGAGAACAGGAGAGCTATTAGGAGGTGAGGAATTAGCTGCAGTTAATAAGATGCAATTATTTTTCTCAGAAATGTTAGCAAGGAAAGATTGTTCCCAGCAAATTGTGTTATGGTTTCCCATCACACAGCAGTTAATTGAAAACTTAAGGTTTGTGCTCACCTGTGCGCTTCCAGCATGGTAAGCAGTGCTTTCCAGCTTGGGCAGCTTAGGAAATTACTCCTCCCCAGAGAACAATTCCTGGTGTTCCCAAGGGCCAGCACAACCGGATTGAAACTGGGAGCTTTCCTGAAAGCATAATATTTAATTCAAACAATTTGAACAATTTGTCATTCTTAAAAAGCCCTTAAAAAGGGCAGTGGTAAACTTTCTTCCTTCATTCCTTCTCTCAGTCCAAGTCCCAGCTGAAAGCAGAGTTGTACTCTTTGGGGGCTTTTTGTTTGCTTTATATTTCAACTTATTGATCAAGTGACCATACAACAGTTTGGGTTGGAAGGGATCTTTTAAGGCCATCTAGTCCACCCTGCAGGTGAGCAGGGACATCTGCAATTAGAGCAGGTTGCTCAGAGCCCCATTTAACCTGATCTTGAGTGTTTCCAGGCATGGGGCATTGACCACCCCTTTGGGCAATCTCTGCCAGTGCTTCACCACCCTCATTGCAAAAAAATTACTTCCTTACATCCAGTCTAAATTTACCCTCTTTTAGTTTAAAATCATTACCCCTTGTCCTACCACAGCAGGCCCTGCTAAAAAGTTTGTCTCAGGTCTTTCTTATAAGCCCCCTTTAAGTACTGAAAGGCTGCAATGAGGTCTCCCTGGAGCCTTCTCTTCTCCAAGCTGAACAACCCTAACAGCTTCTCAAATATGATGGCTAGTGGCTTAGCAACTTCATCTGCCAGCTCCCTCAGGACCCACAGATGTATCTCATCAGGTCCCATGGATCTGTGCACCTTCAGGTTTCTTGGGTGATGTTGAACCTGATTTTCTCTTACAGTGGGTTGTTCCTCATTCTCCCAGTCCCTCCCTCTGCCTTCTGTGACTGGGTGTGACTAGAGCTCTTGCTGGTGAAGACAGAGGGGGAAAAAGAAGTCATTGAGTACCTCAGCCTTCTCCATATCCTGGGTAACGAGGTCTCCTGTAACCTTCTAGAGAGGGCCCCTATTTTTCTTAGTCTAATCAAACACAGAGCATTCGGGTTTTAGTACATACCATTTCCTTTCCTATACCTTAGTAAACAGAAGGAAAAAATATTTCTATTTAGGTTCTACTTTGTTTTACATCTCCATTTTTAATGGCAGACACTGCATGTTATCCAGGCACACTGTATTACCTTACACAGCAACGTATCTGAATATCTTTATCTTCTTCATAGTGTGCTTACCAGAAATCTGCTGGTTTTATAGTAACAATGCTGTTTTCATAGCAACAGTTCTGTTCCATTCCTCAGATGAATAGACTGTCCAGAATACAACAGAGATGAACAACTTGGGGACCTGCCAATAAAAGGAATTGTTGACTTCTCCTCAAAGATATGTTTAATGCTTTCTTTAAAAAAATAAAAAATAAAAAATAGAAAGTCACATGCCCCAATTTCTCACTCTCGCCCCCTCAGGAAGAACGCGGTGGAGGTGGAGCTGGCCAAGTGCAAGATCGACATGATGTCCCTCAACAGCCAGCTGCTGGACGCCATCCAGCAGAAGGTGAACCTCTCGCAGCAGCTGGAGGCCTGGCAGGTGAGCGGCCCCTGGTCACCACAGGGCAGGGTTGCAGTGGCACACGTCCCAGGAGACACCTTTGGGTGACTTTTGCTGTGTTTTCAGCCCGAGCATCCATAGATAAGAGCCTTTGCTTTTGGCTCTGCAGGAGTCAATGATGAGTGGTGCTCAGAGGGGGGAAATACAGCCCTCCCCTGCTCAAAACCTTTCAGCTGTGAGCTCTTAATTAATTATACAGAAATAGCCATTTGAAATAGAGAAACAAACTGTATTTTATGGCTGCATGCAATCTGGGTAACATACACTTTGCAGAATAACCTGCTGTGGCCCGGGGAGAGAAGGTGTCTGTGCAGGAGATGTCCCTGGGCAGGCACAGCCTTGTGGACATGTGGACACAGAACGTCCTGGCGTTTTCATAATGGGGCAGAAAGGTGGGAGGCAGAGAGGTTGTGGCATTGTTTCATGGTATAGCTGCACTGTTTTCATCAACTCAGAAGATCCAGCAAGAGGAAGAGTCAAAATCCCAGCTCTCCAGCAAGGTAAAAAAAAAAACCCAGCCCAGGTCCCCAGCAGTTGAGCAGCTGCTCTGGAGGTGCTCTGCTCGGCAGTGGGGAAAACCCATACAAAGACAGAGAGCCCTTGAGAGCAGACAAAACTGTCTCCTCCTGGAAACAAGCACCAAGGGAGGGCTACTTTAATAGAAAACAAGTACATACAAGAAGAAAGGTCTAGGCCAGTTATGGAAATAATTTGTTGCAGACCATACAAGACCCCAACTCTACTAACAACCAGCCTGACCTGTAGAAACCTCTCCCGTACAACCTCGCTCCTGTTTCAACTCCACTGTGTTTTCGTTTCTCTTTTTTTATTTTTTTTCTTCTCCTGCTTACAGTTTGCTTCCTCAGGGCTTTTTACTATCTGGCTCCTTTGGTTTCTGATCTAGTGGCCTTTCTCAGTTCCTGTACCAACAGCTTTAGTCGTACACCCCTCCTGCCTTTGAGGTGAGCTCCCCGCACCCTTGCCAAGCACCCACCATCTCCTCGCCTGCTCCATTTGCTGCCACCATCACCTACATCTGTCTCTGTCCTCAACATCATCTGGCAAGAAGGGCCAGTGGGGGGCTCTCCATCACCCATGGATATTCTGTACACATACACACTCCACCCCAGAACCAGAGCAGGGCACAAGGGACAGACAGCATCCTACACCCTGTGGTGAGGCTTTATGCCCCAGGTCACCAGGGTGAAAGCCAGGCTGAGGCACACATATCATTAATCTTCTGTATTCAGCCTATCTAGTATCTGAAAAACTTCTTGAAATACAGACTGGGATTTTACTTCTCAACCTCATAATCTAGACATTCAGTGCTCTGCATAGGAGCTGTCTGTATCCAAATTCTGCTTCAGTTTGGACAGATTGTAAAGATAGAGATGTACTTACTGCTACAGTCGGTATTCAGTGCTGGAACACTTCAGCTTTGGGTTGGCTTTCTCACTTTACACTGTGTTGTCTGATTGCAGCAATACAGCAACCTCAGTCCTGCTCCCATCAGCTCTCTGAGATGAGGATCAGGCCCACTAGCACTGCAGAACGTTGTAATCAACATACTGACCTAAAGTGTTATTATGCAGTAGCAAAATAGTTTCCAAGGACCTAATGTCCCCAAAACAGAAGCTCAATCACAGAGACAAAAAATCAAGTCAGGTGATTTATGAATTTTGGGGACTGTTTTGCAAAGCTGAATGTTTCTGATAAAATGGGATGTGATTCTCTGCTTTAGCTGGACATAAATGCAGGCTTTAATCTGGTGCAATTTTGTTCTTGCACACTTCCAGTCTGCACTTTACCAAGGGCCATCGACAAGACTACAGTTTTCTGTAATCACATAATCATATAGGCTATAAAACACGCCACAAGCAAAATCCCACACACCTGAGTCTAGCACAGAAGTAGCACAGGGGTGGATATGCACCTCACATCCACGCCCAAGCTGACCCCCACTGGTATTCATCATTATCTGACTGGGGGCAAGAGAGGCATTACTAGAGTAAGGAAGGAACATGGAGCAAACCTGGAAGTGAAGAGAGCTGCTGCTCTGAAAGGAGATCTCAGTGTCTTCAGTGCAATAGCAACAGGGGCTCCATTGTGAAAGAAATTGCTGCAATCCCAGCAGAGAGCTGGAACCTACATGGCCACAGCCACCAGCCTCTGAGGTTGCCTTGGGGAGCTCCAATTCTTATCTCATGCAAGGGAGCCCAGCCCCAGCTGAGGAAGAGGATAGATATACACCTTTTCCACCTCCTTCAGCCCTTACCCCTTCCACAAAGTGCAGAAACTCCTACCCGGAGCACCCAGAGCACACTGGTACCATGTTACTCAGCTTTATGAGACCACTTTATCAGACAGGTCTCGTAGCACTGGTGTTTGTCCTCCCTCCATGTCCCCAGACACTCCAGTCTCCTGCCCAGTGCCAAGGCAGGACTGCAGCTCTGCCCTAGCCTTGCTGTGTACATCTACCCCAAATCTCCACAGCCAGGTGCTGTGCTCTCCAGTTCACACATCTGACAGACAGGGACCCAAATGCAGTGTACTCTCATTAATGCACACTGTATTTTTACATATATATAAATGTACATAAAAATCATACCCATCCCTTGTTATGTGATTAACCAAGGATGCAGATCTGCCATGCTGGAGCCTGGGTACCTACCTCATTTACTAGAAGAGGTGCCTTCAAAAATCCAAGTACTATACATTTTCACATGGCAGCTTCACCTCTGGAAACCTGTTTCACCTTAACCCCAATGTTTACCTTAACCTCTTCAACTCTCCCTCTGCCTTTCCCCTTTCCAGCCCTGCTCTAAAAAGATCCAAAACTTCCCCAGCCCATGTAGCTCCTCATCCTCCTGCTCCCCCAGAGAAAGTCCCTATACCAAATTCATGCCCAGGCCATGCCTATCGATCCTTTTCCCTGCAGAAAATGCTGCAACAAGAGGTGAGCCATCATTTGAGCTTCCAGTACAAGTTGGCTGGTTTTGTTCCACATGGAGGTACAGAGCAGCTAGAGCACCTGCTGGGTGATGGCAGCACCTTGCCTTCCATCTCAGTGCTGCCCTGATGGGCTGCCCTGCTGAGAAGAACGCTTCTACCACTACAGCTCACTCAAAGTATCCTTGCTCTCACCAAACAGTTCCCTCAGTCCCACTTGGGGAACAAATCGCTGGAGAGCAGTTGATTTCTCCTGTGGGGCTAGTTTGTTTACACACATTTTCACTAAGCTACAGTTTAAATGGGCAATTATAGCAGAAATAATGGATCTGAAGGTTTAAAATTTGTAGAATTGTTAGCCAGGTTTTCAAGGAACAGAGTAGCACATCATTAGCGGCAACAGAACCAACTCATTATTTTGTGTAGAGTGATTTCACTGTGCTGCAAACATGGATCAAACTAGAGCATTTCTGGTACATCTAAGGAACCACAGTGCAGTTGTTCATGCCAAGCTGTCAGTCAGAGAGCTCCCACCGCTCTGCTGGCTCTAGGGAAGGAGCAGGTCTAAGGAACAAACACAGTTCTCTTTGGTAAGTCTGGTGCAAAACCCATGGGGGTTTTGCCCACGCCTGCCCCCAGCCCCTCGGCTCTCAGTGGCACCTTCCCCAAAGAAGCCCCACTCACAGGGGCTCTGCAGGCAGCTCTGTCCTCCCTGCCTGCCCCACGTGGCAAGCAGACAGACCAGCTCAGGACAGACAGTCCGACTTCTGGCATTTGCTTGCAGATGCATTTGTTCTTGTTCATTTATTTCTGCCTCCAAAGGGGACACCTGCAAGATGGAAACAGCAGAGAAACATAGTGCCACAGAGTCCCAGACAGGCACAACACTCCTCTGCGTGACATCCCGAGCAATTTATCCCTCAGAATTGCATGATTTGCTTTCCTCGGTCACTGCAGAGCTTCGTGGCAGCAAGCAAGGCTGGGCCTGCTGCCAGGTGGGGAGCTAGACCTGTCCCCACTCTTATCACCCCTCCTCCATCTCATCGCAGCACGTTTCACCCCCGTTTCAGCCGTGTCCCTGCGCGAGCTCCCTTCGAGCATCAGCTGCCACTAACAGGCCTGTCCTCTCCCTCTGCTGCAGGATGACATGCACAGGGTCATTGACCAGCAGCTGATGGACAAACACCCGAAGGAATGGAGCCAGCTCGCTTATTCCTTCTCCAGTGGCTACGGCGCAAAGCGGAGTGCCAGACCCTCCCCCGTGTTCAGGCCGGAGCAGCAGGGGGACGAGCCCGTTGGGGCAGAAGGGAACCGTCTCTTTTCCTTTTTCAAGAAAAATTAATTGGAAAAAGAGAAACCTCTCCAACAATTCCTGCTCCAAGAAGGGGAGTGGGGCAGCTGCCCAGCTTGCGGATGGACCCAACTCCCATCCACTAAGAGAAAAAAAGAAGGGGGCAAAGGAGTTAACACTTGAGACTCTGCACTATTTACACCGCACCTGGTCTGAACCAAATGTTTACATGAATTGGAGATTAGCAAATTGACAATGTGATACTAATAGAAAGAAACTTTTCTTACTCTTTAAGTGAAGTGATAAACTTCAGGGTATATTTTAGGCTCTTTGACACAGTCCAGTTTCTGCTGTGAAGAATGATCTGATTGTCTTAAAAAGCATTCTCATGCTGGAGAAGGAGATAAGCAGCCCCAAGACAAAGCAGCGCAGGGGACTGAGAACTGCCATCGAGCGCAGGGGGAAGAAGAGGGTTGAACCCGCGAGAAGAGAGGGGAGGTGACACCGCTCCCTGGTCCTGGCAGCTGTGATATCCTTCATCCATCCCGCTGAGACCGGAGTCGCTCCGGCCCCAGCATTGCCATGTTTTGACAAGGGTAGCTTTCTCTGTGGTGGAAGTTGAGCCCTCACTGCAGATCCTGCCATCTCCCCTGCAGCTCTGCGTAGTAGCTGCTCACGCCTCGCTGGGAATCCAGGCTCCTCGCAGATCGAGGCACTTGTCAGATTGCTGATGTTACTGACTTCTCTAGCTCCCTCCTGCTGCAGAGATAAGAGTTGCAGCACCGGTGGTTACACAATGTTAAGGGTTTCTCCCCAAGAGACTGACCATCTACAACAGATTCCATGTTAAATGACAATTGTGGATGTTCAGTCCTCGGCCACCTACTGTCCCTCCAATGGCCAAAGGTAGTTGTGGAGCTTTGGCCAGCCACACACCTTTCCCCAAAGCCATGTACCCCTCCCAAACAGAGTAAGAAACCTGCCAAACCTGGCAGACTTGGCAGTGGTAGGTTAATGGTTGGACTTGATGATCTTAAAGATCTTTTCCAACCTGAACAATTCTGCAATTTCAACTGAATAGGCTCCCAAAAGGCCTAACTGATAATTCACTGGCAGCCTACCTGCAATGATGTCAGTAGGTCTTTATTGCTGGGTTGGCAGACTTGATCCTCAGAAAGCATCCAGGCATCTACCTTCACTAAAGCCAAAGGCAATTAGTGAGCCTACAAAGCTCTGCAAATTCTGCAGCTTGCCCTGCCCCACACAGTAACATTAGCTACGGCCGGATGAAAATGAGGGGTGTTTGTCCCTGCCTGTGGGTCATTTACTGTTCAGCCCGTTGGGAGCAGGTAGCCAAATGGCCTTCTGGCTGAAGACGGCCGCAGCCTGCGTTGCTGTAGGCATGACCTGAGCAACAAGGAGGAAGGTAGCTTATTTGGTGCACGCACACCGCGGTGCTGGAAATCCTGCAATACTCAAGTAGGGACCTTCCCTACGCAACGGGATGGGCACCTTACAGTTCTTTAACACAGTCTACCATCATAAACCAGCAAGGAATGCCAGCCTAAGTTCAGAGATGTCCTGCTGCTGCCATGCCATTTTCACACATTTCCCCCAGCTCACAATACCCCAGGCCCTGATTTGTTTCCCTGTTGCTTTAAAGAGGCTACCACCCACGCTGGCCCGCGGGAGCTGGAGCTAGGTACACAGTCAGCTCTGCCCTGCTCGGCAACTGAGGTGCTAAAACACCATCCTACAGGGAGCTGCTGGCTCTGCTCACTATTTACAGCAACAAGCTTTCTGCTAGAATTAGGTATCAAATAATTTCTTCCAAGAAGCAGGTAAGAGGTAGGTGGCTTGGGTTGTTTATTATTGTTATTTAACTTACCTGTGGGATAGGACATCCATAATACCTCAGTACAAATACCCTTTCTGCCTACAAAGGTCTGAGCATTCCCATCTTTCCTTGTTAGCATGAGACTACCACACTGGTATGAAATTGTCTTGCACTGAGGTAGCTCCATGTTGCAGGGAGCAGAGTACTCCTTGGGATTGAAAACCATGGTGAAAAGCTGAGTGGTAAAACCTAGGTACTTGAGAGCAATGAAACCTGGCTTGCAGATCCTGCTCCAGGAAATACTTAGGAAAAGCACCACCAGTACAGCTTGCTGCTTACAGGGAAAGGAATCCAGAGTCTCACAGACAGGGAAGGAGACTAAACCTTGGCCTCTCCTTTCTTGGCTGCACTCAGCTGTTGAGTATCTGCTTGTATCCCCTTGCACAAGTGAGGGAAGAGGACTCAGTGCATTGGCAAGCGAGCTGCCAGGATGGCAAGTCCTCATGCTCCCATCTTACCCGTGTTGTGACTCTCAGTAGGGCAGAGACGCGAGGCGCAGGCTCAGCATCTCCTGCTGTCAGGACTCAGCTATGCCTGTATCCATTAACAGAAACTTGAATACCTGCCACATTAGGTGTGGGTTCACAGATGCCAGCGATACCCGTGACCAGTTCTCTCACACCCTGTTTGAGAATGATGCCCTGCTTATTGTGGGAGAGCCAGGTGAACGTCCTGCTCCTCGCTAACCCTTTGTTCTGCTGTCAGTTGGTATTTCCCAGACCCCAACAGCTCTTTTCAAGCCACATGCCCAGCAGCTGTGTGGGACTGCCCCGCTGAGGATGTCTGTCTGTCTGTCTGTATGTATGCAATCCTAAGGCAAGGGCCTTAAGTTATCCATGAAGAAGCAGTAATGAGATGAAGAAAGGTGCCTTCTGCTACATGTTTGCTGAGAAGAAAGTGACTCATCCAGTTGCAGGGGCGGGCAATTGAAATGCACAGCCCATCTCTTCGTTTAAGGAGGAACCTACCTTAATCCCATTGCATTTCTATTTATTTATTAACAGTGGTGGAAGAGATTGCAAGAGGAACGTCAGAATGTTCTAAGGTGCCAGTTGGGTGTGGTTTCTTAAAACTAGCCCCTTAACCCTAAAGACTTAGTTGCACTACTAAACCCAGAAATACAAGAGAGTTGGGTTTAATGAACTGGACAACACACCAAAGGAGACCTCCTTGTGCTGAGCTGCTACTCAACAGGAACAGAAACTGCCTTAACACAGCAGCTAGATTTTGTTGTTTTGTTTTCAAAAATGTCATCAATGCAGCCCTCCACCTTCTCATCTCTCATGTTGTGTTTTAACAAGTCCTGACTATTTCACCTTGAGCTGTCATTAAAACACTCATCTCCATCCTGTTATGGCCAGGAGCCTGGAATCATCCTTGCAGTGTTGGGTTAGAAGACATTCCACTTGTGACACTTGATACTTGGAGGACACACATGGCATAAAGGAAACACTGGCTGCAGTGAATGTGACGGAGGGAGCACGTTAATCCAGCAGGTACTCAGGATCCCAACGTCGGTTTAAGGAGCGGGATCAGCAGCTCTGACTACAACACCCAGCCTTGCTGCTGAGATAATGGCAAATACAACAGCAGAGCTGCACAGTCACTGCTCAGATATTGCACAGAGAAGAGAGAGATGCCTGCTGTGATTAAGGTTACAAAGAACTTTCCCCCAGCAAAGTAAGAGGGGACTGTCTGGGCACCTGGGTTTTATGCCAACCTAAGGGAAGAGGGTCAACCTCCCGTGTGTAAACTCTGCAAGGGAAGCAGCCGTGAACCAGAGAGTGTAAACGCAAGGCAAGTCACTAGCACTTTATCTTAATACACACTTAGATCAGCAACTTGCCAGTGAGGGGAACAATAGGTCAGTTAATGGCAACAGAGTTGTTTTGCAGAGAGAAGCACCAGGCGAGGCTGCAGGCAGTGCTGCACGCACAAGGACCCCGTGGCTGCATGCACTTCTTCTTAGAATGGTAAATTCCAGATATGCCTCTGAATCAGGCAAACTCTCTACTCCCCACTCGGCTATAAAGAGCAAGATTGTTTTAACCAAAAAGCCAAGAAAGGAAGTGTCTGGGTGCTGCAGCAAGGATTCCCTTAGACTGAGAGGGGAAAAGCACACAGCAGGGACAAGCAGAAAGAATGTATCTATAGATATGTACATATACCACAGTGCTGTAATTTTTGTATGTAGCAGTAATGTAAATAAATGTATGGTTTTTATAAGATACATATTATAAAAATCTATAAAGGCATATTTTTAGTAAAAACAATGCTCTACTTCTTTTGTAAATAGTTCTCTTCAGAATAAAACAGATCATTTATATGATACTGTCTCGGCTCTCAGGTCACTGCTTCTCTTACCTCGCTGCAGAACAAGCTCGCTTTTGGAACTCAGGCCCAACAGCATCTTTAGTGCTTCATCATCCCAAGCAATTGAGCCACATGAAGCATGTGCTCAGAGAGCAGTCCTGGAGAAAGAACAGTTGAAGCATTTGTAGCTCCTGCTGCACAGAAAAATAGAAAGGTGAGGTTGTAAATCTGCACCTTCCAGATCACCACCTTTACTGGCCTTTATATGGAGGCACAACCAAGTGTTAAGGAGTTTAGACACAAAACACAGATGGGACAATGAAACGTGGCCAGCTTGCACCAGTTGCAGTTCAGACCACCTACAGGTCCTCGGGATTCCCCCCTCTGTAGCCATAACCCCAACAGCGTGGATGGAAGCAAAGCCACCTCCCCACCCCCGGCTGCCCTTACGCTTCTCCAGGAGCAAGGACCCCAAAGGCAGGGCTAAGGGGATGCTGCAGGCACCGGGCACAGCCTGTAGTTCCTCTGCAGAAACTCCTACCAGCATTTCCTGGGACAGCAAGGAGAGGCTCCAGATGCTTTTTAATCAGCCCAGGATCCGAGCCCCGCTGCCTTTGAGGAGAAGCCTTCAAAGCTCACTCAACACTTCTTGTTGAACAGAAAGAAAAAAGATTATAGTAAAACCATGAGGGCTTTACCCACAGAAATAAGGTTACCAGTTCCAGCTTACTCTTTAACACTTAAAACCAGAACAGCAACTAAACACTTGAAAGCGTGAATTGTGGTTTTGCCAATACCCCCTGGGGCTCAGGGAAAAACGGCCCCTCTGTGGGGCAGAAGAGCTCGCCCTTGGATGCCACCCTCCACCTCCAGATGCTGGACAGCAGAGGAAAACAGAGCTTCAAAAAAGATTTGGCAGCTTGTAACCTTTATTTTTAGTTTTTTAAAATTATTTAAAAAGCATAATTAGAAACTTTCATTACAGAAATAATCCTAGCAAACCAGTTAGACATTCCATTGCTCAACATTTAGGAAACTTCACATCAGCACCACTAGAGACACAGTCCCCACCCCTTCCAATCCAATAGTCGGTGGTGGAAGCAGAGGGAACTGCTCCTCTACAGCCACCTCTAGGAGAAAAAAAATAATAATAAAAAAAAAAATAAATCCCACTTTAAGCCAGAAAGTTGGACACCTGGATTGGCAGAGTTCAAACCATGGCCACAAAGACCTGGACTCAAAGAGGAGCAACCTTTCCATATAAGAGAACACTCCAGGCTTGGGTGCACCATTTCCTCATTTTATTGCATCAATTCCAGTAAATTCAGAGGTTTTCTTCACCTCTGCCTGTATGGAGTTACTCCCTCTGCGCACGAGAGCCCCAAGGCAGCACAGCTGGGCCCTTTAATCCCACAGCTGTACCCATCACAGGCCAGCTCCATTGCAACAGGAGGGCTGGGAGGACTCCTTCCCTGTGCACAGCCCACACTGGGCAGCAGACAGGATGGACTGGTGGGACTCCAGCCGCCGCCCTTCCCCAGCCGCTCAAGTCTTACAATTATCAGAGCTCAACACTCCCAGTATCATCCCAGCTCAGTCTTACTCTTGGGTTACCAAGGAAAGATATGTGAAGAACAAAAGACGGGTGAAGGCAGCTGGATACGTACTCCCAGCACCTGAACTGATAGATAAAAAGAAAATGTGTTACACATTCATTGTTTGCAGTTTTTAAAAAGTCTTTGAAGTGATTGACGGTGAGGTGATTGTATCATCAGGGCTTTTACCACAACCCGTAAAAATCTAAACAAAACCAAAAAAAGCAGGCAAAATAAGTGACTAAAATTTAGCCTCTCCTGGGGGAGGGGGAGGAAGGGGGAGAAGTGGGCCGAGTCAAAGCTCATTGACATCGGTGAATCACATCCTACCAAACTAAGGCCAGCAATCCCACAGGGCCACTTACTGACAGACTGAGTACATCCACCTTCAAGGTCTTAAAGGAAGTCATACCCTCCATGCCTTTTAGTCATTTTAAGGAAAATCTCACTTTCTTAATTATTTCAGCCATTATTCAGGTGCTGAGCATGTACTTGCAGCCCAGACAGTTGATATTTTAGTTACACACATACACACACACTCTCCACCTTTACCTACATCTATTCAGGCTGGTGAACCGAGCCCTGGTTTTCCCACAGAGGCCAACGAGGGCTGGGAAAACACTGCTGAGTACAGCGAGACCAGTTTGTTCCCAAGGGTGATCCTCCACCACCACCACATAACCCAAGCTTTCCGTTTCTTTCCATCAAACAGCAGTCCTCCTTTCTACCAGAAGAATCCCGGGAATGATCCTGCAGCAGCTTTCATAGTCAGACATCAATCCAGAACAGCTGGATTTCTTTCTTTTCCTGCCTTTTCTCTCTCAAAAACAGAAGCTTTGCCACCAAAATTCACATTCAAGTTCAGATTGCCTATTCGTGGACAGGGGCACGAGAAGAAGTTTGGGGTTTTTTTTGGCAGAATCACATAGTTTTTGTTGTTCTCAAAAGAAATGGACCCTCACTCAGGACCCTGGCAGAACCAGAAGCAGAGGTCAAAGGAGTTAAACTTTGCTTTTTTGTTCTTTTTTTAAAAAAAAAAAAGTTTTATCCAAATGAATGCCACTTGTGCAGGTCAGTTTGGTTTTCAGTATCTTGGTACAAACTAAAGGACAGCAGAGGAACGGCCGGGCTGCAGCACAAGAAGGTGAAACCCAAGGACCCAGCCACAAATCTGGATCACGGCAAACTGAAATTCAAGGTCCCAGCAGCAGCACCGGCTGCCAGCCCAGGGGCTGGTGAATCGAAACCCCAGGCTCCGGCAGCAACACCTGCAATCCTGGTACCTAGAAAAACAAAGCCTGAGCCCCAGTAAAAGCCTGGAACTCCAGGTGAAGCCACAGGCCCCAGCGGCACCAGTTGCCAGCCTGGAGCCCAACAGAAATGAAGCTGGAGGCCCCAGGAAGGCGTTGCTGCCAGCCTGGGGCCAACTCAAAATTAAGAACTCGGTACTGTTTCTTTAAAAAGATGAACTCTGCAGTCCATGATTGGATGACATAAGCCAAAGCGACAACGGGGAGGCGAGGCCGGTTAAAGCAATATACATTATATACAAACTCTTGGGTTAATTAGTCCACTTGGTAGGCAACGTCCTTTCTTGTCTACAAGGCGCACTGGAATGAGCAGGGGAGGAGAGGGGGGCAAGATTCCATCCGATACCTTCTTGGCACTGAAGTGGGAAGGTGCCAGCGCCTCTTGATAGAAAACATGGAGAAAAAAGAATCTTTAAATAACGGCACAAAACTGAGAAAGTCCTCCCAAAGCCTGCCCCAGTGGAATTGCCCGAGTCTAGCTGGAGGGGCTGATCTGTCTGAGAGCAGAGTCTCTGCAGCAGGGAAAGGGCATTAGCAGCACCGCTTCTTCCTTTTACTGTTCTTCGTTAGCTTCACCACGTCGTTCTGTTGCTGCTGTTGCTGCTTTGCTAAGTTTTCTTTCTTTGCTCGCAGAACTAGCTCTGTAATGCAATTAAACATCTGCAAGAGAAACAAGCAAGTTCAGACCACCCAGGAACTCAGACTGGCTTTTGTGGTTCTTTTGAAGCGACTCCACTTTTCTAGCTATTTCCATAATGATCGTCCCAACCCAGTGCGGGCCAAGCGGAAACCCAGTACCCTCCTGACCCACTCCCAAGCTAAGCCAATAACCCTCTATCCCCTTTCCCAAACCAGTAAATAAAACCGAGGCCAGGAGTGAAGACTGGGCAGTCCCACCTCCCAGAAGCATCCCCCCAAGTGACAAGTCTTTCCCGAGAACGTGCTCGATGCCTTAGCGCTGCGCAGCTACTGAAACTGCATCGAGGGCTCCTTCACTTCCCTTCCCCAACCTCTGCAAACGCAGCCAGGCTTCTCTTTGACATTTTACCTACTCACTTGCAACTTGTACACAACATTTTATCTCTCTTCTCCAGCGGGAAGAATGCAAATATTATTTTTTCCCAAACCATTATCCCCAGATGGTTTCATCTGCCCTTTTCCGGGTATTACGTTACCTCTTCCACATTAATATTTTCTTTGGCGCTGGTCTCAAACAACTGGATCTCCATCTGCCCGGCAAATTTATAGGCATCTTCTGTTTCTACCACTTTTCGCTCTGGGTCATCGTTCTTATTCCCCACTAAAAAAAAAAAGAAGAGAAAAAAGGACCATAAAAAGAGGCCGGTTTGGTAGGTCAGCAGGTCAGCCCACCGGGACAGACACCGTCACTGTCTCTTGAAACTCACCCAGTATCCGGCAGACGTCATCACAATTTTGATTAATTTCATGCAACCACCGTTTTACATTCACAAAAGATTCTGCGCTGGTTACATCGTAGACAACGATGACCCCGTGTGTTCCTCTGTAGTACCTAGGGAGCAGGAGAGGACAACAGAGGTCAAGCCGCGTGTCGCCTCCTCATAGACTCATAGAATCATTCAGGTTGGAAGAGACCCTTGGGATCATCCAGTCCAACCATCAGCCCCACTCTACAAGTTCTCCCCTACACCAGATCCCCCAACACCACGTCTAATCTACTCTGAAACACAGTCAGCGCGTGCTCTTTCTCTTTCGCTCCGCTTCTACAAGGTTCATAATGAAACCCCAACTTCTGGCACTCAAGTGCTCCCATTTTCTTGCCACTGGGAGTCATTTAGCTCTTTTACAACAGCTAGATCACATGCTGTTCCTCTAAACCTAGAGTTCCCCACTCCTTTAGTCTATACAAGTAGGTTTCAAAGTCCAAAGACCGCTGTTCGCTTCCTCGTGCAGGTGGGGGAGACCTTCAAAGACGAAACCTCTTCCAGCTACATAAGCAAGAGGTGGTGGTGCCCCCGATATGTCCTCAGAACCGGCTGTGTGGTGAACCCGTCACGTTGTACAAGCCACAGCGAGTTTTGGCAGCAACGCTGTTATCTGTGAAAGATCACTTGCAGACTGAAATCTCAGCAGATCTACCTCCAAATATATTCAACCCTCAGTCACAGTTCTCTTGGGCTCACGACAATTTCTGTCGTGTTGAGCGACTGTGTTCTGATCACACCTTCCTACTCAACAGATCGACGCCATATGTGCATCCAATGAGCTCTGCTACCTTTAGCCATCAAAAATAAGCTTCATTTCTGTTTATTCCCATTAGTTTTGGGCAACCAGCCCTTTTAACAAATGATGAGCAATTCTGATAGGCAAGAAAAATATCTGAATTCAAGTTCCAGCATCATCACCTGCACGGACCCACGAAAGGCAGGCCGTGTGTGCACCCTGAGAATGCTGTATATAAAAAACACCCCAAATGCCACCTTCTCAGTTCTCAGCCACATTCACGGGGCTACCAGGTATTTTCTCTAGTGCAAATTAGACATTTGAGGGGAACAGAAGAGGGGAAAGTAACTGAAACGGGTGACAGTGAGGTCTTCACCAGCATCCACGTTTTAGACTTGCTGCAGCTTTATTATTTTCCTTTCATTTATTCCTCTTTCTTATGATCTATATTAAGATTTTTAATGAAACAAATTCAAGACTCCAGCATACCAAATCGAGGATTTTCTCTTAAATTCTGACAGCATTTCTAGAGCTTGATCTCTGACCACAAGCACCTTTTGCAGCGCTGTCCCTTCCACTGCACTTTAGCCATGCCCACTGTGACCACTGGTTCTCCCTGATAAATTACTCAGACTCTGCGGACGCACCTTTGAACCTTTTAATCTAACCCAAAGGCACTACTTCACAGAAGATCCCCAGGCTTTGGCTCACATCTGCTACTGACGTGGCTTTGAGCATGTCATCTCTTCCCCACCTTTAGCCTCATCATCCCTTCCATAGCAGAAGCCACTGCCTTTATGAACCACCCAGCCAGCCTTCCCCACACAGGTGTGTATCACACCCAGGGCGCACACATCTCCCCCAGCCCCTTCCTCACGTGGCCACTTTGCAGGGACAGTCCCTGGATATCAACACTCCTCTGCGATGCTCCGCAGGAGAGCCCACTCCTGGTCTCAGCTGGGCACTTTTAGAACACAGTCAAGTATTTCTTCCATGTCATTTTTTTACTTTAATTTATGTTGTACATTTGTTTTCTTGGGCATGGAATTATTTATTCCCAGCCCAGAAAAGATCCCGCACTTTCAAATATTCTCGTCCATTCCCAATCAGTTGCACTACTAGCTTTAAGACTTGCTCCAGCTGCATTTGTGCTCCTCTTCACTCCAACAGGCTCAACTTAGACCCTTTAGAGGAACAAATACTCCCTAGCCTGAACCCACACAGGCAAAAAGAATCCATCTTCTCTCCTGACACTAACCCACACTGCACAGTTTTTGATGGATACAGTTTTGGGTGATAGCATCAGGAAGGGAAAAAGCTCTGGTGTCTGATCAACACCTTGGATTTCTCTACATCTGAGTGCTCATCTTCAAACTCTCCTGTATCACCTAATAGTCTTAACTCTGCAACCCTCAGGCTGACCTACCACTTCCTCCCTGCCACTCAGCATCCCGCTTGCAAAGACAACACTCAGCCTTTAGAGAAACGCAGTGGTTCAGCGACACCTACGCAGAGCTGCTTCATTCTGCTGCACACACCATCACACCACGCCTGGTATCCCAGTCATCCAAACCAGAGGGCCCAACGGAGCATCCTGCTGCTCCTGCCTTGCCCACACGCCCAGGTTTTCTTCTTCCTTTCTAAGCCAAGCACATGATGCCAGGGAGTAGAATAACAGTCGGCGCTTGCTTCCAAGGATGAGGACTGTGGGCTGGACCATGCAGCAAGGACCGCTACTGTCTGTGGCATTCAAAACTCTGCAGGAGCTGGGAGCTCCTGCCACAAAGCACTAAGATCCCCAACCACCTCATCAGAAATATCTTCCCTTTGTGCAAGACAGCAACCCCTGACTCCCGCCGAGTTCCTACCAGCACAACACTGCTTCTATTTTTGGAAGGGCAAATTGTCTGGCACATCGTTTTAGAAAGGTTGCCAGCCCCTCATCTACACTAAAATGCCATTTTCTCCACTGGCTGGCATTACCTTTTAGCAGCCCCAAAGATAAAACCACAACTACCTTTTATTCTCCAACCCTTATGCCCCACAATCCACCTTTTCCTCGCGCTATTTTCTGACACCTTAGATACAGCCTCATGCCCTAGAGAACATTCTAGGCTTAACAAATGCAGCAAAGATTCTCCAACCCCGAGCACAGGACAGGACTAGAAAACAAAAAGCCATTTATCCTACCCCATACTTCAAATTTCAGAATGATGCAGTGCGGGATTGCTTTTATAACAAGTTGTAGGCTTTGGTGAGCAGAGAACAGATGGGGCTTTTGGCATTCAGGGAGGAGTAGGTGTAAATTTTGTGCTTTTGGCAACCAAGAGGTAGTTGAGGCTTTGACACGAGGGAAAGAATGCCCCATCTTCTTCCCATCCACATTTTAGGCAAGATGGAGACCAGAGAAATGGGAGCAGAGGAGAAATGAAGTTCTCAATCTCGGCTTCCCATTCAAGGGCTACATGACTGACGCCAGCTCTCCTCTATTTGGGTGGCATGCATGGACCCTACAAACCTCAGAGCTCAGTACCTGCTACTCCTAGTGATAAATGCATTAATGAAATACAGCAAATAGAAGTGCTAGAACAGCTATTGGTGTTTGGAGTGTCCGTGAAAAGCACCCCACTGAGGTGAAAGACAACCTAACCTGACCTGTATACCCTGCTATCTTCCATATGCCTGGAAATACCATGTAGATCTAAAGGCATTAAATTTAGCTTTGGTGGGGAAAAGGCTTACAAATTACAATACCGAAGTTGAAATAAACACAGCACCACCTAAGTTGCTTGTTCAACCTATACATTTATATTTAAAGAAGCTTAAAGTCATAAACTTACTGCCTGTGAACCGTTGGGTACTAATACTGCAGACCTGACACAGAGAACCTTCAGGAATGGTTAACCAAACTCACCATGTCCTTCAGCCACCTGCATTCTCCCCTCCCAGCTCTGAAGACTACCTTTCCAAGCAGAAGGGAACACCGTGCCATTCAAACACTACAAGGCACCACACAAGAACGTTCTCGGATTTCCCCGTGTAAATGCTTCCCAAGAAGAACACCTGGAGTTACAGTAACCAGTTCCATGAAGCAAGGCAGTAGGGAAGTCACATTTAGAAGAGCCAGAGTATTACTGACTTCATCAGTCCAGTGGGGTACATGTGGCCATTTTTCCAGAAAAAAAAGAAAAAGGTAACTGGCCAACATGAAAGACAGGTCATTAATTTAATCCAGCACTTGTTTGTTGTATACATTTCCCTGATTTTCATTCCTCTAGAATTCCCAGAGTCTCAGTTCCAGACACTTCTAATAATCTCTTTTCACACTCATCTTTTTTTGTTGGTTTTTTTTTTCAGACTCCTGGAAGCAGATCTATTGTCCCAGGTCGGTTGACTGGACTTTCAGCCATCATACCTGGTTTACAAGACACAGCAACTCCGTCATCTCAAAAAGCTTACCCTTCTCTTGAACATGCCATTCCACACAAATACGGGGCAGAAGGTCCTTCTGCTGTCACTGCTCATCCCAAACTAGCATCTGACAAGCATTATGCAAAACTTAAATCCTAAAATCACAGTCCCCAATCAGGTAATCTTATCTACAAGAGCAAATCAAGAACTGGTTGGTTGTGCATCCTAAAGATTCCTGCTAATACAGCCATAAGTCCTGCCATGCCACATCTCTGGTGAGTTTAAATCAGATTTAGAGTTTGGAGGATGTTCCATGCCAACCAAATTCACACAACGTGGCCTCTCCTCCCACCAGACACCAGCTATCCCAGTATTTCCACATTCAATAGACAGTAAAACCAGCTGCTTTTCCCAGTCTGGAATACTGATCTAGCTTAGTTTTCCTGAGCTCCTGTAGAACACTCCAGATTAACTTGATTTCTGTTCCTTAAGAGTTTCATTTGTTTTTTCAGCTTCTGTAGCTGTAGTCAAGTAGAATCAAAATAGAGCAACCTTTTAACATTTCCCAATTTTCCACTATTAGCTTCCTACCACCGCCACCATTCAAGGTCCACACAGCAGTACTTCCAACCTACTGCTATTATTACCAGATGGGCTCTAATTTCAGGCTTGCTCGCCAGGCTTTGGCTCAGCATCAATCTCAACTCCACCTTTAACTGCAAAGGGACTTCCTGGCCCACAGCAGAAACACCTCTGTATATCCTTAACCTCAATCTCACCCTCAGTCTAGTCACAAAGACTACTACACTCTGTTGAGGGCGCACTCACCCTCCGCCCGTGATTCGGTAGCCAAGCCCTTTCGTAAGTACCAGCTGGATTTGTCACTCGGTTTGGGACACACAAATCAGTTACAGTATGATTTTGCCAGAAAGAATAAGTAGAATGATTGTTAAAATCCAAATCTTGTTATCTTCTGCTTTTATAGGTGGTAAGTTTAGGTCCAGAGTGCCTTTTGAAAAGTACCAAAGAACACTGGACTGTTACAGCCAGCTGACCTAGCAGCAAGGGGAGCCCTCAGGACAACGTAACCAGCATTCCCAAAGCCTCTTCCTCAACACTTCAAATGCACTTGGACACAGGAACTCCTTTGCTTAAAGCTGCACAACATTCCCTGACCATGGGAGATTCTGTAACTACTTTACTGGAGTTAAAGCAGAAAAACTCAGGCCTTCACACTTGCCCAAGAGTGAAATATACCTCAGTCTGGTAAAAAGCTGTGCAAAAGGAAGTAGTAGCAGAGTTCAAACAGGTCATGGCATAAATGCCCTCCAACCATTCCAGCTTATCTGTTTTAAATGTTAATGAAAGAAAGAAAAAAATAGAGAAAACCCCACGCAAAGGCTGATCTGCTGCTATTCCCGTTCACAAAAGGAAGCCTCCTTTCCTGGTATTCCCCATTCAGTGCCGGATACCCGGGCTTTCTAAACTAGCTGGCATCAGCCCCACGAACCACCGCTCATTAACGCGGCTCCGAGTGGCGTCAGGGAATCTGAAAACAGGAAGGCCATCTGCTGACTCAGCAGTAATTGGGGTGTGCTGTGACGAGGCGGTGTGCCCAGCTGATGGGAGCTGCAGCAGCGCACCCGCTGCCTCCCCACCACCACTTCCTGCCCCGAGCTGCCGGCAGCGCCGAAACGAGAAGTGATGTCACCCACAGGAACCCCGCAAGAGGCACCCGAGTTTTTTTCTAGCTAAAACACTTAAGAAACAATGGGAGTAACCAGTAACAGCCGTGCAGAAGCGCAGGGGAAAGGGGCGGAGCACACTTCAGGCTCAATCCTGCCATTTCTAGCCGTTTCCACGTAACACAGATGCAGCCAATCTGACTACTTTTATGTCAAAGTTAATCAGGTGAAAACGCTCCTCCTCTCAAACAAGAGCCAAAAGAGAAGTCAGTCATGAAAGGCCAAGTGAAACACCTCGGTCTTTCAAGAATTAACTCTCATTAATAGCCAAAGGAAACACAAGTTCCATTGTCAAGTGTATTTTCCCCTCTTCCCCTAGTGCCGTGGTGAGCAGTGCCACCTCTACTGCAACCAGTATACAAATACATTTTATCCTCAGTCCCCACCACTGCAGCTCTGGGTGTGGTTTCTCCAGGAACAGGAAAAGCTGTGCACACACTGTTCAAAAGGACAATGAGCATGAAACTGAACTGGAACCAAGGAAAAGGTTAACTTTCCGTGGGTGTCTGCTCCACACAAATACAGCTGCTGAAATGCATTTGTCCTAAAGGAAAACTTAATATCGGAAATCCTATTCTTGGATCTCAAAGCTAGTCATTAGTTACAGGGCACCAACAGAGGGCTGTCACTCTGCACTATGCAACAGATACACAACCAGAGGGCGACCTTCTTGGACAGGCTTCAGAAAGAAGTTTTCTAGCCTATGCAGAGCAGTGAAAGAACTCCAGTTCTACCATTTGGAAAGGAGCAGCAAAGAAATATGACAAAGCTGGCACAGAAACGCACAGAAGGGTGAGGAAATCTGAAATCCCAGTATGGTATCACCACCACTATCGGCTGTAGAACAGCTGAGAGGAGTCCCCCTGTGCAGACAGCAAGGTCTAGCTAAAGTTAGCTCATCAACTGCAGCACTGAAATAACTAAACTGTAACTCTGAAGTACAAGATCCATACACCAAGCTACAGATCACTAAGCCCAGTTATACTCACGTTGATGTAATGGTCCGGAAGCGCTCCTGTCCAGCTGTGTCCCAGATCTGTAGCTTCACTTTCTCTCCATTGATCTCAACTGTCCGAATTTTAAAATCCACTCCAATTGTGGTAATGTAGCTGCCTGAAGGGAAAGCATAGGTGAGAACCCACATCTGGTTTCTTTCAGATGTCCCAAAGCACACATGCTATTTGGCAGTAGCTCCCAGATGGGACAGAAGAACAAGGTTCCCCCATCTGCTTGTCTTTTAAAATGCTGATCTGTCTACTTTTATCTGCAGCTAGTAGCTTTTCTGTAGCCCTAAAAGCCACTTCTCCCATGACACCCTTAAAATCTAAAGCTCAGCGTTACAAAACAGAATGATTCTGCTACCACGTCGGTGGTCAGGGGGAAGCACCCAAATACCTCAAGCAATAGACAGTGACTACACAAGTATTTCACTTGTGAAAAGTCTGAGATGAGGCTTTGCCTTAAATGCTCGTGCAATCACTGATTTTGAGTACAGTCCGCGCTAAGGGTTTCCTCCCAACAAATCAGTTACGTCGCAAACCCAAGTGGTTTAGCCACACTATTCCATCAGTCTGAATCCCAAATGGCCAATGGGAAGTCCGCAGGGAGTACAGCATAAGCAAGAAAACCTAGGCTGTTTCTGGAACCGTGTCAGTACTTAAATCCTGCAGCACTTTCAGCTGCAAGTGAAGATCAGACAGCGTGGCTGGTATGGGCTTATACCACGAGAAGGAGAGTCAGACACGTAATGCATTCCCAGTACAGCTACCAGTGGGTAAATGCAGAACAGCTCCTGCCCAGCCAGCAGCACCAGAACAGGATTGGGCCATTTTTCACTGATTGAAGTAAATGAAACACTCACCTGAGAACGTATTATCTGCAAAACGCAACAGCAAACTGCTCTTGCCCACACCTATGACAAAGAAAGACAGCAAGGTCCTTGAATATGAGCATCTTGTGCATCAGGTAACACAGCAGTATTTTACCCATTCATTGCATTTTTAACTCTTTTCTCAGCAGCTAATTTAGTACCATCCACCTTGACTACTGGTCTCAGTGTGCTCCTTGAAGATACGGCCACGCACAATGCAGTCCCTCTGCGACTCGGGATGTTTCTTGGAGCAGTACAAAAGGGTTGGGTTTTTTTTTGTCCCATCCTTCCCCCAGCCCTCAGCAAGCTCCCAACTGCAGTAGCTCTGAGCTGCAGTCAGTTTTAAGAGGTCATAAAAGAGTAATAACTGAAAGCAACTTTACGATCAGTAGACTTTCATTTGCTGAGGAAAGATCCAAAAATGAGTACGTGGTGCTAATTAGCAAGTTCTCAGAACACTGCTCTAAAGGGCTCCACTGAATCCCATTTGCACACCCTGCCTAAGGCCACTGCCTACCTCCCATTCACTCCTGCCCTGCTGAACGGCAGTGGAATTTGGACTACTTAGACAATCAGACTAGGGTTTGGTGCTATAAAGCTTACGTTATCGTGGCCACAGTTTAACAGAAGCCCAAGCCAAACAGGGGAGTTGGGAGGCATTGTTCTGCACCGCCATCCAAAGTAGGCTGGTTCCACATCTAACAGGAAGGACACATACCTTGCTGAAGTCGTACCTTTTGCCAAAATGTGCCAGGGAACACTTCCCTAAGTGCTTTGAGGGGCACTTCAGCCAGGTTTCCCTTACATGATTTGTTTGCACCCTGATGACACCCTGTTGCAGGGAGCATTTTTCCCAGTGCTTCAGACAAGAACCGTATGAAGCTCATTCCTGCACACCCCGCCGAGGGACCCCGGGTCTCAGAATGCCTCTCTGCTGTTATCTCTGCGTTACATCTCTGCTGTTAATGGCCCTTCCTCTCCCTCCCTCCCTAGAAAAATAGTAGTCTGCTATGGCATGAAGAGGAAACTCAACTTCACCAAGGCAGTTATCTATTAAAGCTTTTCAGGTAGAAGTTACTTAAACCAATTGTTTTCTTGAGGTGTAACTTGCAAGTTCTCCCCAGCACCAAAAGAAAGAAAACCAACCCAATCACCACCAACAAGAAACAACCCAGCCACCCACCCACCCCAAAAAAGACCCCAACACACAAAAATCTGCAAGATTCCAGTAGGCCAATTCTCATTTGCAAAGTCTCCAAGTCACCAAACATCTGGAGAAGCCACGCTCACCTCTGAGTATTACAAATCTTAACCAAAAAAAGAAGGTTATTAAAAAATATGAAGTTACAACATGCCTACACCGAATACCTCTGAGCTTGAAAAAGGCAGTAGAGCAGTTCCTAAACTTCAATAAAGGGCTGGTTATTTGGCAAGAGCTAAAGCCCTGCAAAATAGTCAAAATACAAGCTGGCTAAGGTTAAAAAAAAAAAGCTTTCTGCAAGTCCTGTGCTTCTTGATGAAGCACCCTCGGCCTCCAGCTTGACAAAAAGAAAGTAGATGCTGGAACCCACAGACTCGTCAGACCACACCACCTTCTTCAGATGTCAGGCAGCCCTGGGCTGTGCTGCAGAGCTGCATGGGCTGCACATGACCGCTGCCTTGTCAGACTGTCCTCCTCTGCACGGACACCGGCCCGTCTCCACCGCTCTCACCACCGGGCCAGCTGCTGGAGACACCTCCTGAGCTCACCACCTTCTCCGTGTTCCTGGTGACAACCATATCACTGAACAAATGCTGCCTCTGACCCTCGCTGCTCTGAATAGAGAAACCACACTCTTTGTGACCCTCCACTTCCTACACAGAGTTATTTGAGGAGCTGAAGAGAGAAGGCTGGCAGGGCTGCTTAGCTTGAAGAAAGCAAAATGAAACAAACCAGAAAAACGCCTATTGGCTTTGCAAAAACAAAATTAAAAGCAAATTTCGGTGCCATCCCAGTTTCCAACCCCTCTGTCTTACTGAACGGTGGAGTGAATTACAGAAGAACCTGCAAAGCACAGATCATCTGTATTATTTTTAAAAAATTGGCACAATTGAGATCAGCAGCAGCTTTTCATGAGGACCTGTTCTAAAAACACAGAAACCTACTACACTCTTGACATATTTGCATACAGGGGAAGGCAAATGAAACCTAATCATCCCATCCAGCATCACTCCACTTCCTATTACAAGGAATAAACATCAATAAACAAGACAAGCAAACTGCTTGGTGAAAGCAGGGAGGAAGCCTTCCTGTTGGGGTTAGCAAAAACAAAAACAAAAATCAATACTCCAACTACAGAGTGAGATTTAATTACAACAACAGGGAACCACGGGCAACCCAGCAATTCTCAGCACACTTTTTTCCTCCCGCTGCAGACACTGCAGGGACTCAAGAAGCCTCAGCTGAGAAATGTCATCTAATTCTTCAAAACGAGGAGAAGTCTTCCTTGGAGTTTCCACCATCCTGTTTATCTTGCCTGCACAGTTTTGAAACTCATCAACAAGCAACAGAGCTGCTGCCTTACTCAGAATGCAGCATTGGGATTTAATAACCCACAGGCTCCCAAAAATGCCTAGGGTTTTAAGCTGTTTTGAAGCTCTTGCCCTTTCTCCCTCTTTAGATCCCTTCACGCAGGCACAGTTTAGTATAGAATACAATATTTGTATGTGCAGCTCAAGCTTCTGGAGGTGACAACTGCCAAGACCGTGCAACATTACACTTTCACCCAAGAGCCATGCCTCACTGCATGCCAGGACCTGCTGCCGTACGGACCACACCTCTATTAAAAGAAGAGGGTGGATGCCATCTTTTCCAGTTTATGGAAATTAAACTGTAAGCTGTTGGAGTGTTACCAACACTGAACCGGACTGAAGGCAGGAATATTCCCAGTCCCCATTTTTATGTCCCTAAACTAAAGCACCAGACACAGGCTGAGTTCACACACCAGCCCTCCAGAAGTTTCTGAAACTGCTGTGGAAGGATTTACTGGTCTATTTTCAAAAACACGCAAATACCCCTTATCCCTGACTATTTTAGACATTTGCATCCTACACTGGAACTGAAAGCACACAAAGCTACCAGCTTCTCAGGGATTTATTGAAAATAAAGCGACAAACTCTAGAACCGAGACTTCAGGTTGAAGCACAGAAAGAGTCTTAAGGCATAATTAAGACACTAAAGAATATTAAAACGCAGGAGCTGCCGCAATGGACACAATGGTCCCTGAACCCTCGATGTCCTGAACCGTCTGTCACCGGGAAGGGAATTCCCTCCTCATCCCACCAGGAGATTAGTGGGTGCCCTCAGAGGAAGGCTGAGGTTAGCGCGAATGCCGATGCTGCCCTGACTTAGACGTGCCTAATCTGCCTTTTCCTAAACCTCGCCAAGCTATTTACCATAATATCCCGCGGTAGCCAGTTCCGCGGGTTCACCGGATAAAAACCGAGGAAGCCCAAGCAAACGCCCCCTCTCATTCAAAGCGCGGCGGTCCCCGGGCTGCCC
>VZTM01010000.1:834124-848548 GCA_013400555.1 Jacana jacana | reverse complement strand
GAGGTTGGTGCTGGTCTCTTCTCACGGGCAATGAGCTACAGGACAAGAGGGAATGGGTTCAAGCTGCAGCAGGGTAGGGTTAGGCTGGACATGAGGAAAAACTTCTTCACAGCAAGAGTGGTCAGTCAGTGGAATCAGCTGCCCAGGGAGGTGGTGGAATCCCCATCCCTGACTGTGTTTCAGAGTAGATTGGATGTGGTGTTGAGGGATCTGGTGTAGGGGAGAACTTGTAGAGTAGGGCTGATGGTTGGACTTAATGATCCCAAGGGTCTCTTCCAACCTAAATGATTCTATGATTCTATGATTCAATTCTATGGGAATTGGTCAGGAGGGCTTCAGTTGGTGCTGAGCCCATCTTAGGTCAGGGGTAAAATTGCTGATTTTCCCAAGTCCCAACAGTATTGTGACTCCTACCCCCCAGGCTACACCAGAATGTATCCTGCTGTTTGAGGCATTAGTATGGGGAAGAGAAGAATGCTTCCTGTTTGCTGCTGCTGCCATAGCAAATCGGTTCTAGCAGAAAGCGTGTTCCCCTGTGGTTACATTTCATGGTCTCAAATTTTATGATGTGTAGCATTGTGTTCTCCTCCCTTCATCGTGGTTACACACAGGGAAGGTTCACACACACACCTCCCACCCACCCCATTTGAAACATCACATTAATGCTGTGGCTTCTCAGGTGCAACCAGCTTCTGGGTAGTTTCATAAATCGGATTAGGCTCGTCTATTACTCTACACAGAATGTAAAGCTCATGTTTCCTTCTAAAGATTTGTACTCTGAAACAAGATTTTCACTATTTCCATTAAATGGCATGAAAGGTATTAGTAAATTAAAATAAACTTTTACAAAATAAGTATATGTGGCCAGGTAAAATAAAATACTGCTTTTGTGGAGCAGTACAACTCATTGTAAAGAAAAAAACCAAACCAAACCCCTAAATCTATACACTGGAAGTGCCAAGTGTCTTGTGAAGCCTTTGAGGAACTAATAGAGGACTTTTCACATCTAAAACACTGTCTGTAGTGAAAAATACTTTGGAAATAAATATTTACAAGTGTCATGAAATGTCAGTTCTGGCTTTGTTTTAAGCCCTAGCTTGCCTCAGTTTGGCAGAAGGGGTTTTTTATTAGATTACAGCACCACCCCCTCTACAAACTACACCCCGGAAAAAGCCGGTCCAAAAAGTAAATCACAGTATAAGTTTGTTGATAAATGAATTTGTAAAAAGAACAGTTTACACCTGAAGGATCAAAGTCAGAGCCTTTATTAAATGTTCCTTCTTTAAACAGACTGCATTTAATCCCCCTTTCGCGTTTGTGATTTCTGAGGCTATTTTAAATACTTGGTTTTTACAGGGATTTTCAGTCTCCAGAACCGTCACAAGCAGCAAGTTAGCAGTACACAAAAACAATACGCCTTAAACTCTTCACTGAGCTCTGTTCCTGCTCCACGGGGTCTGTGGAAAAAACCAACAATACTGCCAGCACTGGAGTTTTTGCGCAGACCCTGGGAAGTAAATAGGTGTCACCAGAGCTGAAGCTTGATGTGCTCTAGCCACAGCTCACAATTGGCCACGACTGGCCAGTATTGATTAGTATATCTGTTTCTTGCGCATTATCTATGTCAAAAAGGGGACCAAATTTTCAATTTTCAACTAATGTGGGTCTAATTAAGGCTATTCTGGTATATTTGATACTAAAATACTCTCTGGGAGTCCTTTTCATGAAATCCCATCAGAATTAACATTTTCAAAAATGAAAACATTTAAAGTAGGTGTTGGAGTTGAAATGCTGATGCAGCGGTTGGTTCAGTGTTTTCTTCTCTTCCGGAGCTTTCATTATCACGTCAGTATAGTGTCATCTATTTGTTCTTCAGAGTCAGCCTGGCCAGCCAGCTTCTTCAGGGATCTCCTGCAGCTCTCGTTGAGAAGCTCCAAGCTGGCAGCGTCTAGAATCTTGGAAACCGACTGCGGAAGAAGGACACCACCAGTTACCAACTCCTTACCACGTACCGTTCAATAGAAGAAGAAATGTGAGTGCTTACAAGCTGTATCTATTTAAAAATCTTTCAAACATACCAAAATCCTTCATCTGGTTTTGTGATTCCAGACACTGGAATTATCCAGAAGTGGTTAAAAGACATAGAAAAGAGGTCTGGGAATTGATTGAACTTTGCAGAGTAGGGCTGATGGTTGGACTTGATGATCCCAGGGGTCTCTTCCAACCTAAATGATTCTATGATTCTATGATTCTATGAATGGATGGACAAAGCAGCCCACCCTGAAATACTCTCTCTGGCACCACTGATGCTGCAGGGGGATCATACACCTGACAAAAGCAATCAGCTGGCAGTCCTAGGTCAGGCACCTGCAGTGCATTCAGGGCTTTACAGCACTTTGAAAGCAAGGCTACCATGGAATAGTAGGAATAGGAATGTCCCAGTCCAGCTGTTTTCTAAGAGATTTCCAGCACGTTCTGGGGCTCCAGACACCACTGAACCATGCGCAGAGCAACGTGACACAACCTCTACCAATGACTGTTCTCCTTTCTCATACCTCAAGCACTTCTTCACCCGCTCTCATCTTCAGAAGGTTGACAATAGCTTGGTCGCTGTAGGCTCTTACACTGGTGTTTTTGTCCTTTGTGTTGTCCAGAAGTGCTTTGAGAATGGGTTTAATTGTCTGAGGATCCAGCGAGGGAAGATGGTTTTTATTTGCCCACCAGATCATCTTTTCTGCAACTAACTTGATGTCACTGGATGAGTTCTGCAGACACTGAAGGAGGCAAGGATGGGCTTAAATTCAGATGTGCCAAGGACAGGTGTTTAAAGCACAATTTATCTTACGTTTTTAATTAAAGTATTTTAAATTCTGACAAGAAAAGCAAGCAGTTTTGGACTCGCAGGCACACAAGACAAACTTGTTATCAACAGGTAGGACTAAACTGTGCAACAGTAAGAGAAGATCAAACCTTGAAAAACCAAGACACCTTTTCTAAAGAAAACTTCTGAAAATGTAGCTGATGACAGGGTCACACACTTCAGCGGGCTGTCCCAGGAAGAATGACAATGACCTCTAAGCACAGCAAAAGCTGACAGTGCCAGCACCTCTGTAAAATACCCTCAGTCCAGCCAAGTCAGTTGCTGGTTGGAGCATAAGGTGCCTTTCAACAGCGGATTTCATTTTAAAAATTAAATAAAATATATAAAGCTCAGTTTTATTTTACTTTTATCTCAACACATTTCAAAGATGAAAGCTGACAGCTGAATGTCAACCCCATCTGGAATATTGTGTCCAGTTCTGGGCCCCTCAGTTCCAGAAGGACAGGGAACTGCTGGAGAGCGTCCAGGGCAGGGCTACCAAGATGATGAAGGGAGTGGAGCATCTCCCATAGGAGGAAAGGCTGAGGGAGCTGGGTCTCTTGAGCTTGGAGGAGACTGAGGGGGGACCTCATGAATGTTGATAAATCTGTAAAGGGTGAATGTCAGGAGGATGGAGCCAGGCTCTTCTCAGTGACATCCAATGACAGGACAAGGGGCAATGGGTACAAGCTGGAACAGAGGAGGTTCTGCTTAACTGTGAGGAAAAATACAGTCATGGCAAGGGAAACAGAACACTGGCAGGGGCTGCCCAGGGAGGTTGTGGAGTCTCCTTCTCTGGAGACATTCAAAACCTGCCTGGACATGTTCCTGTGTGACCTGCTCTGGGTGTTCCTGCTCCGGCAGGGGATGGGACTAGAGGATCTTTCAAGGTCCCTTCCCATCCCTGATGTTCTGTGATTCTGTGTGATTATTCATACTGTGATAAAGGTATTGTGATACTTTACATCAGGTAAATTGAAAAGAAATGTAAAACCTGAAAATGTAATGCATTTTTACTTACAATAAGGATGACAAACTAAAACCCACCTCTCCTGCTCCAGCACTACCCCTCATTCTGTCTGCCCCTCTCTTTTCTAAGAGGTTAAAAACATCCTGAGGTTCTAATGTTCAAAATTCAGATCCTGTCTGCCATGAGGGATATTTTTAAGGGGAGGGAAAAAAAAAAACCAACACACCCCACAACAAAAAACCCAGAGCAACCAAGAAAAAAGGGAATTTTGAGATAAAATATTTAAATAGCTCTGAATTGAAAAAAAGCATTAACTTCAGTACTCTTTTTTGAATCTCCGTCTTTAGGAGTTACTCCATCCCACAGTAGTGGCAGTTAACAAGTACTGCAGCAAACCCAGGGAAGGAAAGAGCTGGTATTTTGCATATTTCTAACAAGGGTCCTTTTGACCTTCAGCTGTCTTTAAAAACCTGACCATCCCGCTGTCTGCTCTCTGCCAGCTCTTTGCTACTGCACAGGGAAAAGCTGCAGAAAGATCAAAAGCCAAGTTTCCATATTTCAGCAGGGATAGGAAGTGCTACAGGTGATGCTCTCTGTACTTGGCCACAAAAAGACCCATCTAGGTGTCTGAGCATTAGGTGATTTAGAGCTTCCCAGGATGAGGCAGCCAAGATTTCTGGTTTTATGCTGGGTTACCCCACAGAAATGTGGCAGAGCAAGGCACCTGTGAGTTACCTCAAACAAAGACTCAGATCAGCTGAGAATAAATCCTTACCTTAATAAAGAGGTTGGAAAGTTTTGGAGGCAGATTCCCTTCTTCTTCCATGTGGTACTTCATGAGAAAGCCCATCCCTCTGATGCCACTAACTGCAATGGGAATCTTCAACAGAAGGACAGAAATTGGTGTTATTACAGCAGAGGTCAGCAGCCTTTCTAACCAGGCTCACGGGCTTTTGGGCAAGGCTGAACCGACCTTCCAAAGAAGTGGGGAAAAGATTGGCTTAATGTCATTGGGCAGTAGGATGAAAAGATCATAATGTGACTGTGAGCCACAGGGAATATGGTGGCAGGTCCCACAGAGCCCCCTGGTTCCCGGTACCAAATCACTCATTCAACCCTACATTTAACAATCTTCCTCCCCAAATGAAATATTTGCACTTTTAAACCCAGCCTGTGAATGAGAACTCGAATAGGGAAACAGAAGCATCATTTACTTCAATTGAAGCTATTCCGCGGGTGAAGATTATTTAATCTTTATCTCCCCAGAGAGACTAAGAAAAGACTTGGAGCAGTTGTGTAATTTCACTGTAAAAGTGCATCCAGCCAAGGGAGAAGCTTCAGACGGGACCTGGGGGTTTCTGCTGTTCGGTAGCTCAGAACCTGCACACCCTTTACAGCTTCTCCCAACAAGTTTCTGTGAGAGAACCTGCACGTAGCACTCACCCTGTCCGCGGTGGCGTTGCTGAGGATCATCTCCTGAACGCTGCCGTAGTACCTGGGGGAGCAGAGCCTGCTGGGAGCAACGTTCACGGCCACCGAGAGCGCCAGGCTTCGCCCGTGTCTCACCATCCAGTCAATGCCAGAGATGTCTGCTGCAAATGGGAGACCAGAACAATAGTGAGGCTCTTGCTGCCTGTTCCTCTTCAGCTACAACAGCTTTTGTCAGTCTGTCCATTGGCTTCCATAAAATGAAATACTAAGCAGCATCCAGAGCAGTGCCTTGCTTCCTCTGCTGCTCCCAAAGAGCCAGGCAAACAGGGTTAGAGCACCACCTCTACTGGACAGGACACCTGGGCACATATGGAAACCAGACACAAGCGAGTGACTCTGCATTTGTCAGACGCACATCAGGTAGAGGAGCTCGGTATCAGAATTACACGAGCTTTGACTCTTGAATTGTACAAGCTGTGCAAACTGAAACCAGCCAGTGGATTCCCCTTTTTAACACCAGAGGAGAGCAACCCAGAGCGCTCCCAACCCCGGTGAGTGTTCTTCTGTCTAACCTGGATGCAAATTAGTTAATTCTCCAAAAGGATCTGCAGCCACCAGATGTGGCCTGCAATAAGCATAAGTCAATCTAAGATCCCAGTGCCATCAAGAGAGGTGGAATGCCCCTCCCCTTCTCCCTCCCTGGCCATGCCATCACCTCCCACCCTCCCTGTGTCAGCACCAGCAATCACTTAGCCATACTGGTATTTGCATCTACTCATCTGAAAACAAATCCAGAAAAATACTAGAGATTCCAGTTTTGGATAAAGAGGAGGAACCTAAATAATTAGTCACAAAGTTTTCCTGAACCCAGCAACTCAGGAAGCATCTCCCCTGCTTTGAGAGTCGGTGGCAGTCACCGTAAACAGCTTTACCTACCCAGTAAGTGCTGGTGGAGAACAGTACCGAGCTCCTCTTCGGACAGAAAGGCGCAGAGTTCTCCTAAGCAGCCAGCTGAGGCCATGCGGGTGGCGTCCTACCGAGGGAGGGAAGAAGTACCACTCAGTCCACATCAGAGAGAAAGAGGGAGAGCAGCAAGTGCCGGGTGGTGATACGCCATCAAAAGGGAAGGAGGAAATAAATCTTAGGAGACACCTTTCACTCCTACTGCCTGTGGAGTTTCTGGTACATCATGGAACTTAAAACCAGTTCCACAGTGAAGAAAAGCCAGCAGAGAGGAATGAGAGACCTGGACATGTTCCTCTGTGATGTGCTCTGGGTGTTCCTGCTCTGGCAGGGGGATTGGACTAGAGGATCTTTCAAGGTCCCTTCCAATCCCTGAGATTCTGTGATTCTGTGTACAGAAACGCTCGTTTGTTAAATTTGAAGTTGGAAAGATGACAGTGAATGTTTTCAGAGATGTGATAGGTTAGGCTCAGTCTAGAAAGTGTTGCTTCCAGTCATCCCTAGGTGAGTTTCTCTCTCTGTGACAAGCTCATGCTAATTTTAGTTCCAGGCTTGGGTTGTTGTGGCTTTCTTACGTGCCCATGCCGACACGGCTCCCTTCTGCCCTGAATCCTGCTCTCCACTGGAAGTTCTGCAATGTTCCCTATTTCGGGCATGCCAACAGTTACAGGTCTCTGTTGCCCAGATTTAAACATAGGGAAGAAATTACTAGATTATTAATTGTTATTGCACGGTCGATGCCGTTGCTCTCTGCCATCTCCAGAATTCCCAACCTTACACTCGGAGATTCCTGTTGGGAGTAAAATGTGCCGTTACCTGACAGACCCCACCGGCACCTACACCCACAGGTGTGGGCACACAGTGAAGGGACTGCAGGTTTGCTCCAAGATAAAAAGCAAACGTGACTTCAGAGCTGCCTCAGGCACGTTGGTGAGGAGCTTCAGGTCAAGCCCACACAGAGGGTTGCTAAGGAAACCTTAAACTCACAGGTTTTCAGTGACTGGACAGGGCTCTGCAATTCTTGCACCTGACCCTGAGCTAACACACCGCAGGGCTCTCACAAGATCGATTTCACAGCCCAAACTCAGTTCAGTGAGCAATGCCCAACCACATGCTTCTTTACAGAAGCTTCTTTGCACTCTATCATTAGTAATCTCCCCTGGAAGCTCTTTTAGAAAATAATTCTGTTAGAAAATGCAGATTTTAAATGTCGGACTGAGGCTGCCTACGGCTGGGTGGTGGAAGCAGTACCTCATCGTGTCCCAGCATCCCTAGAAGCACTGTGCTGATGTTCTTCCGAATCGCAGCATCGACTTTGGCACCAGCTCCTCGTGTGACGAAGCGCAGAGCCTGCAGCATCGTGTCCCTAGAAGCCATCACAACGCACACTCAGACACCTCTTCTCCCCCAGCCCCAAGGAGGAGGAACTGAGCTCAGGGTACCCCTAACAGTTCCTTGCACAGTTGAGGAGGCTGATACTTTCTCTGCTCTGCTGGAAACTCCATGCTAGAGGGTATTTCCATGATTATATGTCTGTTTCTGTCTCCTCTGATGTAAATATTTTCTGAGTATTCCAACATTAAAAGACTTCTCAAATCAGGAAGTTAATTCCTTAGGGATTGGTGTGTCTCATACACCAGAACAGCTGCATCAGGTCAGACTGACACCCGATAGAGTCCCGGGTGTGACGGTGGGGTGTGCAGGAGAGAGCAGACGGGGCAGATCCCAAGCAATGCTTCCCCTGACACAGTCACAGCCTCTCACCCAGCGAGTCCCCACCATCCCCATCCCGTGTTTTACAACCCTTGATTAACGGTCATCTGCTTTCCCTGCTGAGTACAGCTCAGTCTCACAATTAGGGGAAGGTGAGAAGCAATTCTTCTCAAATAGCTGTAATAGTTATGTTCCTTCATCCTACTCCTTTCTCTCATCCTTAATTAGCAGGAAGGTCTGAGACACCAGCTGTGGCTCACCTGATGGCAGAGTCATCGCTGGTACGAATCCCATTCAGCAGCTCCGTAAAGAGAGGATCCACTTTTACATGGATGATGATGAGTTTACCGAGAGCATCGGCGGCTTTAAGGCGAACAGCGCGGTTTGAGTCTTGCAGGGCTTTGGTGAAGGTCGTTTGCAACTGGGGCAAAAATGGTTTCAGGGCAATTTCAACCTGTACCAGAGATGAGAGACAGGAAAGTGGCACAGTCATTTTCTAGCCACTGTCTCAGACTCAAGGCCTGAGAACACACGGCCTCTTCTGCAGCAGTTAGTTCTCACAAACAGCCCTTTCTCAGGTCTAACACACTCCTAGAATGGGAAAACATGGAACAATACCACAAAACTTGACCCTTTTCACATCTAATCTTATTTTCTGCACACTGAAATAGAAGGGTAACGCTGCTGAAAAATTTCACACTCTCAGACAAGCCTTTTGTAAACAGAGCACTGAAAGAAAAGCTCAGTTCAAAGATACAGAAGGTAATCATCTTTGCAGCTAAGTCCTAAAAATGAGGACAGAGGAGAGAACAACTACATGGTGATTTCTGACCACTTGAAAGTGGGATCAGCATTTAGCAATATTTCTTAGAAACCCAGTGATTGAAGCACTGGGGCTTTACTGGTGGGCCAGAAGCTGCTGAAGAATGCAACCCGGTTACAGTGTCATTGCTAAACCTCGACCCCACCCCAGCAGACACCCAGCTGTGTTCACGGGAACAGCAATGGGTATTTCTGAAGGCAACCACAGAACACCTTCACAAACTACAGTCAATTCCTCTTTGGCTCTTACCTTGGCCAAAAGAAGGCTTAATGTTTCGAGCAGAGCAACCTTGACGTTCCAGCTGAAGCGATCTCCCAAGATGCGAATGAGTGGCCCGGTGATGCTCACCACGGATGGTTTCAGAGCTTCAGCAGATGTCAGCTTAATAACCAGCCCTAAGGCCTTTGCTGCCTCCTCCTTCTGCTCTGGATTACCAGTTAAAACACCTTCCCGCAGCACCAGGAGTATGGAAGTCACTCCCTGTCATGAGCAATGGATAAAAAAGCTTAGAAGCTAAGATGCAAAAAATACGTAGCTTCTTTTTTGCTCCTTTTAAACACCAGATGCACAAAGTTGGGAGAGTTTCTCTTGATTTCCTGTTGACCTTCAGCTGCTTGCTTCCACATTTACAGAGCTGCTTTTATTTGGTTTGATTTCATGCATCTACGCCTCACCGAGCCAGTTGCTATGAGAAAAGTGGTGGCGGTTCAGGGAATTTTTAAACCCGAGAAATTTGGCAGAGGAGTCCAGCTTTCCTCCCCCACAGAAAGCAAGCAGCGACCATGACTTACATCCATAACAGAATTGTCAAAGCTCTGGTTACAGGAGGACTCCTCTGCAGGGTAACTCAAGAGCAGCAGTAACCTACACAAAGTCTCTCCCCCAGTATGGGTCTGAAAAGCCCCAGTAGTCACAGCCGTAAAGTCACATCAATCGGTTCCAGCCAAAAGTGGGGGGGGCGGGGAAATATAAGGGCTGTGACAAATCCACACTCATTCTGCTCCTTTACCTTCTTAGGGATACAGAACCCTGGCACGTGCTCGCCTTTGGCCTCGTTCCCTACAATCCGGATATCCTTGTGCAGGTCCTCAATGAGAGCCAGCTGGTTCCCAGCGTCTAATTTCTGCAGGAGAGAAGGGTAAGACAAAAGATGGGGCAAGGCAGCATCCAGCCATTCCTTCTGAATTCTCAGGTGTGAGAAGACACCCATTTCCTGCCTCCAAAAACCCAGGATCTGGCTCACAACGCTGAAGTCAAGCTCATAACTCAAATCCTTGCAGTATTTACAAGTGTAAATAGAGTTTATCATCAACACAGAAGGCCCCACTTAGCCAGTATTTTACCAGTTATCCCCAGTTTCTCCCTGCCAGCCATTACCCCTCTGACCTTTATCACCTTGGTGATGGCATTAAGTGCATCCCAGCTTTCATTCAAAACCACAGGGTTGGTGTCGTTAAACAGACGTATCAGGCCCGAGACCAAGCTCTTGAGATGACCAGTATAGTCGGCTTTTGTCTTGGAGCAGTAGATGTTCAGCATCACAGCTGCTGCCTGTCTCATCCCCAGCTCAGGGCTGCGGGTGGCTTCTAGTAAATCTTCTGTTATAATTCTCTGCCCGGCATCATCTTCCACAGACAGGATCACAGACTGGCAGTTTGCCATCTCCTAAAGGGTCCAAATTCAGCTGGTGTTAACTCTCAAACAGAACAAAAGCCAGGTTTATTCCCAGGTTTCCCTGAGTTATCCACAGCATCACAGCTTAGATACTACCACCTATCCCACTCACTAACTGTTTTTCATTAAAAACTTGGTTCCATCACCATTAAGGGCTCAGTTCGGTCATGGTGCAGGCAGGGATACAACCAGTGACCACGCTGAGGACCGGCTGGCTGAACTGGTTGTTCTCCAGCTGCCGAAGGGGCTAATTTACAGAAATGAGAGCAGCTCGGTCTCCCCGAATTTACTCGCCCCTCAGAGACTGTGGGTCTCATAAGATAACATATTTTTAATATAATACTAATTAATTACAAACATATCTGTGGGTACATCAGGGATCTCCACAGAAGCCAAGCTAATGGGCACCCAGAGCAGATGACAACGGGGCTCTGTCACCACCATTCCTAATTCACCGACTGATGTACACATCTGTCCGCAATGGCAGCCCCAGGGTGTTCTCTGGAGTCCAACCACCAGCTGGTTCACAGGCAGTGCAGGAGGAGCGCTGCATGCAGAACAGGAGATTTCCTCCCTTCAGCCCTTCCATCTCTCGGTTCTTCTCTACCCAGAATAAATACAAAGTTAACCAGACACGCTGGCAGCTCTCCAGGGACAGGCAAACTGCGAACTGTGCCGTGTTGGAGGCCAAAGAGACTTTTACGTGGATACAAATAGATTTGGAAAGCATACGTTCTGCGGCTCACAATATGCCACCAGGCAAAAAGACTCCTCCCCGAGGAAGCTAATGGACTGAATTAAAACAGGCAATCTGTGAAACTGGAGAAGGCAGACTCTGTGCTGGGAAGCCAACCCGAAGCACTATCTTCAGGCAACCTGTCATAACAAAGAGCCGAGCCGAGCTACTTGCCAATTGCTCTTCGCTGCTTCCCAGCTTCTCCTTCAGCGCAGACATCATGGCAGGGAGGATGACACTCAAGTGCCGCGTCAGAGCGTCCCCTGCCACCGCCGAGAGGAACGCCAGCACCCGGGTGTTCACAGGGGGGGTTGTCAGCTAAAAAAAGGGAAAATTAAAAGACAAAAACATAAAAGAAGACATTGGGAAAGTTTTTTTCAGAAGGAATCTCGCTTCATCAACAGTATGAAAAGAATTTTAAGTTTGAACGCATCACAACCCAAACAACAACGTTTTGAGCATAAAATCAGGAAAAAATTGCCAACTCTGCTCTTCCTTTTGGCATCTGGATCCAAAACAGCCTGGCAGCGAGCAGAGCAAAAAACATGGCTCTGAAGTTGAAAATTAGTTTCCAATTATACCTTTGGCACCAAGTAAGGCAGCACCACACGGCTCTTGACAGCCATAACTTGTTTAAGACCATCCACAGCAAAGTCAGATGTCTCTTCATTATCCTACAGGGAAAGAGAAAGTTACAAACCTGAGGGATGATTCCTGACACACCAAGCTAAACCCTACTTCAAGTGATGATTTATCATGTGATCACAGAACCAATGGCCAAGTCCCTCAGTCCAAAAATCATAGAATCATAGAATCATTTAGGTTGGAAGGGACCCCCGGGATCATCAAGTCCAACCATCAGCCCTACTCTACAAGTTCTCCCCTACACCAGATCCCTCAACACCACATCTAATCTACTCTTAAACACAGTCAGGGATGGGGACTCCACCACCTCCCTGGGCAGCTGATTCCACTGACTGACCACTCTCTCTGTGAAAAACTTTTTCCTCATGTCCAGCCTAACCCTACCCTGCTGCAGCTTGCAGCCATTCCCTCTTGTTCTGTCGCTCATTGCCCGTGAGAAGAGACCAGCACCAACCTCCCTACAATGCCCTTTCACGCAGTTGTAGAGAGTGATGAGGTCTCCCCTCAGCCTCTTCCTCCTCAAACTAAACAACCCCAACTCCCTCAATCGATCCTCATAAGCCTTATTCTCCAGGCCTCTCACCAGCTTCGTTGCCCTCCTCTGTACTCGCTCCAGCACCTCCAGATCTCTCTTATGTTGAGGTGCCCAGAACTGGACACAAGACTCAAGGTGTGGCCTTGAGTACTCAAGGTGTGCTCTCATACTACATACCAAGAACCCAAATCAAGCTCTTTTGTCACATAGATGGTTGGACTCGATGATCCCAAGGGTCTCTTCCAACATGAATGATTCTATGATCAGAAAGATCTTCCGTATGAGGCATGGTGGCCAAGCCGCTCAAGCAGGTGACAACGGCAGGGCCAGATGCAGCAACCCTTAGGCCTGTGCTTTTGCCACACGACCTTCCCTGCCCAAGGCTGGGATGACTCCATGGAGGAGACAAAACGGAGCTGCCATTCCCTGGAAGGTCTGCCACTGCTTCTCCTTTAAGGTCGTTATTCAAAACCTGTCCCTCGACATCATTAATCCCGCTGCTGACTAACGCTGAGCAACGCTCACCAGCTGCTTCAGCAAAAATGGCAGGATATCTTCAAGAGCTTGGTGTCCAATTGTGGAGTGCAACTGCTCAAAGGTTTTAGCTGCAGCCTCTCGGACTTCTTCCAGAGGGTCACACAGTGCTTTTCTCACTGTAGGAACCAGGGACTCGGAGAAAAGCAGAACCTAAAGATGTAGAGATGAAATTACAGAATATCGAAAGCACAACAGGCACATGCATCTCAGTAAAGCAGCTGAGAACACAGACTATGCTCAGCTGAAACTGAGTTGCTGTTCACATGAATAATGTTGAAAGAAAACGAGGATTAATCAACAAACCTATCTGAAGTGCTCTAAGGCTACCTAGGGGATGGCTTCTATTATTGTTAAATCTCATAAAAGTCAGAGTGATGTGAGGTTTTAAAGGTACCGACACATACAAACACAGACATTTGCCGGAACAGCCGCTCGTGTTAGGTATAAACCCTGAATTCAGTGCATAGAGCAAGGCCAGCACCAGCTGCATCACCCTGTCTGGGCTGCAACACCCACATCGTAACATCAAGGTCCAGGAAGCTGGAGATTTGCCCTTCCCCACGTCACTTACCGCATCCCGGCTGGTAGATTTCATTATCTCGCTCAGCCCGATGCAGACTCCTTGCCTCTCGTCACTCTTGTCCGACCTCAGTCCATCCTCCAGAATAGGAATGATTTCAGGAAGGATCTTCTCTCCTAACTTTCGGACGAGGTCACCTAGTGTCCGTGCTGCAACCTGTCCCCAGAAATGTATTCATTAACTCTTTTCCTGTTTTATAACACTTAAGAAGGTGAGCTGTGAGTAAATGTTAACTTTCGACCATAAACTACTCTTCACCGAGCAGGAGGAATGGAAACACTACTATTGTAACCAACCACAGAAAAACAGTTCTACTGTCATCACAGTTGCCTTCAGCAAAGGGAGACCCTCAGATGTATTCATGCTCGGAGCAGTGACAGGAATGGCAGCTTTGGAGTGGTTTGCAGAAACCCATTATCCCACACTCTTTGGGAATGATTTAGGTGGTCCCCTGCAGTAAGAGAAAGGCATTACTCAGTTCCTCACCGTCCGCTTGTCTGCACAAGTACTGGCCAAGAACTTCAGCAGGAGCCCAAAGAGGGTTGGCAGAATCTCCCGCAGCGTGCGAGGAGTGTTGGAGACCACGATCTTCCAGACGTGCAGGGAGGCCTGACGCACCACCAGCTGCGTGTCAGAGCGGCCCATGTACAGCCCTGCCAGCACCCTGTTCCTCCTCTCCACACCCAGAGCGTTGATAATAGCCTGAAAACAAACATCACAAATCTGTGTTACCCACTCCTGAGACTCTTATAAAAAGACTCAAATACATGGTTATTCAACACGTCTTTGCAGCAGGGCTTCCCATGCTGATTTATAAAAGAAAAAGAATTTTTTAAAAAAGGCATAATAGACAAGAGCAGCTTTCACAGAATCACAGAGTATCAGGGAGGGGAAGGGACCTTGAAAGATCCTCTAGTCCCATCCCCTGCCGGAGCAGGAACACCCAGAGCAGGTCAC
>VZTM01010000.1:801941-833660 GCA_013400555.1 Jacana jacana | reverse complement strand
GCAAGGTTTAATTCTAAGGAGGCCTTAGCTTTCCTAATTGCATCCCTGCATCCTCTGACAACAGTCTTCTATTCCTCCCAAGTGGCCAGCCCCTCCTTCCACGAGCTTTACCTTGTTTGACTGGGCTGTTCCAAAGTTGTCATCCTCTGAGGCTGTTTCTGTGGTCATTTTTCCAGTGACTCCTGAGATATGGAACAGAAGATCTCCCAGGAGCTGAACCGAGCTAAACCTGGCAACAGGAGCAAGTCAAGTGTTACAAACAGGGTGTTCAGACGGTTCCTTGTCCAAACCTGACAACATGTCAAATACAGATGTGAGCAAAATGAGAGGTGAAGAGCTGGGTCAGCACGGAAACGCTGCACGAGCCGATAGGGAAGAAGGGTCTGTCTACGTGGGTGAGAAGCAGCATGGTAAAGTGAGAGGGAAGGAATGAATTCCAGACTGGAAGGGGCTGATAGAATCCCTGTATCAAAACACTGAATCAGGGAATAGCCAGGACTCTGGAAAGGCACCAGGCATTGCCAGTACCTGCCCCAACCCGAAGTGTTCACCTGGGACAACTGCCCGACAGGGGCCGTGTAGTACAACGCATTTCTGAGCAATTGCTATGAGCTGCGGGGGCTCCGCTGCACATTTCCATGCATGGGAGAAGAATTAACTTCCTCAGCATTTTGAGAGATGGAACACTATAAACAAGGGCTAAATATTGCCACATCAACTGCCTTGGAAGTGCTTTTCAGAGACAGGACCAGAATTAATACCCTAGTGGGAATGCTCTGCAGGTTCCAGGCTGGCAGCGCTCTGCAGGCTCAGCGCCTTAAAGCATCCTCTGCAAATCAACAAGCAAGAGGAGACACTGGCTTTTGCTTTCCAGCGGGTCTCTGTGTTTCCTTGTGGAGCAATGCAGAGAGTCTAAATCACACCAGTTTTTCGACCAGGGAAGAGAAATAATTTATGACACTAAGTTGGGTGGGAGTGTTGATCTGCTTGAGGACAGGGANCAGAGGAGGGCAACGAAGCTGGTGAGAGGCCTGGAGAATAAGGCTTATGAGGATCGATTGAGGGAGTTGGGGTTGTTTAGTTTGAGGAAGAGGAGGCTGAGGGGAGACCTCATCCCTCTCTACAACTGCTTGAAAGGGCATTGCAGAGAGGTTGGTGCTGGTCTCTTCTCACGGGCAATGAGCGACAGGACAAGAGGGAATGGGTTCAAGCTGCAGCAGGGTAGGGTTAGGCTGGACATGAGGAAAAAGATTTTCACAGAGAGAGTGGTCAGTCAGTGGAATCAGCTGCCCAGGGAGGTGGTGGAGTCCCCATCCCTGACTGTGTTTCAGAGTAGATGAGATGTGGTGTTGAGGGATATGGTGTAGGGGAGAACTTGTAGAGTAGGGCTGATGGTTGGACTTGATGATCCCGGGGGTCTCTTCCAAACTGAATGATTCTATGATTCTAAATGTCGGTGGATGAGATGGTTATCCCTGACCTTATCCTCCACAAGTCATCAAAGAGGCCGTCCTCGAGCTGTGGCAGCAGCAGGGCGATGGCTGTCTCAGCGTACATGCTGATGATCCTCTGGCCAGCGCGCAGGGCCGTGTCCCGCACAAACTCGTTCTCGTCCGCCAGAGCCTGATCAGAGAGAGACAAGTGTCTGTGAAACCTGTTGGGTTTGTTTTTTCTCAGCACAAGATACATGACCAAGGGGAGAGGAGGGAAACAGAATGATGTTTTCCCTCTCAGACAGAAGCAGTAAATGACCTGCAGAGCTGTGAATGCAGAAGGGTGACATCAACAAATTCCTAGTGACTACAAACATACAGCAGCAAACAAGGAACTTGGAAGAAGAAATAATTTAACTTATATAATTTTTTCATAGTGCAGCAATGCTGGACAAGTCTGCACATCCCACAGTTACTGGAAATGATGCTTAAAATACTCCAGAGGCTTCTTTTTATCCTCTAATAAATAAAACTCCTCAGGCCTCTGGTACGTACCTTAAGGATACAAGGAATGATGGGACCAACATAGGGAGTGAACTTGTCTCCGAAGGTAATTGGCAGGTAGTTGAACATCATGATATAACCATCTCGTACGTGTGGAGCAATATCCACTTTGCTGGCAGTGGCTACAATCTCTGGCATAAGTTTCTCCAGCTTTTCTACCCCCAAACCAGCCATAACTTCAGCCAGACCTGGAGAAAAAAAGCAGGGAACGGAGCTGATGATCACAAGAAAGAACAAGCTAATCTGGTTTAACAGGAGAAAGTCTGAGCTCAGCGTTCAGACACAGCTGTCCCCACCTTGAGCAGCACCAGATCGATCCACTGAGCTCTGCTCGTAAGTCAGTGTCTCCATCAGCCACGGCAACAGATCCTCAAAGCACGATTCTCCCATGCCCTTCACCATGGCTCCCAGAGCCTTTGCAGACACCGTACGCACCTGGCAGACAGGAGGAACAGAGGTTTGCAAAATATCCAGATGTGTCAGACTGCTGGCAGACCTACAGAAGACGAGGACAAAGTCTAATCTAGTGCACCAAAATCCAAACTGTGTTTGCACAAAAGCCTTACCTCAGGTACAGGATCCAAGAGAGACGCCTTCAGTCCAGGAATCACACTGGGGAGATAAGGAGCCAGATCCTGAAACAAAGACCCCGAAGAGTAAGGACTAGATTCAGAATGAGAAAGAAACCCGAGTGACCTTCATGTAAAGGGCATTCAGCCCCTTCTCATCAGCAATCACCTGAAACAGCCTGAGAGTTTAATCAGTGGCTTTCACAATACCACAAGAAAGCACACTGAATTGTTCCCCAAGTCCAAGAAACACAAGTTCCAGATCACTCAAAACAGTTTTGATGCCCACCCTCAACCAGCACATTGTATCTAAGGAAAATCCAACACCCTTAACATTTACCTGAGGTTTAAAGGTAGAGATTATCAGCACAAAAATGGGCTTTTAGGCCTACAGTGAGGTTCTACAAATACTTTTCAAACAAACCCTGGATCCATCTGTAATCAGCTGGTCTGTATTTCACTGGTACTGGTTTTGCTCCTTTGTTTGTTAAGGCATTTCTTATATGGTACAAGTTACAAGACCTTTTTTCAGGGATAAATCTGGTAATAACTAGATGACCAAAAGCTGACAGTCTTAAGCACCTGAGAACTGGCACTGTCTTTACAGCCATTATATGTTCATTTACATACATTTAATTAAAGGTGCTGTGTGGGTTCCAATATTCTACCTTAACAGCAGAACCCCCAAACCAAATAAATCCTCTCTAGTGCTTGCTCTGTTGCAAATGCAGCATAGGGTTAAGAAAGGGTTTTGGGCCCTGCACCTTCTGGTCGGTCAGGGAGTACATGTTCCCAATGATTTGGGCTGCCATCTTCCTGGTGTCTGTGGAACGGTCCTGAAAAGCTCTCTGAACAATCGGCATGATCAGCGCTAAGGAGGGAGCGTCGATGAAATGGACAAATTTGGTGTCCAGTAGAGTCTGCAGACACTTCTGGGTCTTCCTGGAGGGGTCAGTGAGGGCATCCAACAGAACCGGAGCGATTGCTGAGCAGAGTTAAAAAGAAAAAGAGTTTATTTGTAGATAAAACTAAACTGCAGGTCAGGGTGAGCTGGTTTTCCACCATGGGATGGTTTAGATCCCCCTAAAGCAACTACCAGCACAGGGACAGGGGAAACCTGATAAAGATTAGCTGAGAAAATAGACAGGAGCATTCAAAGAGCCAGAGAGCTGCTGTTAAACGTCCCTGTTACACATTTCTAGCAGCAGTTTCATTTCTATACAGGTTTGTATTTAATCCTAAATGCCATGAATGGAAACCTGGCCATAATAAACCCCGGTCAGGACGCTCAAGAGAGGCGGGAGGTTCTTACCCAGGATCTCTGGATTCCTGATGACAGACCCGATCTGCCGCAGAGCCTGCTGACCCGCATTCTGCACCTTCACGTGAGAGTCGGTGAGCACCTCGGTCAGTTTTGGCACGATGTTGGGTAAGCAGGAAGAGAGCTGCTTGGGAGCGCAGTAGGCCATAGCCCCCAGCAGCTCCACTGATCCTGTGCAGCAAGGACAGACAGAAATCAAAAGGGAAGGGGGGAAAAAAAAGGACAAAAGACAAAAAACCCACACAGCTTTAAAGAAGAGATAAGAGAAGAGGAACACGTTTGCCTCAGACTCAAATCTACAAGTGGTATGACCAGTCAGAGAACACACAGAATGGCTGAAAAAAAAGCCACTCTATGCCACTTTAAGACACTAAAACCTATTTTTTTGCTGTTGTACCAGGGAAAAGAAGGGAGAGGGGAGAATTCCAGCTTCTAGAGTACTCCTACAGGGATGAGGGGTAAAAAGCATCCCTTGAATCTGCTGGAGGGAAAGAAGTTGCTCAAATGTGTCAGAGAACTCATTTTTATGTCTCAAAAGCTGTAATTTCCACGGCCTCCTTGTGAGGCAATGAACTATCACAGCCACCTGGGGTGGAAGGAATAAACCAGGGGAGTGACAGCAAAGGGAACTGCGAGTTACTCTCCATCGTGTCAGTCAGGTATTGGTCCGTACCAGCTTTGGTTCTCCAAGATTCCTCTTCTAGCGCGGCAAGAAGCGATGGCAAAACCAGCTTCACTCCATGAGTGCTCAAGTTGCTCATCACAGCTTTGGCACAGTCATCTGCAGCCTCCAAAGGAGAAGAGAACTGTTACAAGCTGTGTCACCAGCGCACGTTTGGTCCTTCCTCAGAGCCTCAGTGGGAACAAAGCCTTCCCATAAAATAGTGTCTAAGCACAACGATGCAGCTGGCCAAGTGCCTTCCAATTAACGGCCAAGGAAATAAGATGCTTTCAGTTATTAAGATCTAATTGTATTAGTGGTATCTCAAGGGACACATCCACCTTCTCAATTTGCAGCTTTCTCTTAACTCTCAGTTCTTAAGAATTTAAAGCCTCTTACCTCTCGCACATACTGGTTCCCATCTCCAAAACAAAGCAGCAAGTGGGGCAGCACATGAACCACATAGGGCTCAAAGAGCTTTCCAAGCATGCTGCAGAGCATCTCGAAGGCAAACAGAGCCCCTGAAACACCAAAAAGGGCAGTCAGAGAGGAAAACACAACTTCTTCTAAAGGGGATGTAAAGAGAAGACAAAATTTGCCAAATCTCTCTGGAATTTCTCCAAAAGCACTCAAATCTCAAGGCTGAAGATTCCTTGCTGCCCTGTGCCTGTGGCTAGTGCTGTGGTAACCTGGCCACAGAAAGAACAAGGAAGCCCAGTAGCACTGAAAACATGTAACAGTCCTCTGAGTCCTGGCCTAGGTAAGCAGAAATGAGGATAGGAAACGTTCAGCAGCAAAAGGAACAGGCTGTGAAAGCCACTTGGAGCTGAACATGAACTGTCTCACTGGAAGCAGGAGCCCACCAAGCAACACCTCCCTTTGAGAACAGGAGGGAGAAGCACCAAGAACATTGTCCAGGACCAGAAACCCTTCCCCTACCACAGTGCAAAGAGAACAGAGTCTTAGGACACTATACACAGTCAGTGGCCTCATGACAGACACTCCCCATTTCCTTCTTGGCAAACTTTAGTAAAATAGATGTAGACAAACCAAGCACAGGGTTCAGGCATCGTCTGACCTGACACGATGGGAGTAGATACAAGAGAATTCTGAAGTATTTAGGAGGGAAAAGCTTTTGTCTCTTACCTTCACGGCGACGGAAGTTCTTCTTGTCCTGAATAGCATCAGTCAGCGTGGTCATCATCTCCTGCTGCTTGAGGGAGAGGATGCCAAGGCCCTTCACCAGTCCTGCCAGCCCATAAGCAGCACCCTTGCGCTCAGCGTACTTGTCAGACTCTAAAAGCAGCTGCATTAGCTTCTGTATCATTCCTCCAGCATCCTCCTTAATCGCAGGCACCAGGGGTGGTAAACAGCTTGCCACTGACTCCTGGACCTGTAAAACCATCCACCAGCTCTCAGACCACAAAACATTCATCACCCACTTAACCTCCCCGTAGACTTTACCCACAGCTTTCTGTCACCAGAGGTTTTCCTCTCTCTGACATCCCTAAAAGTACGGCAGCGTTAACCTGCTCCCGTGTGGAACACGAGAATCCCCCCGAGAAGTCACCAACCTGCTGAGACGGGGTGGACAAGGCTGCTATCAGTTTGCCAACAATTGGTTTCACTTTAGGGTCACTCTTGTCCAGATGTTTTGCCAGTGAACCCATCAGAATGACCACGCTCTGCCTGACGGCATCATAGCTGGCGTCATTAGGAGCATTTTTCAGGAATTCTTCAAACACTGGCAAGAGAGAGTTAACATTGTCCTGAAAAACAAAACCACAGAACTTGCCACTACAGACCACTCCGAATGAGATTTGCTACGCTCAGTGGACTTGTTTGTTCTTCTCTGAGCCAACCAACTGAACAATCACACCGTATTTACACTTCATTTAACGCGTCACATCACATAAAACCTCGTGCCATCCCGACAGGCAACAAATATTTCCTGCTAGAGAGATGTTAGCTCTTAAAAAATGAGGTCCCCCAGCCCTGCCAGCAGGATGTTCTGCCAGAAGCAGTGCAAGCTGCTACTCGGCGAGGCTGCTGGCCCCCTCGTTTGCTCGCTCCCTTTATAACGGGAGAACAGAAAGATAAAGGAAACTTCACGCTGCTTTTCTAAGAAGCAGAAGGAAAAAAAAAAGAAAAACCTAAATAATGTGAAAATACTCCAATTGTCTTGGGGTTAACAGGAATGCAGAGGGCTGTCCAGAAGAGGCGACTGGGGCATACAGGGGAACGAGAAGCCAAGCGATTCCCCCGTCTGACACTGGCAGGGAGGAGGAGGACAGTCCTCAATCCTCTGAATGACTTAGTTGTTTTCAGTTCAATTAAGCCAACAATCAGCAAGCTTTCATGTTTTGCTTTGCATGAGGCCTGAAAAGGAATTCTCCCTTTCCCAGGATTAGCAGCTCTGTATCTGATTTCACTTTTAGTGGAAAAAAAAATATAGTTTTATACCATTTTAACTCCAGTTGCTTCAGGGTTGTTTCTGTTTTATAGCAGTGACAGGGAAGAACTACACTTAGTCAACACGAGTCACTAACAGAACAACTCCAAACAGCCAAAAATTCCTACTACATCAAAAGTTTTCAGCTGTTATGAGTAACAGCAACCTCTAAGAAATAAACCAAAACCAAAGCCAAATCTGTGGGCTCCAACACAGTATCTACATTTTCATTCCCTTTTTTTTCATAGAATCATAGAATCATTTAGGTTGGAAGAGACCCTTGGGATCATCAAGTCCAACCATCAGCCCTACTCTACAAGTTCTCCCCTACACCAGATCCCTCAACACCACATCTAATCTGCTCTTAAACACAGTCAGGGATGGGGACTCCACCACCTCCCTGGGCAGCTGATTCCACTGACTGACCACTCTCTCTGTGAAAAACTTTTTCCTCATGTCCAGCCTAACCCTACCCTGCTGCAGCTTGCAGCCATTCCCTCTTGTCCTGTCGCTCATTGCCCGTGAGAAGAGACCAGCACCAATATCTCTACAGTGCCCTTTCAAGCAGTTGTAGAGAGTGATGAGGTCTCCCCTCAGCCTCCTCTTCCTCAAACTAAACAATCCCAACTCCCTCAATCGATCCTCATAAGCCTTATTCTCCAGGCCTCTCACCAGCTTCGTTGCCCTCCTCTGTACTCGCTCCAGCACCTCGATATCTCTCTTGTGCTGAGGTGCCCAGAACTGGACACAATACTCAAGGTGTGGCCTCACCAGTGCTGAGTACAGGGGGACAATCACCTCCCTACTTCTGCTGGTCACACTATTCTTTATGCAAGCCAGGATGCCATTGGCCTTCTTGGCCACCTGGGCACACTGCTGGCTCATGTTTAGCCTCCTGTCGACCAGCACCCCCAGGTCCTTTTCTGCCAGGCAGCTCCAGCCACACTGCCCCACGCCTGTAGCGATGCATGGGGTTGTTGTGGCCCAAGTGCAGGACCCGGCACTTGGCCTCATTGAAGGCCATGCCATTAACATTGGCCCAGACCACCACACCCATTCCACCACACAAGAGAGAGAGAAACGTTGGGACTTACTTTGCCATGAGTGTTGAGTGTGGAAAGAGCAGCATCCAACATGCACTTCCTGACCTCAGGACTGCGATCGTTCAGGGCATCCGGTACGAAAAACTGGAAGAGGGGCTTCACCTGAGAACTGTCCAGATGCTGTGAGAGCTTGTTGAGGGCCAAAGCTATGCCACACCTGCCAAGACAGGGAGCTTGTGAGCTTACTGGCTTTCCAGAGAATTCGCCTGAGGTCACAATCACACGTGCTATCAGCAGCACATTGCAGAAATTGAGAAGAATCCCTCATTACAAAACCAAAGAGCTTCAGAATGCCCAACCTACGTGCCTTTCATTGAGCAGGCCCACCCTGCAGGTTCCCAAAAGGACACCAATCCTTCAGCCACACAGTGATTTTTATCCCAACTAAGCATTACAGATACTTGGCCTAAAGACAGACATGAGGATCACCTCATCCACTGCTGAAATACAGCAGCTTTACAACCAGGTACATCAGCCCTTAAGAACAGATTAGCTTAAGACAGATAGCAAACAGGATAATCTTCAATTAAACCCATACAGGGCATACAAGTAGAGAAGAAGTAATTATCCAGACTGGAAGTTGTCCAGTTCATTAATGCTGGCACTGCTGCTCTTGAAACGATCCATAACCCCATACAGAGGTGGGAATCCAGTAAGGTAAGAGAAAAGTCAGACAGTCTGAGAGGGAAAGACTGTTCTTATCAGAAGGACACAGAGAAGATAGAATCCAGTGTCTGAACAGGACTGAGAGCAGTTGAGGTTTGTGGGCCCAGCCTGCCTGAGGCACAAATATTCTCTACCAGCAGGAACCACGAAACCAGCACATCAATCCAGCTGCATAGATTTTGTTCCTTTAACATTCCCTTATTTCTCCACTGCCTGAACTTCCAAATACAAATCTGGAACATCTCATTTGGGTGCACAGGAAGCGATGAGATCAACCTGAAGATGACTGTACCTTGCTTCCCACTGGTCAGGCGGTGATTCAGATATCACCCTTCCCAAAGCATCCAACACCGGAGGTGGCCTCTGCAAGGAGAAAAGAATTCATCCAAATGCCTTTTCCAAGGAATACACACACAGAGGATACCATCAGCCACACCCACAACGCCATTGTACAACACTGCACAGAGGTGTGACACCGCTAGCAGAAGAGCGGGGTAAAAACCCACACAGAATGCCAACTTAGGCCCCAAAAGACTGACACTGACCCTGCCCTGTCACAGCCTTCTCGTGTCACAGAAGGCATATCTTTCACCTGTTGCCATTACTGGCTGGTAACTTGAATCATAGAATCATTCAGGTTGGAAAAGACCCTTGGGATCATCAAGTCCAACCATCAGTCCCACTCCTCAAGTTCTCCCCGACACCAGATCCCTCAACACCACATCTAATCTACTCTGAAACACAGTCAGGGAGGGCAACTCCACCACCTCCCTGGGCAGCCCATTCCAGGCTTGGACCACTCTTTCTGTGAAGAAGTTTTTCCTCATGTCCAGCCTAACCCTACCCTGCTGCAGCTTGAACCCATTCCCTCTTGTTCTATTGCTAATTGCCCGTGAGAAGAGACCAGCACCAACCTCTCTACAATGTCCTTTCAAGCAGTTGCAGAGAGTGATGGGGTCTCCCCTCAGCCTCCTCTTCCTCAAACTAAACAACCCCAACTCCCTCAATGGCTCCTCATTAGATTTATGCCCCAGGCCCTTCCCCAGCCCCGTGTCCTTCCTCTGCACTCGCTCCAGCCCCTCCAGATCTCTCNTGGTGTCATCTGCCAACTTACTGATGGTGCTCTCTAGATCCCTATCAACATCATCAATAAAGATATTAAACAGGAATGGCCCCACTACTGAGCCAAAAAACTTGAGGCTCAAGACATTAAAGTCTGTGATAAGCCCAAACACAGTAGGCTTCATGCACATCCTCCAGACAGGCAAAAGGAAAAGTGATTAATATAAAATAAAACATGAGCTTGTGGCTGTCAGCCCCCCAGGACAAGAGTACTCACATAGAGCTTCTCCTGGTAAATCTCTGTGAGTTTATTCATGACCTCTGCTGCTTGCTTTCGATATTGAGCTACAGCTCTGGAGAGAGCTTCAGCACCTGCTTGTCGCACTGCCTCCTCATGGTAGATGACATCTTTGATCAGCAGAGAACAGAGGTCGGGCTGCAGCTCCAGACCCATGGATTCCCACAGCCTGCAGCAAAACAAAGAGGTGACTCTTCGCCCTTCAGCAGGAGAAGCCACCACTATTGGGTGGGACCTTAAAGCTGCCCTCCACCCGCAGGAGGCAAAGCCCCTGCCAGTGGAGCTCCAGGAGGTGAGAAGAGCTCCAGGAGGTGAGCAGAGCAATCCATTCAGCCAGGAAGAGCTCTTACCTCTCTGCCAACTTCTGAATCTCATCTTCCACATCAAACTTTACCACCCAAAGGCGACGCAAGAGATTCAGTCCGTTCTTTTCATCGCTGTCTGGGGTCGGTAGAACCATTTGTAGCTCCATCAGTCCCTGAATTAGTTTAAAGGAGTATCAGTGCAAGGATGTGATTTTAGAAACAGATACTTTAAAACACTTAAAACCTTTGCCAAGTCAATCTCTCAGTGGATGGAAGTGTCAAAATTCTTGTTTGTTTGTGGAGCACGCTCCCAGTGTTGATTAAGGACTTCCTGTTGCTAAGAAGTGAAACTCAAGAGCAGTGCTCTCTACTTGGGTTGCAGAGAGGTTGTGCTCTGGTGACAACAGTCTTCTCTGCTCCCAAGTGCAGAGAAGCCAAATGAGAGCTGAAATTTGTTCCACGGCAAAGAAAGCAAAGCATCCTTATTATCTAGTTTCTTTTTTTATGTTCTCAGAAGCAACTAAGCCTGAAGCTTTCCAAAACCACTGGGCCCAATACAGACACGGCAGTTTCTGACAGCTTCTCTCGTTAAGACTAAGCTCTCTGCATTTGTAAGTAGGAGATGTTAAGTTAAAGTGCTAGGTTAATGGTTGGACTTAAAGATCTTTTCCAACCTAAGTGTTTCCATGATTCTAAGTTATAGAATCATAGAATCATAGAATAGAATCATAGAATCATTTAGGTTGGAAGAGACCCCTGGGATCATCAAGTCCAACCATCAGCCCCACTCTACAAGTTCTCCCCTACACTAGATCCCTCAACACCACATCTAATCTACTCTTAAACACAGTCAGGGAGGGTGACTCCACCACCTCCCTGGGCAGCTGATTCCACTGACTGACCACTCTCTCTGTGAAAAATTTGTTGTCACAATCACACCTGTTTTAACAAAATAAAGGTGTGGACAGACCCAGGGTACTCCCTTTTACAAGAGAAATCTAGCACAAAGACCATTATTTAGGGCATTATTGTCAGTAGCTACTGTCTCCTCCTGCAGACACATCACCAGAAGACCAGGATCACAGCTGAAGCCTCCCTTCATCCGTGTTAGAGAAGATTTACCTCCCAAAAAATTAAGGAACTGAGCATGACCCTGAATGATTCCCACCTACCCTGAGAGCCGCATCTCGAACATTCATGCATGGAGACTGCAGGGCCTGCAGCAACACATCGATCTCCTCCTGCTCGGCGTAGGCACAGCCGTCCTCCCCGCTGCTGCTCATGCACAGGGTGGTCAGCGCGTTGGAAGCCAAAACCTACAATGCCATGAGGAGCTGTTAGAGATTCCACCACCACCTTCTGCTTCTGTGCACTTGGTCAAAGCAAGTGTGGGGTGAGGGCTGAGTGCTACCACAGGAGAAGAAGTTCTCTTGCCCAGTGACATAAACTGATGAGCTCAGTGCAACCCTTCGCCTTTTTGTTGTTTTTGACCTTTCTTCCATCTCACCCCTTAGAACAAAGGTTACTGTTGGTCACCTGGGGGAGCAACTACTAATTTCTTTACCAGAGCAAGGCTTTAGAAAAGGAATAAAATATCACCTGTGGAAAATTGAGAGCATGTTTTGTGCAATAAAACCCACAGGGAAAAAAGCTAAAGGCATTTTATCCCAAGAACACCATAAGCATAGGAGAAAACTGGTAATGTTTCACACTAGCTTAAACCAGGCAGGTGTATTTCCCCCAGTTAGGTGCTGATGAAGCTGTGGCAGAATTCTGACTGAGGTTATGAAGCCAAAGACTCACCTGTAACCGTGGAGAACCTGTTCCTATCACCCGGGTCAGCAGAACCAGCATGTCCCTCCGGGGCAGCAACTCCGGGCCATTCTGAAAGGTTGGGGGGAGAAAAGGCAGAGAGAGAAGAAAAAGCCTTATGTCTTGTGACTCCAAAGCACCTTGGCTGTGTATGAGACTCCTTAGAACAATCACAGGTAAAACCTGGGCCTGGACAGGTAACCAAAAACGGTGGCACAGAACAATCTTACATTGTTAACTTCAACATGTAGCGTTAATCTGCTTGGTCCAGCTGTTTTAGCCCATGCCTCATCTGAACAACTGCTGGAGGAGGCCATCTGATCCCCACAGCTCTCACTCACCTCATCCACCAGCAGAGCCTGGCCATTTGCTGATGATCTCAGCTGAGCGTGTACCGTAAGGATCTGCAGAATCTTGACCAGAAACTCCTCCTTGTCTTCACTGTCACGAGGTGTCTCTGTCATAACGGTCTTTAGGAGAGGGAAGACTAAGGAAAAGGCTGGAGCTGATAAGGGGGCAGCACCTGTGAAAAGGAAAAACAACCCCATGAGCACAGCCCATCTTGTATATTCCTTCAAGTGGTAACTCTAAGCAGGTCTTTGTTTAATAATACTGACTGCTGTGAAGTGTACACCTTGGCAGGCAATGTGGATGTGCCCAGCTTCAGCCTCGTGCACACACGTGGCCCCCAGCATTTCTTTGCCCCTAGAAACACGTGGTCTAAAGGGCACTGTCTCCTGTGTCTGGACTTACATCAAAGTCTGGCCTGTTGAAAGCAGAGCACACAGCCCTCTTCAGCCTCTACCCTTTGTCACTTCACTAACAGCAGCAACAGCACGGCCCCAGCAGCGACATCTGGCATTTCAGCTGTTGGGTTAATGGTTGGACTTGACAAGGGTCTTCTCTAACTCAGATGATTGTTCTACCTACTGTTGCTGCTCACTACATCAATGAGCTGGCTTTAATTAAAGTCACATCAGGATTCCAAATTTCTTCCAAGGCTTCAAGAGTGTGAACATACACACTGGAAACTAAATCAGAACAACTCAATTGGAACAACTAAAGGAGACAGAGAGGCATAAACTGAGGTTTCTCTACCCTGGAAGTACTTGTGGGCAGGGGAGGATGGGACACAAAATCAAATCCATTACACAACCAAAGGTGAAACAAAACCTATTATTTAAAGTGCATTAAGATGGTGTGTGCACTCTGAGAATGAAAATTTATTAAAGTTAAAAAAATGAAATACTGTCAGTTTTACTTCTGAGCAAGAGGATTCACAGAGGCATCTGATACAATTTAACTATTTCACTCTTAAAGTTCATTTGTCCCAAAATAGGGGTCCATTCCCCAGCTATATTTTCCCTTTAACCACTTCCTACCATCCTAGCTAACCTGTTACTCCAGTCTTCAGCTGGATTCTGGAGAATGAGGTTCCTCTTTGCTGCTGCAAGTCTCAACTCCCCCCCTGAAAAATTAAAGCTTTTGGATTCCTGTGGCTAAATGATTTGATCCTTCTTTCTCACCAGGGCTCGGCTGTGGGACATAACAAATGCTCCAGCCAGTCCTGTACTTATTCCAGTTAAACCTCAAGCACTAGACATCCAGGGAAAGACCTCTAGGGAAAACTTCTGCTTTCTACATCCTAGGTGTTCTGTCAGAAAATGCCAGATTTTAAACTTCTAAGATGCAGATGAAGAGCACTGCAGATACAATACTGCAGTATTAGTCAGCTTATGTAGGGCACAGACTGCAAAAGTAGTTCAAGGGAGAAATATTAAATACCAAATACACTGCGAGCTCCTAGTTATTTAAGAGGAATAGCTTAGGCAAAACCCCCTCCATCTCTGATGTCAGGGGTATTTTTGGCTCAGTATCCTGCTTGCTTTTATGATATTTTTTATTATTATTATTATTGGCCAGATATATTTAGGCTTAAGCAATTGTCATTCTATATGCAGGAGGAGGAAGAAAGCTTCATCTGAGAAGATAAATGTTCTATTAACACAGAAACTGGTACTGACCAATACTAAAAAGATTTTAACATCTATCTTGGCATTTCAGCAATGAATGACAAATTTTATTACCCACATTAGAATGGGGTACAGCCTCTCTTAGGTCTCATGGTAAATAATATTGCAAGACTACACTCCAAAGAACTTGGAAAATGGGGAAAAATCCTTTGGGAATAATGTGACTTGTCCAATAAAGTGCTACGGAACCTACAGCCTTTCCCTTGCAGAAGTTAAAAGCAATATGGGATATTCATTTAATTAAGCACTGCAGGAAATCTTGAAGGACAAGGGTTGACAATACTTCCACTACTTTCGGGAAATAAGGCTGAAAATGGATTCAAATGTTAATGAACTTGCACTTAGTATGGAAATAAATTGCATAGTGGGGACACTGAATTATCCCTGAGCTATTCAGCGCTGAAGTGGTGCTCAGCAGGGTTGATTGCTGTTCCTCAGCTGAGATTGCATGTGCCACTGTCACACAACTGAGGGACTGACTGGCAACACAACAGTAAGAGGAGAACTCAAGTACTGGGATAAGGGACCAAACAGAATCCTCCACCTCCTTTAACAAATCATCAGCCATCCACCACAGCAGCCTTTGATTGAGGCAGATGGTGACCAACTCCAAACCTCTATCGCTACAGCACACCAGGAGCTTTAAGAGAGTCCAAGCTGTCCCTGCCATGGAAGCAGACCGACCCTCTCCCTCCTCTGCCATCATCTTCAGTGGAGTGGTACAAGAACTTGTGTGCCACACTGTGATGCAGATTCTGGGAGTGATCTACGTTAAAACTAACCCAGTGGGGAGGGGGGGCAGGAATAAAATCAAGAAGCAAAGGTTCATTTTAACCCAGATCATATTCTCAGACTGTCAAAAGATTGGTGCTTGCCTTCGTGTTACAGAGTGGGCAAGAGCTGCTGCTTCTACAACCAGGCCAGAATAAAATATTCATGGACTGCAGCACTACGCAGCAAACAAGCCAAGGCCACGGGCACTTCGCTGCTGAGATCCCAGATAACAAGCAATTATTTTCTCTTTCCACTTAGTCTCACTGAATCACTTATGCAAAGTGGTGTTGAAAGGTAGGGACTGTCCTTGGCAAAGATGAGCCTTAATTTCACTACTATCATTTCTGGATGAACCATTTTGAGAAAAAATACTGTCATTTTCACTTCTACACTTACTATATGTGTAACACCATTTCTACTAATACCACTGCTAAAAAAATAAACCCTGAAGGTTTTTCATATCCATGAAGACTTATCAGATTTTTCAAAACCAGAAGTGAAGTCAGAGGGATTTCTTTACCTGGCTCTCCCTTGCCGGTCCGGCTGGGAATGGTGTGGGCATGCAGCAAGCTAACAACCCTGTTCAGAGCAGTGGGCAGCTCCTCCTGACACCAGGACTCATCTAACTCACATTCCGGTTTCATCAGGCGCAAGGTCACGTGGCTCACCAAAGTACCTGGTACAGAAGAATAAAGAATCCATGAGAGGACCAAACCTAAAGATTTCTTGAGAGAAACAGGAACACGGACCCAAGAATTACAGTGACGACCTGGGCAACAGCCCAGGCTGCAGAGGAGGCACAGAGAAGGAAGCACAGCCCCAGGGCTGAGAGAGGACAGCTTCCTTCACACCCACGTGCTTGAGTTCCACTCACATCCTCCAAACTCTGCACAGGGGAGACTGTCCCATTGCAACCAAGTGCTCCTGAGAGATGGTCACAGTGACTAGACAACTCCCTGCCTTTCGACCCAGCCCTGTCCAGTGGCAGGTTCTCTGGGACATTGCAGTGATCTCCCTAAGCACTATCCCAGGGTGGTTTTCCCTCTTGGCTGTGTCTGGTACATCGTTATGACCCACAGCTTGTAAGAGCAAGGATTCTCACCCCCCTGCCATAAAAATAATTCTCTCTGCAGAGAGCAGCTGCAAATACTAACCAAAGGTTTTCAGTCGAGCAGGCATGACACAGGAAGCCAAGGAAAGAAAGGGTTCCTTAATCCTTGGAGCAGCCAAAGGCGATCGGAGAAGTGGCAAGAAGGAGCTGATGAGCCCAGGGATGTACTGACTTAGACCAGGAGGCTTCTTCTTTATAACAGTGTCCAGGAGCCCTAGGGCTGTTTCCAGCTCATTATCAAGCTGTAAGAATAATTCAAGAGGTTACCATAAAAACCTGGTGGTAACCCACAGTGGGGAAAAAAAAAAATCAAGTAGTTAAATCTAATTCCTAATGAAAGAAACAAATAGGTTATTGCCAAATGTTCTCTGTGCTCCTCCATTATCCTTTTATCAAAATGACGTGGGTCGTGGTGGCTGCAGAGCTGGCAAAGCCAACCATCAAAACGTACCTCCTTCAGCCGTTTTCTTATCTGAGACTCCCTTTCCAGCTGTGCTTGCATCAGCTCCTTCTGCTTGCTGGTCAGCTGCACCTCATCCTTTATTCCTTTCTTCTTCTTGATCTCCTGCAATAGAGGGCGATGGACATTATTAACCGTGACCCATTAACAACATCCTCTTAACTAGGTATGGAAGAAAGTTGGACACACTGGATTTTTTTTGCATTTTAAAGCAGCATCTAACTATTATTCCAAGCCTCTCGTTCTTAGGTGATGACACAACATGGAAATCAGCAGGTTAACAATGCTTTAATGTCCCATTAGCAGCAAACCATCAGTTTCTCCCACGTTTAAATCAGTCACTGATGATGTGACAGCATTGAAACGATCTGTCTGGAGGGACAGGTCATCCTCCCCACAGCAAACCCAAGTTAACCTTTACTAAAAGAATGCTTCCCTTCCTTTCACCACTGAATTCTTCCCCCCAAGTACCCCAATTGCTCTGGCCAGACTGAGCAGAGCTGCTGGCTGTTGACAAGATGGAAGCAGCTATTTAACACCCTTTACTGAAAGAGCAACACGAGATACTTTGAGCAAGAGATGAAGAGAAAAAACAGGTATTACCAACTAGTAAGTGCACTCACAAGCAAGCAGAATACCCCCAAAATTGGTACAAACTCAGATATAAAAGAAACTGGTACATACATATATAAGAGGACAGGGATGCTCTACAGANAGCTGGTGAGAGGCCTGGAGAATAAGGCTTATGAGGATCGATTGAGGAAGTTGGGGTTGTTTAGTTTGAGGAAGAGGAGGCTGAGGGGAGACCTCATCACTCTCTACAACTGCTTGAAAGGGCACTGTAGAGAGGTTGGTGCTGGTCTCTTCTCACGGGCAATGAGCGACAGAACAAGAGGGAATGGCTGCAAGCTGCAGCAGGGTAGGGTTAGGCTGGACATTAGGAAAAAGTTTTTCACAGAGAGAGTGGTCAGTCAGTGGAATCAGCTGCCCAGGGAGGTGGTGGAGTCCCCATCCCTGACTGTGTTTAAGAGTAGATTGGATGTGGTGTTGAGGGATCTGGTGTAGGGGAGAACTTGTAGAGTAGGGCTGATGGTTGGACTTGATGATCCCAAGGGTCTCTTCCAACCTAAATGATTCTATGATTCTAAGAGAAGACAACATTTAGGCATTCAAAGAAGTTTGGAGAATCTTTCCCAACAGCACACACACACAGGCCAGAAGCCACGCAGCGAAACAGACGGGACAGCAGTGAAGGGTCTGACGCTTGCCCAGCTTTCCCAGTCCCAGCAACTCACCTCCTTCAGTTCCAGCTCAATGATTTGTTCCTTGAAGGAATAGGCTTTGTTCTCCCTCTTCATGTTAGCCTTTTTCATACTATCCTGCTGAGCACTGAGAAGGACAAGTAGAGAAAAGAATCAGCACCGCTCGGGACTAAGATCCGGGCACACAAATCCAGGCACTCCTGCCCAGAAAGAGCATCTGGCAAACCCAGTCACCCGCTGGCTACATCCCAGCAGCAACCAATCCCCCCGTGCAGAAGGAAATAATAAAGTCTTACCTCTGTATTATAGATTTGTCATACAGTTCTCCCTCTGGTGTCTTCATGATTGCAAATTCCTCTCGAGTGACCTGGCACAGGGCTGGATTCTCCATTGATGCTGAGATAGTGCTGATGAGCTGTGGGAGCACTCTACCAGGCGAGAGCAGAGAGAGAGATCCCACTGCATTCATAGACGACTATCAAGGAAACAAAGGAGAAAACTTTATTATCAGCATTCCTCAAAATTGTCTCCAAGAAATATGCCCTATTGAGGAAGTCCACATTTTCTTCTAATTCCTAGTTCCTTGTTCAGTACTTGAATCTTATCTAGAATTCTACTTGGTTCCTGATAGACACTCTTCTGCCCTTAAATCCCAGCTCCGTTTCGCTAGAGACATTCTCTTTGAACCTGCCTTTTGGACAGATCTCTTTTCTTCCAGACCAGTTAGTACTTAACTCCTCCAGGAAATTCTCCTGTTCCAAACTATCTCCCAGACTAGGACAAGGAAAGCAGAAGTTTATCACCTGGTTCTCGGGAGTGCTGGCGGTGATCCTGGATAGTATCTCATTCAGGTGTTTAGTAATGAAGTCTTTGGGATCTATCTTCATCCTGATGAGGAGGGCTGGCCAAAGCCCTGGCTGCACTGCCACTAGCAAGCAGAATAAATGAGCATAATAAGTATAAGAAGCAGACTGCTAATATAATGAAACAAAAAGGTGAGGCCATGAGAGCCACGTGGGCCGTGAGAGCAGTCTTATCCCTCCACTTACCTACAGAGGGATGATGGCTCACCAGCAGCATCTCCAGAGCCAGCTTTTCTGGCTCCACAGAATCCACATCCAGCCCTGCCACACTGGAGATGACACAGAGTGCCTCGTGGAGGACACGGGGAGGAACGTACGTCTTTCCTATCTCCGACAGCTCTCCCGACTCCATCACCAGGACCTCATGAGGCAGAACCTGAGTAGATAACTTGTCATTAACGTCACATCAAGCCTTCCTGAGCCCTGAGCACACTTCCCCACAGTAACACCATACTGAGTACCAACAATCAGCTCCCTCTGTCAGTACCAACAGCATGAAGGGATAAAGGACAACAGTGGAACCAAAGCACAGAGAAGACAGTGACAGAAAGACTAAGAATGGAGGACTACACTAAATTTGGCGAGCGGGGGTAAAATCAAAGTAAACCCATCACTTTTGGCAAAGAGGACTTTGGAAAAGGTTGAACCAGCTGGCTGGGAACTGTAAGCCCAACTTCTGCAGTCCAATTTTAGCCAGCATCTTTTCAAAAACACTTTATTCAGGCTCTATCTGTGACACTGGAAGACTATGCCCGAGAAGACATAGGAAGACATGCCCCATTCTGGGCACAATTAGTTTGGAGAAGAGGAGGCTGAGGGGAGACCTCATTGCCCTCTACCACTACCTGAAAGGAGGGTGTAGAGAGGTGGGTGCTGGTCTCTTCTTCCAAGTAAATAATGACAGGACCAGAGGAAATGGTCTGAAGTTGCAGCAGGGGAGGTTTAAACTGGATATTAAGCAGAATTACTTCACTGACAGAGCGGTCAGGCACTGGAAGGGCCTGCCCAGGGAGGTGGTTGAGTCACCACCCCTGGAGATATTTAAGAAATGTGTAGACGAGGCACCTCAGGGCACGCTCTAGTGCCCGAGATTGTAGGGTGTGGGTTGTGCTCTTCTGTGTGGTTGGACTCGGTGATCTCAGAGGTCCTTTCCAACTGTGACAATTGTGTGATTCTATTTACAAAGCCCCAGCCTTGGCACCTAACTAATGCAACTTCATCTGTTCTACAACTTGACATGGTGCTGGCTTAGCACCATGCCCAATGGCACAGCACTCATTCTTTCCTTTTTTATTATTTATTTCTTATTTTTATTTGATACTAGTTGTTGCTGAAGTATTTCTACTAGCTTTGTTTTAAATAGGCAGCCCAAGCTATAAGCCCAGGCCAAAGAACCAGGATACCAACAAAGGAACTAAGCACTTGGTCTTTCATCAGGGATTAGTTTTGGATTAAAATAATAGAAGGACACAGAAAACTGCAGCTTCTTACCCAAATAATTTTGAATAATATGTCTTCTGTATAGACAGGGAAGCCTAGGAGTACCACAGACACTGAGATTGTAATATATAATAATCTAGTAACAAGTGGCACTCTAGGAGATCACAGAGCTGGAACTGAATCATCTTCATAGCACGCTACAGATCAATACTATCAGCAAATCTAGGGTAGGGAGGTGCTGGCAGCACACAAACAACTGGCTAAGCAGAGGCAAGGCTTCTTGACTACTCACCTTATGAGAGCTGAGAACCACTTTCAGCTCCTCCAACAGCCCATAGGCCAGTTTGTACCCTCCCAGAGAGGACAAGAGCTTCCTAACTGTTTGATGGGCCTGTCTTCGAACATTCCAGACCCGACTCAGCAGCACTGCGACGAGGGCACGGTGATACTGCCTGCGCGTGGGGAAACGAACAGGTTCAGCAAGGGAGGCAGCTCAGCAAAGCAACTGGATAGAAAAGCACAAAGAGTTCAACATTTTGTGCAAAGTCCCAAGCCCACCCTCTCCACCACCCACGTTAACACTCAGGGGTCAGACTGGGATGGTGGCAGCAGGAGCAGTCTACGTACTGCACTTTACTTTCAGGCAGCCGCTGTGCGTGATCCAAGAGAAGGCGCTCTGTCAGCTGCAGTACTGTACACATTGCTGTGGGAAAAGACAAATATTTAAAACACCATGAGACTTCCTAAGAAAACAGATTGATTTTTTTACCTGAAAGCAAACAAACAGCCAGAGGAACACATTAAAACAGCTATCCAAACCGAGCCTCTATATAACCTTCTCAGTGGAGCCAGAGATAAATCCCACTCAAGGTCTGGCAAGACTGGAAACAGAATCATGATTTAACAGAAATGTAGTTAGCTGGATCCCAGCAGAACTTCCATGACCAGGATGTGTGACCTGTTTTTGTCTAAGTCAACAGAGCAATCCAAACCATAAACACCACGCTCCCTGGGTAAGTACTGTTCATTCCTGAGCGCTGCCAGAATGCCGCCAGTGACAATAAAGTGTGTGCTGAACTCACGGAAAAGTGCAGAATGCTATAGAATAGCAGCCCTGGCATTTTGCCTCATCACCTTCTGAGCTTCAGCTGTCACCAGGCCCTTTGGTTGTGTATCAATGGTCAACCATATCACAAAGGCAGGAGCAGAAAGCCCCGAACCACGGGGTGGGTTACAACCCATATTACATACGGTAGAGGGGACTTTCAACATTCAAAGCATCAGACAGTTTTGGGGCTGTTAAGCTGGATGTTTTTGCTTAAAATAACCAATAACAAATCATGACAATATTTGGTCTCAAAATATCAGCATTAGGTGTTGGAGTTAACTTCCTCAGGAAGCAAAATGGCATTTCCCAGGTCAGGCTGTTTCAGGATACCTGCAGACCTGGGGGGGAATGGATGGATACACACACTGCCTTGAGGAAACAGGAGTGAAATGATGTTGTTTCCCATTTAGAAAACGTTCCCTCTTTGAAAATTTATAAAAAGGGTAAGTGAATTCAGTTCAGAGTCATGAATTCATGAACTCATTTTCAAAGCTTTCAGTTTAAAGTGCAGTCTGTAACGTTCTCTGGTGGGGACATTCCATTTTTATTTATTTTTTCAACTAGTCCTTAGACACCAGAGAACAGAACTGAGAACAGAGACACTAATTTATAGCTCAACTGATCTCCCACCTGTTACTGCTCTTCCCCCTGCTATCTTAAGATTTTCACCTCTATGTTCTTTTCTCCAGCTTTTTTCCCCATCTCCTTAAATTGAGGCTTCTCACGCCCCTACCATTGGCTGCAACTACTGAGTTACAATCTGGGACACCACACAGGCACGTTTTGTATTGGAAAGACTGACAGAACATACCAAATTGGAATCATATATGTGGTTCATTAAGAAGTAAATTAATTCATTGTCAAGCTTAGACTACAGGTAGTGTAGACGTACTCCTGAAAGAGCACACTGCTCATTTTAATCCAAAACTCCACCACGGGTCAGGTAGCAGGGCTAACAGCAACAGTAGCTCTTCTAAGTAATAGAGTTAAAACAGCAACTGGATGTACAATAGCTGACAATTTACCTTCCTCTGATGCAGACTGCAAGAACTTCTCAGATGTAAAAATTTGTTTCTTCTCATCCAGAATCAGCTGCCAGAAACCACTCAGCTTAGACTCTGACGGGAAAAAGAACAGATGTCTATCAAGAATGTTTCAAAATAAGTCAGAACTCACCAGTGTACATAAAATACAGCAGAATTCTGTCTCCTCAAATCACTTGTTATTTCTAGCCTAACCCATCCTCCGGCTATGAAGCCTCCCATCTCTCTCATTCAGATCTATAAGCATGTCCAAAAAACACCCACTGACAAAAATGCTACCCAAATAACAAGCAAGTAAGACTTTTAATGCATCAGTCAAGCCCTAGGACATAAGGCCTGGGTGAACAACTTGTGTCATAATGAAGAGGAATAATGCCCCAAGTGAAGGGAAGCTGTCATCTGCAAAGCCACAGAAGAGCAAAAACTCTTCACTGACATAACGGAGAGAGATGAGAATGAATCCTTCCCTGGTTTATGCAGGGGCAATCATGCACATCATCAAGAGATAGTGTTAACCCCCAGAGCCTACTTATATTGAATTCTCCTAGATGTTGTGTGACCTTACCAGTTTGTCCCTCAATTACAGACATCCTGCAGATCAACAAAGCTGCTGCAACTCCTTCAGTTACCATGGGAACCTGAGTACTCTGAGATGCTGCTTTTTCTACTGTCTGGATGAGCATTGGCAGCAAGTCCATTCCCTGTAACAACGTGTCACCTGAGGAGACAGAGAGAGACAAGTTACAGAACAACATGGTCCTTCACGCTTTACACCACAAGGCTCTTGATGGTCCTTCTGCTGCCATGAGGCAAGGAAAGGAACCAGACATGTACCAGGAAGATTCTGAATCTCCTAGAATATTTGCCAATCCCTGCTATCATTAAGCTTTAACTATGAAGAGCCAGCTGAGAATCACTTTAGTCCTTTCCTCGCTGCTAAAACAGTCCCATCTCAGTAAGACTTTCTGCTCAAGGGACATGAAAGAAAATGCTGATTCAGTTGGTTGAAATCACAGGGCATCTGACTTAAAAGATTAGCTTTCCCTAAAAGAGTGAAAGTAAACTCCTGGCAAGCCTTGGCCATCTGTTCCACTTCAAACATGCACAAGTCAAGGAATCCCAAGGGTCTGCGACCCTCACTTCACAGAAACTGAGCTAGGTGTTCCTGCTATTTCCAGAAGCAACATCTCACACACAATACTGGAAAAGGAAACAAAAGGTCCTGTGATTTTCTACAATAAGTATTTGCAGGGAGTGGTTTAGCTGTAAACTCCTCAGAGTTAGAATGTCCTCTTTCTTTATGCCCCGGTTGAATGCTTCACTGGGTGAGTCAAAGCACTGAGTCAGAGTTCCAGTGCCAAGTAAATGATTTTGGAGTATGAATGTCTTGGACCCTGAACCATTAAACAGCTGCACACATCACACACAAATAATACCCCTTGCCTGTGGCAAGCAGGAGCAACTTCAGGTTTGTCTCTGAAAGGACCACCATCCTGTGACATCTAAGTGGTTTCAGAGTGGTTTTTTCAGCCCTATGAGCACAGAAACTCCTGGTAGCCACAATGGAAAAAAAGTAGAACTTCACTCATTTCCAGACTGAGAAAGTGAAGGCTCATCCACTCTACCTGTAACATACACTGAGTTATTGGCCTCTTAAGCAAATGTATATATACCAGTGGCTCAAGAAGGGGAGATCTGACATGCAGGCATCAATCGCCCGTTGACCCTTGGATGAAATGCTGAATCATAGAGGACAAGACCAGCAGAAGTAAATCTGAGAAGGATCACCAAAAAGCTTAGAATTTCTGAAGATCTTAATTTCAAACATATTCATTTTATTTCTTTTTTTTAAAGCTTCCAAAAGCAAAAACCCCAGACCAGGATCCCAGCATGCCTGGCACTATATAAAAGAAAAAAATAGTAAGGTTTTTAGCTCAAGGACTATGCAAGTGTAAGACAAAGTAATCAAAAACTACTTTGGGGGTATATGAAAAGACAGCATGATGGGCAGTAATGCCAGTTATACAAGGAGACCAACCAACTTTGGAGGCTGGAAGGGAAAAGAGAGCTTAAGGAGAAACAGAAGGTGGATAATGAACAAATACTGCTTTATAAAATCTTTCTTAGTCAACACAGGCATATCAGGAAGTACAAAAGTTTATTATTCTTCTCTTAAGCCACACAGGCAAGAGAGAGTCATCAATAGCTGCTCAGTTTTACCTTTGAAAGAGGCAAGCATGCACTGCAGGTAGGCATGTCTCACGGCTGAAGTGGAGGTTTTAAGGCTGAAGGCTTTCTTTAGCCATTCTACCAGCTTCCTGGGGACTTCCGTGGTGAACCGGACACACCAAAGGGCCAGGACAGAGACTGCGTGAACCAAAGTGCCTTCGTGGACTAGGGAGCAACACAGAGCTTGTGTCAGTACAGGAACTGCATAGACCACAGGAACGTTAAGCAGAAAGCAGGTAACAACTTCAGGGGGAGGCAGGAAAAGAGCGGACGTGCTTCTAGGAGACACAGCTCTGTCTCCATAGGGCTGCTCATCAAAACAGAGCAATGGATTTCACAACACACCAGGGGATAATCCGGGTTTACTCTGAATAAGAGGCCACATGAAAATCCTGCTCAAGATGAAAGCAGTTTAGCAAGCCCAGAACAAAGGCAAGAAGTCTCACCTTCTTGTTGCAGGAAAGGGATGAAAAGTTCAGCCATGGTTCCAGCCAGAGCTTGGCTAGAGGATCCAGAAACCACGTGGTGACTAAGGCTGCCAATCCCTGAAAGGGGAGAATTCTCACATTAGTTCCCAAATGACCGACTGGCACTTTGCAGAATCTAAAAGCCATCAAGAACGACCCTTCACACTTCAATCCTTGTACAGATCTCTCTCCTTTTTGTCACTACTTCTGGATGTCACATCTGCCAAGTAACAACACCCCCACCTTCATTTTTAGCCAGGATACAGTCATCTGCCTTGCATAAAGCATTTGAGCCCAACAGCCACTTACTTCCTCTGAAGAGAAAGTCAAGAACTGGCATGTGGTATCCAGCACCCTCTATGACATCAACCACAGCCAATTTGGAAGGACAGGGATTTTAGGGATTCCTAAAATTTTAAGTAGAGATCCCCTTCTGCTGAGCCTCCTTCAGCAGAGCAGCAGATTTCTTGTAGGATCCTCACCTGAGAGGACACTCATCTTCTGAGCAACAACTGTCAGCTTCCCTTCCGAGCCTGCCAACAAGAAACAAACGGGTGAGGCCTTACTTACAGACACACAACAGCTACAGGCTACATCAAAAACCTTCTCTAAAGCTACAAAAGCTTGTCCCATGACCCCTGAGCCAGGCTGAGCCACCCCTACCACACAGGCAGCTGAAACCAACAGAAAATACAATACACAAAACCCCTTGAAGGCAGCAAACCTTTAGCTCACCCGCTTACCCTACCATTTACTCACCCCCTAGGATGGCAAAAAGGTGTCTGCCCAGGGACTCCACAGCCGAAGGATCACTGCACTGCCGAGCCAAGTTCTTTAGTGCCACAACGGCTTCATCCATCAGCTGCACACTGTTGGATTTCAGATGACCTGGAAAATAATGCACGAGCTAAGAGCTCCTTACAACAAACTGCATAAAATTCACAGGACAAGGATTTGTCTTTAAATGCGGCTTGACTCAGCTTCTGGAACCGTCATGTGAACCATTCCAGTTCCAAGTGACAGCACCATGCCCCCTCCCACACAAAACAACTTCTTCACCAGCAATCACGCTGTTAGAGGTACCACCAGAAAGTTGGAAGACAGCTTTATTCTGAATTCATCATTCCCCCCAGAAGTCAGAGTACTTACTGGCCAGCCCTTTCACAATGTCGAGAGCGTACTGGCTGAGATCCAGGTTCACAGACACGAGCAGACAAGAGATTGCTGAAGACAGAAGAGATAATGGCATATTACATTTTAAGTAACTGGTTTTAGCATTTTAGTACACCCTTCCCCACAGTTCAGGTCAAGAGCAGACAGGGTGAGTAAGAAGTAGTAGGATGAAAAAAAAACCCTGAAATTGATTCCAAATGAATGGATTTATTCAGGATTATTCTTAGAACTCGGCTGTAAAATTCTGTCCTCAGTACAAACAGTAGCTATCACACACCCAAACACTTGGGATCACACCACAAATGTTGCTTCTCCACATCCAACCTTTAGATGCCAGACAATCCTCCCGCCTTGCTCTCACAGGACCAAAAGCATGGTCCGGAGATACACACTCCCCCAGCAACTCCAGACCTCTAAGGAACAACCTGGTTATTCCTGCTCTTTGGCACAGCAAGGCAGAGAGATGACAGACTCACTTTCAATTACATTCTCAGGACTCCGTAGCAGGGATTTCTGCAGAGTTGGCAAAATTAAGTCCTTGAATTCAGCATGAGACATGTAGCGAAGAAGCGGGGAACAGCTGTCCTGCAAAGGGAGCAAAACGCTCAGCACAGCAGTGGGCATGGCACACAGGACAAAAGCACAGTCAGCTCTGCAGCAGGACATCTCACCAGCACGTGCTTCTGGGGCTTTGTCTTGCTCATAAGGATGGTCTTCAGGTAGAAATCCAGGAGAGCACCCTGAACAAGCAGAAACGCCAAATCAACAGCCGCATCACAACCTATCCACAACTCCCCACACGCCACCAGGAAGCCAGGCTCGATACCCCACCTCACTCTCCTCCACACGACAGCCCTTCCCACTAACAGAAGCTTTGCTTCCATCCTCACCTAAGAGTCACACAGACACCACTGCCCTCTGCTCTGCCCTTTAGCCCAACACCCAAAAAGCACTGAGAGCTAAATGCTGTCTTCCCTTCCTGCAGCAGGGCAGAAGGCAGCTGTGCTGGCCATCTAGGTAAATGCACAGGCCACAACAAAAAGCCAAGTTATCTGGCATAGATCTGTAAATCTATCCCAGGTGCTGCAGTCAGAAACGTGTACTACTGAACTGACAGATAACGAAACCAGGGGCAGATGCAAAGTACCAGCCTCACTGAAACATCTGCCCACCCCCCCCTTCTCCATGAGGAGAAGTGACACTGCTTACTACAAAACAGAAAAACAAACAAACAAGAAAAGCAGTGCAACAGATTTACCTTGTATCGTTTAATAGTATCAATTTCTTTCTGGGCTGTGCAAAACTGCACCACAAGTCCCAGCATCGCAGCGTAACTCTGGTTTGGTTCAAGACCAAGAATGACAGAGAGGTACTGATCCACCAGGTCTTGGTTCTGAAGAGAAAAGAGCAAGGCATGTTAATGCAACAGACCCCAGAACAGCTACTGAATACGGTCACGTAGGGCATACGGCACCTCTTTCCACAGCCTGTTCAGTTTCTTCACGGCCCCATCCACCGCCTGCTTATGAGAACCTCCCAGGACTTCCAAAAGGAGCAAACACTGAACCTCCACCTGCCAGGGGAAAGAGCCAAGAAAACCTTCATGCACCTGCTTCTCATATCAAACAAGATGTGGCAGATACCAACAATCGGCTGAATCTACTTAGGAAAAAGTCCTCAGGCTGTGTAAGTTCTTCCAACGAGCTGCCATTGCTCTCATCCCACACAGACTACTCTGCAGAAGCACACAAAACAGTTTGGGAATCTCTGACTTTGAAAACAGCTATTTATTATCAGATTACATCTCTTAAAATACATTCCAACTATACTCCAAGGTGCTAAGAGGTCAGAAGTTCGGGTTCCTAAAGTGGGTGAAAATAAGGTAAAAAGCTACTTGGTGCTCTATGACAGAATATCACATGCAACGCCTTCATGGGAGGCACATGGAATTCATGCCAAGCTCCAGGCTGCACCCTGGAGGCACCATGAGCCCACCTAGTCTGCAAATACTGGCATGAACCACAGTAGCAGAGCAAGACTGCCCAACTCGTGCTTTATACACCTCTTGCTTTCACCAGCAGAACGGGAGAGATCAAAGCACACCAGAAAGCAAAAAGAGATTGTCATAGAATCACAGAATGGTTAGAGTTGGAAGGTACCTTCAACCTCATCGAGCTCCAACCCCCCCTGCCCTGGGCAGGGACACCTCCCTCTACACCAGGTTGCTCCAAGCCCCATCCAGCCTGGCCTTAAACACTTCCAGGGATGGAGCGTCCACAGCTTCCCTGGGCAACCTGGGCCTCACAGCAAAGAATTTCTTTCTAGTATCTAATCTAAATCTGCCCTCTTTCAGTTTAAAACCATTACCCCTTCTGCTATTGCTACACTCCCTGACAAAGAGGCCCTCTCCAGCTCTCCTGTAGCTCCCTTCAGGTACTGGAAGGCCACATAAACCTGGATTTTAACATGACGTCAGCAGTTACGTTCAGAATTATCTGCACAGTTTCAGCAACTCAAAGACACTACAAATATTTAAGTCCTTATCTCCAAAGGGATATTTCTGCAAACCAAAAAAGAACCTACCAGTTTTTTCCATGTTTCTCCCTGTCTCTTTTCAGGCGTTGGAAAGACTGTGCGTACAAGCAGGCATGTCCAGGAGAGTGCCAGCAGAGCTGCAGATCCACTGCTCTTACTGTTGTACAGACAGAAGGAGGATGTTAATCCACAGCTCCCAGGATGTAACTTACACCTACAAGTCCATACCAGACTCATCTCTGCCCAAGTCAGAACACCACCTCATAAGCGAGGCAACATCTTCATAGAAACATAGAGTTAGTCTTAGCTTGTAAAGGAAATAATCAGTCCCGTGTGCTTCAGCTCCTGCTTAACACTCCGAGCTTCTGAATGGCACAAAAGACCATTTTTGGATCTTCCCAGTGGTATTACAGAAATGAAAGTTAAATGCTTTGCCAACTGAGAGTGCTCAAAAAGTGCCTCAAGTTTTCTCATCTGCTGCTCATCTTTACTGTCAGAGTTTCCCAGCCTTAGACTGCCAAATTGTTTCTCAGCTTGTATTCCCTCCTGGCACACCGCTCAGTTCTGGTTTCTGCTAACCCTCACCTTCTTCTTCCTCCACTTCAGGTAACGGATCCCACTTCCCTGCTCCCTGAGGATCCTCATCCCATTTTGACCTTTACCCCAAAGTGAAAGAACACAGCAAGTGCCCTCGTGCACAAGGCCAGCCCCTGTGACTGCAGGGTACACAGCGTATCACCGCAAGCCTCTACCCCAAGATCAGGTATTTTTCTAAAAGCTACGCTTCCACTCAGCCACGGAGGCGTTACAGGATGGCTCTCTGTGGCCTGTGCCAGCTGAAAAATTCCCTGTGTCACCCTTTGGAACCGCTGGTGTTCCCAGATGCTACCACAATACAACAGCAGCACATTTCTCAGCTCAGCTTCAAAGTTCATTATCTTCCCATCTATGGTAAGCTCTTGAATTCCACCAGCTGAACACCAAAAGGGCAAAGAAATTATCTTTCCTAATAGTTTTGGAGCCTATTTCTTGATAAAAGAGTTTATTCCTCATCATTCCAGACTTGAAGATTAACAAAGGCCAAACTGTAACTCAGACCCAATCCACCCACAGTAACACCAAGACAGTCCTTCTGCTTTCCTTCTGAACACAAAAGAACTACTCAGAATGGCTTCCCCACAAAGCAACCCGTCCAGCACCTGGGAGCTCCAGCCCTGCCGCCGATCCCTGAAGACTGAAGTGACTGCAGCAGGTTTTTCGCTGTGGCATCTGGCTGGGATTCCGCCAGCTGCTGAAGCGCCAGCTGCAGGGCTCTGCGGGATGCTGCATCGCTACAACGGAAAGCACAGCTCCATGAACACGGTAAATCCTGCCAAGGCTACACGTATCACTACCCTGGCGTCACACAAAGGACTCTGCTTTCTCATTTCAGCAGTCCAGCCAATAGTTAATTCATCCTCGCTGTTCCAAGAAGAGGAGAACCCCCTGGCAGAAAGCTCCGCTGGCTTCCTCAGCCGACAGAAGTTACGCCGAGGCTCTCTGGCAGGTGGCAGATCTAAACACAGGTTCTGAGCAGCTTCTCTACAACTGGCACCAATTTAATCCAATCTAAAAGTGTCTAAACAATGCCTAAAAGACACCTTAGTCTTGCTTGACAAGGACACAGGCATTTGTTCTTGCAGACTGAAGCATGCAAGTTTTAATGCCAAAATCTGTAGTGAAACACAAGGTAAGAGCTGTAAAACTCCTTAGTGTCAAAGCTCATTTGACAGCCTAATTACTAGGGGGCATCTTTCAGTGGCACACACCTGTGACGCTGCCTGCTAAGGTTTCCAGCTGCTCACACCAGTTTAACTAATAAAAACATAAATGCTGACAGATGAAATAACAGACTCTTCCTCCATTAACTTACTCACCGGTATCGGTGCAGAGTAAGGCAGAAGAGTTTGCAAAGGCCTTTCACTGCAGCCTCTGGGAGATCTGTAACAGATTACATGGCAAAAAATGTTTCCTCGTAAATCACCGAGCTCTTCAGCTTCACCCCAAACATCACTCACGCCACAGCTGAAACCAGCAAAGTGCTCACAGCCCCTGCACGTCTGTGAAGGCGTCTGCAAGGATCAGACTTCTCTCTTTTTATATATTTGATGCATATTTTGAAAAATCAGGGCAAAATTGGAACACATGCTGTTCCACAGTCATCCACAGAACGTGAGATAAATCAAAAGGATTTTTTAAAATGTGTTGCAGCTGTTTCATTATCTAAGATCTTCCATACTCTCCCTCTCTCTACATAGATAAACCTACTAGTAACTGCAAAAGCAGACAGTAACCGAAGTGCTGTGTACCTACAAAACCCATGCTTAGGATTAACACTGTGTAGAATTAAAGCAGATTCCAAACACTGCCTGCCTCACAAAACCACCCCACAAGTTTCACACAGCCTTTGAAACAAAATATTTTAGCGTTCTTCCTTGTCCTGGTCACCAGAACATCACCCCAAAGCTTTTACCTTTCCCAGAGATGCATTTTCCCAGCTCGCTGAGGATCTCCCTCCGCTCCTTCACGCTGGCTGTGGTCACTTTTACCGCAAACCGCTTCAGTGTATCAGAGATCTAGAAGACAGGGAGGAAAAACCATCAGACCACCTTTGATATCAACACACAGAACACAAAACCAGGGCGAGCAAACATGTCATCTGCCACCACACGACCTTTTAAACCTGGTCTTATCTACTGGGGAAATGACCACTGTACATCATACACGATGAACTCAACCTCCCTCCTTCAGCTGAAGGATAACGGCTCCTGTCGACCAGCACCTGGGGGTGCTGGTCAACAGGAGGCTGAACATGAGCCAGCAGTGTGCCCAGGTGGCCAAGAAGGCCAAGGGCATCCTGGCTTGCATAAAAAATAGTGTGACCAGTAGAAGTAGGGAGGTGATTGTCCCCCTGTGCTCAGCACTGGTGAGGCCAC
>VZTM01010000.1:743415-796800 GCA_013400555.1 Jacana jacana | reverse complement strand
CGCTTCCACGCCGGGCGGCGCAGGAGGCCGCGCAGTCGCCCCCTGGTGGCCGGAGGCCCGCGAGCTTCCGCCCCCCCCTCCCTCCTCCCCGCAAAGCCCCGGGTGTCACCCGCTCCGCATCCCGCTCCGCACAAGCTTAAGGGCAAGAAACCGTAGCAACACAGACGTGAGAATAACGGTACAAATTTTATTAGCGTAACTGCAAGAATTTTAAATGGAGAAGGAAAAAAAAAAAACCAAAATCGAAAAAGAAAAGCGGAGTTAAGAGGTTTACAAGGGGGAGAAGTTCCCGACCAACCCAACGTCCCCCCCCNAAACAGGCTCCAAGTTCAGCTCCACAAGTCGACAAAGCCCTAGACCACACAAGCAGGTGCATCTCAGCCAGGAGAGTTACCTGCAGGTAGCTCACCTGGGAGTCCCTCCAGCAGAGCCCAGCCACACAGCTGAGATCTGATGGAGAACTTAATTCCACCCGTACTACACACCTGAGCCAGGCTGGACACCCCCCTCAAGTTCCCCAAGTGCAGCCATCAGACTGCACACACACTATTTCAGCATCAACGGCAGCTTTGATCTTCACAGCTCCCTCAACTGACACAATTGGGGCCCTCCAGGCAAGAACAGCTTCAACAACAGCATCACGCTGCTCACTAACCAGAATTTCAATGGTTCCTCTGGAAATCTTCGTGGTGATGCCCAAAGCCTGGAAAAAGGAGGTCTTCTCAGGCCCAAGGCCAGTGTTCTGGGCTGGCACAGTCACATCACAAGGAGCAATAGCACCGGCACGGGCAGCTGCTGGCACCTGGAGGAAAAGAAAAGGAGAAGCTGGAATAACACTCTCAGATCCCTTGGGATGGCATCAGCTCCCACTTGAAGCGTTCCTCCAGGATGGACATTACCCAGGCCCACACAAATGAGACCAAAGTTGAACTTAAGCAGTCTGGGTAAGGCTGCAGGGCCTCAGTTCCCAACCCCTGAAGACTCCTAACAACCAAGGATCCCCCATGCAGTTTCACTTTTATGTTTAATTCTGCCAGCCCAGGAACACGGTGAGGGCTGTTGTCCCTTACCTTGTTAGCCAGCAGCATGTCCCGGATCTCAGTCAGGTCCTCCTTGGTGAAGACAAAGCCCACGTTTCCACGGATGTGAGGCAGCAGCCTGAAGGGAAGACGACAGCCTTCAGTTCTGCTACTCAGACAACGTCTCCTCCTCCCAGACAGAGGATCTGGGAGCAGATTCAGACAGCGATACCCACTTCTCTAAGGCAGGGTTATTCTCCAGATGACCACGAATAGCTTTGCGCATCATCGTGTTCTTCCCCATCAGCACAACGGCCTTCCCACGCAGGGACATACGGATCTGCTGCATCTGCTTGGATCCCACATTGTCTGCTCCCACAATGAAACATTTTGGGTAATCATCCAGGAGTTGCTGTAGCAAGAAAAAGACTCTTAACTATGCAAAGAAATCTGGACCAGTGCACCGAGTAAAGTAAACCTCAACGTGTTAAAACATTTAAAAAAAAGTCTGTCGGCAATTGTCAGCAATTTGAGAGTGCTCAACTCTCCCAACTGGTGTTGGGTGCACCACAAGGCTGCACCCTTCACTCAGCTGCCTGGCAAGACCACTAACCAAGTTACCTCTGTAAATAACACAGCAAATTCTCACAGGTACCTTAAAAACTGTCTGATCTGGACTGCATTACTATCTTTCCATTTCCACATAACCGTTTCTTAAACGGACAACCTAGGGCACNCGCCCGCAAACACGCCCCGAGCAGCGCCAGGGCCACTCCTTGAGGCCGGGGATCGCGTCGACACTCACGATGATTTTCATAAAATAGTTGGACTTCCACGTAGCCCTGTCTTCCCTGGGCATCGCGGCGGTGCTCCAAGGATCGCCCGGTGGGTTTAAAGACGAGCTGTGACCTGCCGGGGAGAAGCGCAACTCAGGCGGGTCCGCACTCTTCCCTTTCTCCTCCGCCTCCTCTCCGCGGCTCCGCGCTGCCCGCCCCGCAGCCCGGCCGCGNGAAAAAAAAAAACCAAAATCGAAAAAGAAAAGCGGAGTTAAGAGGTTTACAAGGGAGAGAAGTTCCCGACCAACCCAACTGTCCACCCAGCGGAGCGTCCCGCAGCCCAGCCTCAGCCTCCCCCAGGGGCAGGGGACGGGGAGGGGGGGTCCGCACGTTGCTGAGGGCTTTGAAGGCAAAATCTGCCCAGGAGCTGCCTCCCGGGACACCCAGCGCTGTGGGGATGTGCCACGGCCCTGGGCCCTGCTCCGGCACCAGCCCCAGCCAGCGTGCGTTGGGGACACCCGCAGCGGTGGCAGCGAGCACCAAGAGTCAGGATTTGGCTGAGCAGCACTCGTGACAGACCCCAGCCAGCCTCACCCAGCAGTGAGGTAGGTGAAAGACTCCCTCCCCGGGGAGGGAAACTGAGGCACGCGATGACGCAGTTCGCAGCAGCGCCAACAAGCATCTTCTCGCCCCGCTCCGGCGCTGACGACACCACAGCCCTCCCGTCCTCCTCCTTGCAGGGCCGAAAGCTGACTTTTTTCGGCAATACGAACGCACACGACTTCAAAGCGTCCGTTTTAAGTCAAATGGGCTTCAAAGACAACAAGACGAGGGCGTGAGGTTTCCTGCCCCACCAACTCTCCCGCAGCTCTGCTCAGCCCGGCCGACGCAGCTTCAGCTCCCATGCTCCCACAGCTCCCCTGGGTCTCACACCACAGCCTCAGGCTCACTTGATGGGGAAACTGGTGAAAAAACAGTCCCAGGAGACCAAGCAGGGCAGCAAAGCACCCCAGCAGAGTTAGCGGGGGGGCAACAACCGGAGGATTCCAGTCCAAGGTCGGGCTGGTCTCTGACCCAGTTGCCCCTGGGGCCCCCAGTGACCCTGCCAGGCTGAAAAGCACAACTGCTGTGATGATGACACTGCTGCAGAGCTCTGGAGAAGTTAATTCCCACCACTGCTCCCTTGGCTGCTTCGGCTGTTCAGAGAACGCTGCTGGGTATTCCAACCTACTAGTTCACCTTCCATAGCACCCTCCAGCCAGAGACCTAAAAGTGCTTTAGCAAACGTGAACGAAGCCTCACGAGAACCTCAAAAATCCAGGCTACACTGCCCCCATTTTACAGATGGGGAAACTGAGGCACGGTATAAGGTTTAGTGACTGGCACAAAGTTACACAGCTAGCCAGGAACAGAGCCTCTCTCCCCCAGTGTCTTCTCCTTAGGCACAAGACTGTTCTTCCACGGGAGAAAAGGAACCCCTTCCCCAATGAGCCTTGCTCTGGTTTCAGGTGGCTGAAGAGGAGAACCCGAGGGTTAAGGTCTGAGCTTACCTCCCTGGCAGCATCGTGTTAAGACTCACTAGAACATCCTGGAAGCTGGGCTTTGGGAGAACGGCAGGTGACTCAAATACAGCAGTTTACAGGTTACAATAAAAACCAAAAACCACACTTTTAGGTGACCCAGAGGAGGTAAGGGGGGTGGGGGGGGGGAGAGCAAAAAAAGCCATTCACAGTTCACCTGCCTGTGATAGGGAAAAAAAAAGAAAAATACAGGTCAGATTCCCTTCCCCACAGATTCCAGCCCCTCCCAACCCGCAATAAAAGGCAAATAGTCGCTGTTAGTTAGGCTTAACAAAGCGCTGGGGTTACAGCTGCAGTAAACCAGCACAACTGGCACACTGCCTCGAACGGCACAGCTCGATAGAAAAGTTGCTTTCTTAAAATCACTTCAAAACCCATTTCTGTATAAGAGGATTAAAAGTAAATTAGATATGAATTCAAAATCAGCGTAGAAATCTACAGTTCTTATCAAAGACAGGATACAGTATTTACTTTGATAGTAAAACCCCAAGTGTGTCACACACACCCGGCCCAAGGGACTTGTTATACCAGTAACAGTCAATATAAAAGGTTATTGCTCTAGCATCTCTCAGTAGAACACGTTTAACGAGCACAGAAAAGGGAAATACCAGGGGGCTGACAGGTCTCATTAGCAAAGAGAGGAAGAAGAAAGGATATAAAGTTTGGATCTTTGTTGTTTGGGTTTCTTTTCCCCCCCCCTGACTTCTTAAACCCCTCCACTTCTCCTCACCCTTGTGACTGTTTCAGGCCCTGACAGACGGGAGAGCTTCAGGCCAGATAAACACCCACACGTCACACTCGCTCATGACAGGGATGGATGAAAAAGGCTGTGCTCTAACCTCTCTGCATCTGCTTTTAAAGAAGGGATGATGCCTTTTCCTTTCTCCCCAGAGCAGCAGGCAAAGGAGGCAGAAGCCCTGAGAAGGCCCGGTGCTGACAGAGGTGCCTGGACCAGGATGTCACCCACAGGTGACATCAGTGCTGAGGGATGGGCAGGGCTTACTCCACCTTCTGCTCCAGTGCGTTGAGAAAAGGCAGGGAATAATAAACTAGGGGGAAAAAAAACAAACCAAAAAACAAATCCCACCCCACAGAGTAAAGTATTGATTCCTCTTTAAAAATAAAAAGTAAGTGGTATCATTTCCTTACAGTGTAATGGAACTGGAGAGACCCTTGCAGGGTCGTGGCTGCCTGCGCTGCCGCTCCGATCTCGGCAAGTCACGCACAGCGCGTGGCTGCAGCGAGCGGAGCCAGGGTGGCACTGAGATCACAGGGTGCCCTCGCTGTGCTGCTGCTCGCACTGCAGGCACACAGATCAAAAAGCCTGAGAAAGAGGTGACAAAGCAGAGGGCTGTGCTGTCGGCAAGTGTCCCGGCTTGCTCAGGGAGCTGACACAGGCTGAAACCGACCGGCAAAAGGCTCCTTCTACCAGGAGGGGGCTGTGTAAGATCTGCCTGTTGGAGCCCTGGCGCTAAGCTCAGCTGTCAGTCACACACAAAGACACGCACACCCTCGGGAGGGGACTCTGCCTCTCTCTACTGAGACACAGCAAGGGCATTTCCAGTTTAATGGTCCGTCTCATCTCTGGATCTACTGCCTCTCCATAGCAGCAGAAAGCACTCCCACCCCACCCCACCCACCCTCCTCCCCTGCCTGGTAAGGTTTCTAAATCACAGTAACGTTCAGAGAGACAGAACTGCCAAGGGGGTGGCAGAAAGATGCTTTAGCGCCCGTCTACTGATGCCTCTAACAGAAGAGCTTGAGAAAGCAGTTCTGGCAGTAGGGCTTGTCGTTCTGTTCTTTGAAGGTTCCTTTGTTGAGCTGCTTGAGGCAGAAGGCACAGACAAAGTGTTCAGGGTGAAATTTCTTGCCCATAGCAGTGATGCAGCGTCCTGTGATAGGCTTCTGGCAACCGGAGCAGAGCGAGCCGCGCCGCTCGTGGTAATGCACCTCGCAGTAGGGCTGCCCGTCATGCTCAAAGAAGCTGCCATTGATGAATGGTGTGAAACATTCCTGCAGGAGGATAAAGCAGAAGGGGACAGATTGTATAACAAGCTGGGGATGCGAGCAGCTCCACAAGCCTCCTCTGCTCCGTGGCGCAGCCTAGCTCTTCTGTGGGCAGGGTGAACAGCATCATCCTGTTCTCCAAAGAGCAAACTGTCCATCAAGAAGAGTTTCCAAGGAAAGGCTGACAGACAGACAGACACAGCCACAAGCAAGGGAATTAACCATGCTCCTTCTCCCAGCTGGTTTCACTTCTACAAAGAGAATACTAGAGATGAGCTACCAGATATGTTCAGCCAGGAAAAAGGAGAATGCTCCTTCCTCTGAGCTGGTAAACATCACAGCACCTTTCACCGCTGTGTTGGGTGTTTGTTCTAATCCAACTCCAGCTTCTCCACAAGGGCAGACAGAAGCAGGGACCAACACAACCTTTCATACTGCAGAATTTTGATGAACATGGGACTGGTTACAACTGAGAAAATGAGGCACAAGTGTCTAGAATGGCTGGCATTGCGTGGCTACACTTTGTCCTGAAACATCTCCACCAGGTACACACACATCACTACCAGGAGAAACTGCTGTTTGTTCTACAATGTTAATGATTCCAAACAGACGAGGAGAAGAGGATACACCAGCTCTGTGCTTATTAGCATCCAGAGCTCCTCACTCCCCTCAGCATCAGGCAGCTGAGGATCTACACTTCAGAACCTCCAGCAGAAGCACCCACCATCCCCAAAAGACTGGGGAGATCCCTCTCCTTGTACGAGTGGGAAACTGAGGCAGGAGAGTGTGAGGAAGAATCGAGGATACTATCAAATTTACTGACCTACCAGCAGCAATGCTCACAGGAGAAGCCAGATTTCCCAAATCCTGGTTTTGCTCAGCCCCAACACCATCCTCTTCCCAGGGAGGACACACAGTATCACAGACAGCTGGACCCCACCACACACACAGGAGTCCAGCAAACAGCCGGCAGAGCCCTGGACAGCTGAATGCTCACAATACTGGGAAAAATGCAGTTTGCCTGCAGTGTGTCCAAGACTATTGTAACGCTGACAATTAGTTCAACAAACAGGCTGCCCCCTCAGTCAGCGGGACAGCTGAAAACTTCACTCTGCTTTAGCAAAAACAGGAAAAGAATCCCTGCCTTGTGTCCTGGAAGACAGCAGCGCTGGCCCCACTCATACAAGCAGGGTGGCAGCAGGGAGAAAGGAAACCAGAACAGTTTCATAGAAACCTCAGTCTCTGCACAGAGGCACAGCCCTCCCCAGTGCCACACAGTCAGGACTGCCACACTCCGCCTCCACACTCTACACACCACTCTGGCAGCCACAGCTAGTTCTGGGCAGGCAGTCCCAACAGCACGGTGACAGTCTGCTCTGAGCATCGTACCAGGAACTGGCAGCTTGTGGTTCTGCTGCTTGTTCTGGTCTCTGCCTTTCTTTTCCACTTCAGGAAACACTGCCTGATTTTGCTCATCTCTTGGGGCCTGTAAGAGTTAATATTTGCAAGGCTCTCTGAAAGAGTGCCAAGCATTTAATCTGCAGTATTCCTGTTTATTGTGCCTGCTGTATGGAGCCTGCCACTATTTCACTGACTCGCATGTTTGTCTGAACAAGGTCAGTCTCATTAGTTTACATTGTCAGATGGAGCATGGGAGGAAGAGCCTCAAAATCTGATTGCTGAGGCAAGTGCTTAGAGAGAAGCTTAGCTTATAATTATTTAAAGGTCACAGAAAATGTCTCTGTTTATCTGTGAGCTGCTGCAGAAGCCCATAATTGCAGCTGGGAACAGAAAGAGCAAAGCGGCTAGAAAGTTTAATGTAAACAGGCAGAGGAACAAGAAGGTGTTTGGTTGCTGACATACATTTTTATCTCATGGGGCTGGCTGCCCTTTGCTACCCCACAGTTTCCTGATAAGGGACCAGATGCCTGCAGGATGGAAATGAGAGGGGTCATACAGCAGCTGCCGAGGACCTTGGGTTTCTTACCCGACAGACAAAGCATTCAGGGTGCCACAGGGTGTTCAAGGCAGAGATGTAGTTTTCCAGGATAGCCCGGGCACAGCCTCCACACTTAGGAGCAAACATGTCAAAGTAGTCCTTGCGGCAATAGGCTTTGCCATCCTTCTCGTGAAATCCTGCCAAAGGAGCAGAGAGGCAAAGAGTATCAGCTCCTGATCTTTACCTGTGGCCAGCCACGTTCTGCAGGGTAACCAGCATGGGTACAATCACCCTTCCCTCTGCTAACACAGACACAGCAGGTAGCCATGCCTTCTTCTGCTGCCCTTGCTGCCCCCTGTGCACATGTGCACATGCAGAGCCTTCCTCTCCAGGGAGAAAAGAAGATTTCTGCTAGCATCCTTCCCCCATAATCATCCCTTGGAGCTTCCATCTTCAGCAGTTCCCCTCTCATCTCTTGGGCGGACCCTCACTAGCAGCTCTGCTTTATGCACTTGTCTGCAGTTCAGGGAGGAGATTGCATAAACCAGCCATACCTTCAGGTCCAAAGAAAGCTCCACACTGGGCACAGAAAAAGTGTTCAGGGTGCCATGTCCTGTCCAAAGCCGTCACCACTTTCTGTTCAGAGGAAGACAAACTGCAAGTCACGTAAATGGTGGCTTGAGCTTGGAGGTAAGGGGGGTGGCTGGGTGAGGGGAAGAACACATTCATGTTGGTACTGACAAGAGCCTGCATTAAAACAGACTGTCCTTTGGAGAGCTGAGTCAATTCTCCCCCGTCCCTGGCTCATTCAGGCTTTCCCACGGCACTTGTTTTTACCCTAAAAGGATCTTACACACGGCTTCGTCCCTTATACAGGGCCCCGTCCAGCTCTCAGGACTAGCACTGGTGCCTGCTGCTACAGGCTACCAACAGACAAGCGCTGAGGAATCATGGCCAGACTGATGGAGCAATGTGGGGTTCTCGGAGAACTCCAGCCAATGTAAGAGGGACTAACTCCTCTCACTAGTTCAAGAATTTGATGGGACAAAGTCCCATCAGAGCCTGGGCAAAGGGAAAAACAGAAGTCCCCAAACAGAATCTTCCACCCAGGACACAAGGCTGAAGTGGAGTTTTTTACCACCTGGGCCTGCAGCACCTTGCCAGCACCCTTCACCACCCCAAGGAACTCACATCAAGGATCGGCCCATTGCAGTAGTAGCAGCGAGGGGAGAAGAGGTTGTGGTAGTCCTTCTCGCAGTAGGGCTGACCATCCCGCTCAAAGAAGTTACGCGACCCGATCTCCTCCTGGCAGTGGGTGCAGACGAAGTGCTCAGGGTGCCAGGTTTTCCCCATGGCTGTAACTACCTGTTGAGAAAACAAATTATGAAGGACAACTCTATTTCCCTCTCCCCTAGACCACATGACAAGATACCAGCTGGAGGTCAACAAGAATGACAAGTTCTACTACTCAAGTGAGCCCTGGACTGGGGTAGCATGAAAACTGAATTACCTATCATCTCAGGAGAGGGCAGTCCCTCAAGGGCAGGGTAGAGGTCACTGGAGGAGCTTACAGCGTACCTAGCCAGTGGATAAATAGAGTACTTCAGTTTCTCCAGCATCTCCAGTCTCTTCAGCCTCACGAAACAGCCCGCCCCATTACTCCCAGCTGCAGCCCAAGATTTGGCAATGAGACAGCACCTTCAACTCACCTGCCCAGCAATAGGCTTCTTGCAGGCTCCGCAGACGCCTTTGGCAACTGTAGCTACACCCAATTTGTTCAGGTCAGACTGAAGACTTCCCAGCATGGTGTCCAGCTGACTGCCAGGCTTGGAGGCTGTGGATGGAGGGGAGTTGCTCCCAGCTTTCCCCTGCGCCATGAACTGCAGGGAAGAGAAAAGAAGGACTGTAAGACAAGTGCTGCTGCACTTACAGATAAATGCTGGCGGTTGCTGCCAGTGGCTCCTCTGTAGACATGGACAACAGACTGCTAGGAGACAGCTACGCTCTCTGCAGAAACCAGCGAGAGCCAGGATCAAGTACACACATGTATTCTGCCTGTGCAGAGACATGCAGAGACCCTGGCATGCATTAACAGCAGGGCTGTAAGCTGCAAATTTGATTTTCCTTCACTGTGTATACAGCAGAAATCACCAGCAGATCCTGAGCACTGCTCTCTGAGCCTCTGCCAAAAGTCTTTTTACCTCACCAGCTCCTGGCCAGCTGACAAAGCAGAGATGCCATCCAGGGGGCCCATTTCTCTCTCTGTTTCTATGCTGTTGCCCTCTCAGTTGTCACTCTCTCCTCTCTGATAAGAGATCCCTCTCCTTTTCCTCATCTCACATCCCTTTCAGCTAGAATACCTTCTTCCTTCCCCTCCTTCTCTTTGCACCACCTTCTGCAGATCTTTTTGCCAAGTCTCCATTGCCCCCATCAGGTGGCTCTCATCCCCTGCCTGAGCTAAGCCACTAGAAGCAGGAAGGAAATCACTCCCTTCAAGTTGCCTGCTGTTTACCTACAGAGAGGGCAGGGCACCCACAGCAGAGCCTGAGCAGACAGGACTGCAATGGAAAGACTGCCACGTCCATTGTGGGACAGCTGAAAATACACGGAGGTCAGGGGAAAGGGATGAAGATTCTTGTCTCAGAGGTCATTTCTGAAACACAACCACCACAGCACACATGGCTTGGAAAGGCTTCCTAGAGAAGGGGGAGAAGTGTTTTACCTAGGTTCAATAACTTATAAAGTATATGCTCTCTTTGGCTACCAAAGCCCCCTTGGCAGGCGAACCACAATAATGAAATACACGTCATTTTAGCTGACTTTGCACCACAATAGCTACTGCCAGGTTTAGAGAGACCCAGAGACTTCCCTCCCTGAGATGTTGGTCTGGAGCATGTTTTCTCTTACTAAGAGGGTAGATTAAAAGAGACATAAAATCTACACTTGAGGACAACCCACCAGCCTGCTGCCAGCACAGCCAGAGGAGCAGGGACACACTGAAGTGCTCCACGGCCCTGGCAGAACCCATCCTTCCAGCCACAGGAGGAGCTCTATTCCAGGTCTGCAGCTGGTCACACTTGTAGTAACCTCGTTTACTCAATGACAAACTCTGGTTTCCACTTGTTTATATAAAAATTCTTATGAGACACGTCATTTTAGCTTTCTTGCACAAACATATAGACACACTCCTCACCCACCTTGCCCTGCACGCAGCATGACTCCCAACGCAGCCTAACACACAGTGTCTCCCCTCCTCTCTCCTCCTCCCAGCCATCCCATAACTCGCAGCCTCTCCCAGTCCAGCAGCACAGAACAGCCTCATCCCACCCCAATGCCCTCAGCCTAAAACAAACCCTCTGCCGTGCAGCAGTTATTTGCTACCTAAGGGGTTACGGTGAATGCCTCCAAAGCACCCCACTGCAAGGAGACTTCTCACAGGAGGGGGACAGCAGACTTTTGTAAACAAAGCCAGGCCAGAGTCCCAGGACCAAGCCAGGGCTTGTTGGACGGTGCAGCAGGAGGAAAAGGAGCTGCACCGTGTCATGAGAATCGTATCTTTTGGTCTAACCAGGGGCTTGTGGCCACCAGGCAGGGTAGGCACAAGTGCCACATACAAATGATAGGTACCATCTGGAGAGAAAGGAGGTGAGATGAATTCAATGTGTAGCTACAGAGCACTTCAGCCTTGTCTGTAAGAGCCACATGCTCCTGGCAAAGCACGGCTGACCTCAATGCTGATACAACCACCTACACGCTACGGTTTCCACCTGGCCTCTGATCCAGCCTTCTTGGCAGCTCACAGATGAGTCCCCACCTCAAAGAGGCTTGTTTCCAGCTCCTGCACACAATGCCTGCTGTTTACAGGGGACACTCAGCACAGCACTCACATAAATTCATCATGCAAAGGCTCTTTAAATTCTTGCCTTCGCCCACGAGATCTGCTCTCTCTCAAGTTCAGTTAGGAGCTCCACGAGCAGCAAACCATGCACAACAGAGTATCATCTACATTAACTGTGCTGGGAGTTCTTGGAGCAGCATCTGCAGCACACTCATTGACCAGAAAAGCACACCATGCTGAAGAAAGAAAGGAGGTCCTGCCTTCTCAGGGGTGGGGGTGCCCAGGGGTGAATGAGCAGCCAGCAGATTGGCACTGTGGAACAGGGGAGGAGCAGAAGTCACCTGAAAAGTACAACAGTTCAAAATGCAGATGTGTTTCCTCACCCAGTGCTTGAGAGCTGCCTGCACACGTACCATTGCACACCACTGCACTGCTCATATACTTTAAGACTTCCCACCATCCTGGAGCTGCAACCCTGCCCTGACAGGAGATGGAGAACACAGCTCCTGATCATACGATCTCCTCCCCAAAATACACTCTCATTGAGGATACCTCTCTAAACAGGCAAACTCAAGAACAACTGCTCATTTGCTCCTTCCAATATCAAGGTTTTGCCCACTCAGAGAGATCTACTGCCTGTGCAGCCTTCAGAACTGCCTCCTTCCCCTCAGAGGGAACCAGAGTCCCTGCTGCACAAAGTGATCAGCAGGACAGACAGGAACCACTCACACACCAGCACGTTATTGCACAGACAGGTACTTTGCAGTGCTAGAGGCACAGCTTGGATTAGATATTACCAGTAAGTCCTCCTCTGCTATCTATTAGCTCAGTACCAGCCTTTACCTGAAAATTTTATCTACTAAGCTATGAAGCTGGGAGCAGGACTTAAGACTGGAAAACACTCCTAAAAACACAAACCAGAAGAAAGAAGCCTGCCTGCATCTGTGGGAAGAAAGCTTCATCCTCAGTCTGACAGCCAACAGAAACAACTGTCTTGGTGCTAGGGGTCCAGGTCTGGGGAGAACACAATTGCATAGGAACTTCAGGAGGGGTGCCCACACCAGAAAGCTCATGGTAATCATCATCAGAAGTCTCCCACTGGAAGAGGGGCTGGGGAGCCAAGCTGAAGGAAGAGGAAGAGACTGGCCCGGGAGCTGAGGTAGATGGCATGTGAGAAGGTGGGAATGGGAGGAGAGGAGCGGGGCCAGAGAGATGAGAGGGAGCAGCATTAGCAGAGACTGTGTTTGCAGCTTCTTTGGAAGGCTGGAGTGGGGGAGATGCTGGAACAGAGACCGTTCTCCTTGGAGGGTGTGGGGATTCTGGAGGAAAAACCACCTAGAAAGACATGGAGGAAGAAGAAATGTGAGTAAATCCAAAGCCGAGCAAACCAGTACTCCCTGCAACGGGAAGACTGGTTGTTACCACGGTGCTTATCTAAGGGGGGAAAGCAGCAAGAAAGAGAAGGGAACTAGAAAATACGCTTTCCTGTGAAGCTCAGTGAAGAACATCATCGTACACCCAGCACTTCCTGCACAGGTACAGTACTGGGGAAAACCAAGTACACCTGTACGACAGGCGTGGCTTTAAAAACAACCCCCACATGGACATTTGAGAGGTGGCAGTAGCAGACTGCCCACCAGCACCTTCAGATCCCACTCTGACTCCTAAACATCAAGAACTAGGACCTGAGTGCCAGTTTCCTTTTCAGGCCAGACAAGGATGAGTAGAAAGAGTTAATCCTTCATTTCATGTTGCTTAGGACACTCAGAAGCTAAATCTGCACCTCCACACAACGCTATGTGGACAGAGGGACATGCTGGAATTTCCCAGCACATGTCCCTGCTTTCTACCTTCTCTACTTGCTGTCCACCATTCTGCTCTTCCCCCTGGGGTGTAGCAGTGATAACGACCCCCTCTGTCAGCCAGTCATCCTGGCTTTTCCTTTCTTGCTGTTCCTGTTTAGTGATGCCCAGTCTGTCCTGCAGCTCTTCAATCAAGTGATCCTGGGACTCGGTCTTGTGAAATATGGCAGGACCTAGTTTACGCCTTGGAGAGAGGTCGCGATACATTGGGTGCACATTCGCAGTCTCTTTTGTCCTCTTGATTAAAGATTTGATCTAAATGACAAAGGTAATAGTATCAGCAGAGAAGAGCAGCGTCAGAGCAAGCCCCAAGATGCAACAGCACAAACTCAAAGCCATTAGTGACAACTGTGAGCAGGAAGAGTGATGACATTTATTCCACCATGCCAAAATTCCTCTTGGCACAGCCCAGAACAGTGACTCAGTGCAAGGAAAAACCCCGTAAGGACAGTAACAGCAGCCAAAAATAACCATCTAGAAAAGGAAGGGAAAGATTAACCAGCAGGAAGCCAAGATAGGAGGTGCAGCATGACCACTCCAGTGAGCATTAAAGACACCTCAGCATCACAAGGACAGAGAGGCCTCCCTGTGTTTGCCCTTTACAGGATATGACCCTGGGCCAGAGATGTCTGCTGCACAAAGCGGACCTCCAGCAATGGAAGGAGCACTACCAGCCCCAGTAATGAGACCTAAGAAAGCCACCAGAGCTGCCATCCCAAGTCAGGAACATCCTCCAGCAGCATGAAACAGCCCTTTGACTTTAAGAAGCCTCCATGGACTGCCTTACCCCAGTTAAGGAATAAAAGTCCATTCCACAGGAAGTCCCTGCAAACTGCCACGTTTTGTGCTGCTGACCAACATGCAGAGGAGACCACAAGGTAAAGCAGAGGATTTCAAACCCCCATGACATGCAGCTGCCAGTCCCCTTGCTCAGAGCTGCATGCTGTTAGTGTGGGTGAGCACACTCACACCACACACAAAACGTTAGTGCACTATCACTACAGTCCTACTCCTACATTCATTCAGTGCCTGCCTGGCCTGATGCAGAAATCCTCTCAATGGGTGGCTTGGAGACGCATGGCAGATCCCATTCAGCTTTCCCAATCTTTTCAGGAGATCCCAGAGCAACCGCAGAGCTTCTGAACTGCTCATTTTCCTCCTCTCCTCTGGCTTTGTTCACATTAGCAGTACCTGCCTTCCTGGGAGTTCTCTCTCTCTCTCTGCCCTGCCTCTTCTCGACCAGATCAGGAGAGTCATCTAGCTTGGTTTCATGCAGTACTTCTGCTTTTAGCTCCTGTCCTTGCTCCACTACAAAGCCCAACTGGTTTTTAGTGTCTGGGAAGACATCCCATCGATTCAGGGCTACAACAGAAGGTTCATATACAGGATTTAAACCACTGTCATTCTTTGCATGTACTTCTGGCACATGTGCAGAGAGCCCCAGGGCCCACAGCTCATCTAAAGCTGTTTCCACACTTCTGCCCTGGGAAGGAAGAGCTGAATTGTCCCCGAATGCTCCCTGCTGATCCAGCTCTTTAGGTGTCTGCCCCTTCCCTTGACCACTTAAAGTGTTTGAAATCGGTACACTAGAGATTTGGGGATCGCTTCTCTGCTCCTTCTTCTCAGCCTCTTTTGCTGAACTGTGCCCTAGGCTTTGTGCCTCCACCTTGGCAGATCTACACAGAAGCTCCACACTGGAAGCTGGTGCAGCCTGGGAAACGTTTCTAGAAGGGTCAGGCTTTCTGTTCAGCCGAATCAAGCTTGCAGAGGTCACCTGCTGCCCACGAGTAGCATAACTAGAAGAGACCCGTGGTGGAGGCACAGGGACCGTTTGCGGCAAACGAGGCACGCGTGGAGGAGCAGCAGAATGCCCTGAAGCAGGCAGAACCGCAGTGTTACTGCCTTCCTCAACGTGGAGGACTGCTGAAGGGGCAGAGGTTGGCACTGTCAAGTCCCCACTGTGAGTTGCAGCAGGGTGTCTGGAATGGGATAGCACAGTTGGACTGTGAGGAGGGTTGCTGGAGTCTGCATTGGCTGAACTGGGAATCGGTTCTAGGGAGGGTTCAGAAATCAGAGACATAGTGGAACTAGTCTGCAAAAGGAGACAGAAGGAATAAGGAGAGAAAAAAGATATAGAGTTAAGAAGATTTAAAAAAAAAAAGCACAGAATTAAGCATTATACCGAGCATGACCTACAAATCAAAGAGCTGTGTTGACACACAGCCTTACTTCCAAGAGTACAGACGGAAAACGAGATATGAAAGAGCAGAATCAGTATGACATTGTGCTGATCCTCACGTGAGCTTGTGTGAGATGAAGTTCTACAGCCACGGGGATCCTTTTCCCGTGCCCTTTAAGTGCCATCTCACGTGTTCACCTGCAGCTGTGATGGGGGACTGAGTGGCCACTGCAAAGCCAGCTACAACCCAGGAATGTCTAGACCGTAAGTAAAGGTCACATTAACAACTCACTCATAGTTGGAAGTGTAAGTTTTACATTTCAAAGCTGGAAAAAGCAATCAATGAACAGAACAAAGCATGACATTTTCTTCTCGATACACTAATAAAATGCTCCAGTTGGCTGAGTTCATGGCAATGAAAACAAAGCTTCAGGGCATTCACAGCAGGCACAGATGACACGGGCTTTGTTCTATTCACATCACTAATCTCACCTTGGACGTGACACATACGGAACCTCTATGAGTCTGTCAGTCACTCCATGCCCTTGTAAGCATTGCTTAGGTGGCCAGATTAGCCTCTTTCCCTTAGGCCAGAGATTCCACATTTACCTTGTAATAAAATCAATATTAATTTTGATCCAAAATACACTAACAAGAGCAACTGATACAGAGGTTTTGATTCTCCTTGACTTATAGGGTCTTTGCAAGCAAAAGATCATGGGTCCTCCTTTCCCCATTTTCAGTGATTCCTGGCTGACCTCTAGGTGACAAACTGGCAGTACTCCTTTAGCTTAAAAAGGGAAAATCAGAACAGTGGCTTACAGTTCACACAGCAGGTCAACTTCAGACCAACACAGCCCTCCCAGTTTTAAAAACACATCCACAAAGGATTGCCAAATCCAAGAGCTATCAAGACCTGCTCTGATTCTTAGTCACATTTTCCAAAGAAGCCTCAAGAAATTAGATGCTCGTGCTTTAAGGCAGCAGGGCACATAAATTCCTAAGCCCTTGCACGGTATCTCAGTCTTTCCTTACCATTCTGGGATACTTATCATGAATGAAAAGATAAAATTACCCAGATCATGCACAAAATCTGCCAGTAGGTGGAAGAGACCTACACTTTCAGCTGACCTAAGCTGCTATCATTGCAAGGTGTGAGGAGCTGGCACTCACACTTGCATTTGTGAAGTCACAACAGTAGCGCTGCAGGGAGACTGTGCCCAAAGGAAAGAGCAATAGGGGACCATAACTCATTACAGGTTGCTCCTGTCCTTGAGTCCCACAGCAAGACCCACAAAAGTCAGGGCAGAGATGAAAATGACTAACAAGAACATTGAGTAGTTAAAATGAGAGAATTTCCCAATATTGCTCTTCCCTGCAATTTGCCTAAGCTGGATGCACCTGTAAAAGTAACCTGGTTTTACGCTGTGGTTCACGCTTGACTTTGACTGACTTTATTTTGGGAAGTCCAGATTTTCAAGGCAGGACTAACATTTCACTCAAAATCAAGTATTTCCAGAATATTAAAAATATACTAGCTCCAAATTAAGAGCACAGGTTAAAACTCAACAGCAGTAGGACAGTTGAATACAAGCACCTAGCTATGCAATAAGCTGGTACCATATTGCACAGAAATAGCAGAGGTTAAAAAACCAGGCACATTAAGTGATCTCAGTGCCTGCTCACTGATGAGCTAGATAACCAAAATAAATGGATTCCTAAGTAAAAAGAATGAGCAAAAAGATGATTAAAAGGGTCATGTGTCAGTCTGCAATAGCACTTTTTACTCTGGGGTACGAGGGAAGGGAAATCAACCCCGTCAGTGCCTCCGCTCCTCCCATCCCCACCTACTGCAACTTCTGGTTGTACCAACTACCAGCCCATTACACATCATAGCCCTTCTGTCCTCAACCCCACCCGGGTCGCTACTCAAACGGCAGCCTTTCATCTTTAGCCTTTGCAAAGACTCCACTTCTCGCCTTTACGTCCTGCCACCAGTGCAGACCACAAATACTGTTTTGCAGACGCTCACACCACTACTTGGCACACAAAAAGGAAGTTAAAACAAACTAAAAGGACTGAAGGGAAAATGAAGCAACCTGGAGGACAGGAAAAAGGGAAATAGCTGTTAAAAACAGTCAATGACAATATTAACAACAGGAAAACGATCACAGAAACCATGTTCTTGGTGCTTCAGGAAGAATGCTCGGATACAGATGAGCTCAGTGCCTCACAGAAACACTAATGCTGTGTTTGTAAATCCCAAATGTTAAAGTCTGGCTGCATTTCACTTTTCTCCTAGAGCTCAACCAGAAAGTAAGCCAGGAAGGCGGGCAGTGTTACAGGCAGGCAGTGTTACAGGAAGCAGCCTGTCTCTGTCACACAGGTTTTATTAGAGTTGCACTAAGATTCTAAGGCCTTTTCCCCAGGACTGCAAAGCATTTCAACACCCACACTTGTAAAAACGTCCCCTCCTTGTGTCTTGCAAGGAAGACCTGTGCTGGGCAAGGTCATTCTCAGGTGCCAAGAGCTCACCTAGGAGCAAAGGCTGGTGGCAGCAACCGCACCCTAAGTTTGTTTTCTGAGCCCTGATAACAGCAGGAGGAGGCCATGGTGCTCAGCTTCCACAGGAGGGGAAGGAGCGTGGCTGGGTATGCCAGCCAGCAGCACAGGTGGGAATTCTCCAGCTTCACAACAGCACTTTTTCAACCACACACTTGTGGGTATCCTGCACTCTGCCCTAGGACCTAATATGGAGAAAAAAAAAGGCAACACCGAGGTGTCAATATTTGCAGTTGACTAAATACACATTACAGTAAGCCTAGAGAAACAGTAACTCCTAGAGTCTCACAAAAGGAAGTACCTGTGCCAGAAATGGCAGGCTGAATTCAACTCCAGCAACTGCAAAGTCCCCATGGAGAGCGTGCTGGGTTCTGAACTCACACGCTTGGTAAAAACTCCAGGTATTGTAATGACCTCCCTGAAACCCCCAGTCCACATCAAAAACACTCACAGGAATGGTGCCACGGGGACAACAACAAGCAGCAAAGCCATCACTGAATGTCCTGGCTACCTTCCTCACAAAACAAGCCTCAGCTCTGGCTGCCTCACCTAAAGTCATGGCAGGAGGAGATGGAGTTCAGCAGAGACAAGAGACACCGAGCATCAGCAGAATCTTCCCTATGAGGAAAAACTAGAGAGCTGGGTCTTTCTTAGTATTATAAAGCAGACTTGCATGTGTATGTAAGAAAGGCAAACTCAACATGGACAACAAAGAAAATACATTAGATGTTTGCTTTCTCTACCCTCGGAACGAATTCAGGGCAATAATTCAATAAGGCTGTAGGCAAACCAGCTGAAAAGAGAAAACAACACATGAAAATAGTTTTCATTTTGCTACAATTATGGGTAAATGCAGTCTCCTGAAAATAGGCTGCACAGTTAATCATCTAGTGCAAGAATGGTAAGATACCTGCATGAATAAAGAACCGAGTGCTTCACGGATCAAGATAACCATGGCCTACTTACTCCTGAGCTCATCCTATTACGGGACTTTCACATGCTACTGACAATTGAAGCAGCAGTTCTTTTCCAATACAATAGTTTGATATCCAAACAAGATTCTGAGCAGCCTTTGCCATCCTCTGCCCCCACAAGAAGCTCAGACTTTAATCCCATTTTGAGGTGCACAAGAGACACTGTTTTACAGTGGAAACCTTTGAAGTCTCCAGCTGTCTGATGTGAAGGCCTCAGTGCTCATACCACATGCCTAGAAGATCCTCCTCAGGGAAAGCACATTGGGGTAAAAAATACACTCCAAAGAGGAGGGTCATCTCATAGAACAGAAGAGCCTGGCCTTTGTCAGTAAGCAGACTGGTGTTCCATGCTCTGCTACTTCTTGGTAAGTTGCAGCACAGCAAAATAATTCACCCTGTACTGAGCAGTAACTAAGCTCATTATCTTTGGCAAACAGACAAACTGCAGAACCAAAGGAAAAACAGACCCTCGAACTGCCTTGCCCTGCGCCAGTGATGAGAATTTATAGCAGTTGGGAACACCTACAGTAACAATCAGAACACACAAATACCACCACAAAAGTTTTTCAAAGCAAGTTTGAGAGGTAAAGAGGGCTTTCTGGAGACCAATCGAGGTCAGCAGTTGTGGCTAACAGGCAAGAGAGTCTGTGGGTGGGGAGGGACAAGATGAGGTATTAAGTTGTTGTGATTGGGCACCTTAAAATCCGAGAGAGATGCCATCAGCTCATCCAGTTCCCGTGTAGCTGAAGAAGCAGATATACGGGTCTGCTGCTGGCTGGAGGTGACTCGCTGGGGGCTGCTCACTTCACCTTGGCTCACAGTGATTGCAGGGCTGACAAGGAAAAAAAAATTTAAAACAAATCAAAACAGAGTGCATTTTATCCTGGGAGAGCATTCCTAGACTGCAAGTCCCAGTGACCCTCCAAACAAGCACAGCACAGTGAGTTTCACCAGCACTGCCCACCCTGACCAACCCTCCCCAGACCTGCCCCCTCTGCCAAGTCTAACACAACCTCCCCAGACCTGCCCCCTCTGCCAAGTCTAACACAAGTATGTACACACACACACACACACACACACAGCACCATCCACTAAGAAATGGACAGTGACCAAACAGTCATTTTGTCAGGCAGTGGGTATTTGTGATCAGCTTTAAACACAAGTTTGAACAATCCATCTCTCCTAACATCACTTATTTGTTTTCTCAACCAGGAGCAGATAAAAGAGCACCAGCACCTTCATGCACCTGCTTGATTTCTGCCCCTTCAGACAAAGGCCACCTTCTGTCTGTCACTCTCCTGCAGCATCTGCCCCCACGCTACGGTCACTATTCCCATAACGGCCTGTCCCACCCCACCCAAGCCAGCAGCCACCAGAACACTACTCACACTGGACTTGGCACAGAGCTCTCCAGCTCATCCAGCAGGCTCTCCACACTGGGACGTACATCTTCAATCCCACGTGCACCATTTCGCTTTGGCTTTTCTTTTGTAGGGGGTGCAGCCTTTCCTCCTACCGAGGTGCTGCTCTCTGGGACAACATAGTGAGGCCCAGTCACGCTGGGTAGTGATGGGCTTCGGCTGGCTTCATCTAAAGAAAGGGGAGCAGAAAAAACAGTCAGACCCCTAGGTCCATACATACATGCTAATCACAGACAAGAGTGACAAATTGCCCAGAAACCTTGTAGAACTCAGAACTTCACAGTGCAAGGGCCTGAGCAAGGTAATCTAACTTTGAAACTCTAGCTGGAGCCAATTTTGAAGCCAAGAGACCCCATATGTACTAAATGAATGGTTGATAAGGGGCTGGAGGGGGCTCCCTCAGTAAGGATGTTGGATGGAGAAAGTAGGCTACCACTCTGAGAATCAAACTACCCACTCCTACCAAATGTCTTGCTCTTCCTTACCTGCTGGGAAGCCAGTGGCAGGGTTATGTTGAACAGCGTTCAGTTCCAGAAGAAGTCTGTCCAGTTCCGAAAGGTTGCTGCCCAGAGAGGAGCTGGTCATGGTGGGAGACGGCTCTGCAGACTTCTGCTTGTTTGGGAAACTAAAGATGAAAGGGAAGCGTGAAACTTTCACATCGTGATACCGCAGAAGGAGGGGAGGAAACTTACATTAGGCTCACTAAGGGTACACATGTACTGTATTCTTTACAAGCTGATGCTTTTAGCTCCAGGGGAAAAAAGATGTAGTCATTTCACAAAGCACACAACACAGCCACTGCTTAACTGCATCTTCAGTTGTGTGCTACAAAGAAATAGCAGTGATGGACAGGGCCTCGGGTTTTAGGACTGTTTGCTGCACTGCACGGCCCCAAAGAGTTAACCATCTGCAGGTCCAAGATGCACAGAACAGCAGCAGAACCATTAGCCCATGTACAGGAAAATGACTTGTTTCTGCTGACATCACACCGAGCAGCCAAAGCCTTCCCTCTGAAGCAAGGGAATGCACAGACTGGAGGAGCAAAGGACAAACCTCAAGCTATCAACAGAAAGTCAAAAGCAGCAGGTTTTGACTCAAGGTCTCTTTTTAAGTCCTCAAACCTTTACTTTGGGGAACTCTAATCAATTTATAAGCAAGTAATTTGAAACTATTTTCTAGTATGTTAAATACACAAGCCTTGAAAGAAGTTTACCTGTGGAGAAGCTGTGTATGGAACGCTGGCTGTAACCACTCCTTATCTTATATGGGTGATCCCATTCACCACACACAACTGTAAACTCTTTCAAAACAAAACTGAGCACCAATGCAGTGGCTTTTTAATAGTCATTACACTGGAATAACACTCTTCTCATCATCAATGGCAGGGAAATTATTTTCTCCTAGTTCTACAAATGGAGAAATAACTTCTAATGCTCCAGACACTCTTATTTTATCAAAAAGTTACTTTCCAAATCCAAAATGGAAACTTGTCTTGTGCACACTACCACACTATGCTCAGAAAGTTAATATGTAATAGGCTTTCTGATTCTGACACCTGTAACACTAATGACAATAGGAAATTGCATAAGGGCAATTATTATCTTTCTCTTCAGACTGAGAAAGAATAATCCACATATTCAATCTGAGCAAGGCACACTTCATCCTGACTCAAGCACACACACTACGATTCACACCAGAGCCAAGCCATGCCATGCCCTTGTATAGGGGAACTTATGGCTGCAATTAACTCCATTTTGTACTAATTGCATGCAGCCACCTAAAAAATTGCAATTACTGCCTCCCTTGGGCCATCCCTGGGTATGCTTTCCTCTACTCAGAATGAGCTCTGGTTGAAAGCAACTTCCTGTTCAGCAGGAAGAGCCAAGCACAGCTAGAACATGGCACCAGAGAAACACCAGTCTCCACACTGGGTACCATAAGGTACCCAGGACAGAGCGCTCTGTAGAGCGCCATCAGAGATGAAGGTCTGACAGCCTCTTCCTCACTCATCCCCACATCAGTAGAAAGGTCTGTCCTATCATACAGGCTACCTCTCAGTGTTAAGGGCAGCTACCTTTGTGAGTATAAACTAGTTCCTTACCCACCGTCTGCTGAAATCGAAGTTTGAAGAAGATGGAATTTACTTGAAAATTCAAGAAATTGCACATTCTGCTTGGCCACAGGTAACTGAGCTCCCCAGGACAACTGACCCAAAGGACACCCAAGTGCTTTTGGGCTGCTTAACACAGGGATGAATTTGTCACTTGTCTCTGGATCATATCCTGCACAACACAATCCAGATCCTGTTCCATCTGATGGATCCTTAGCCCCTTCTGCAGCTGAGCAAACCACAGGGCCAGGTCAATCTTTGAAGTGAGCATGAAAGTTACAGTGGCCCTTACAAAAGAGGTGATCAAGACCTGCACAGCACACCATAACATACACAGGAACCACAGGGTTTGTTTCCACTTATAGAAGGCAGCTTGAGCCACAGCAGGCTCGAGTCGTGAGTCAGGTTTATCTCTTAGCAGGGACAAGATACCTGTAGACGTGTTCCTCTTCACTGGCACGGGGAGAAGGAGAGCTGACCCCGTCTCTAGGAACAGAGGCACTGGAGCTTTTGGCACTAGAGCTGTATATGGGAGACTGGGACTGAGGCTGTGGAAACAAGATTTACATGCATTGGAAACTGAGAATACAAAACAAATGCACACACTACTGCACTGCAACCCCACACATGGATAGGAAAGAACAAAGCCCAGCAGTAGGGGAAAAAAAAGAAAATATCTGCAATATAGCTAACCAGTCCCTGTCCTCCAGGAACAACTGTTCTCCACTTGCTTCAGATTTGCCTCTGAGTTGCAGATCTGTACTGGAAACCCCCTGCCTGCTTTCCACAGGCTGCGAGACAGATGAGTAACACTAATCTCATCACGCTACCATTTTCTTGGAACAATGACAATGATTCTTTTCTGCCATTTGCTCCAACCAGTTAGTTCTATGAAAAACCCCCACTTCCCCCCACTTCCCTGCTTTGTTCATAGCGAAACTCATCCTCACATTTTTCTATTCCCTCCCCTCGTCCACTTCCTTGAGAGATACTGCACCAACAAAACAAACACGCATCCTCCCCACCCACACACGTTCACTTACTTGCTGGTGGACGTATCTGGACACGTTGGGTTGCCACTGGTCTAAGGGGTCAATCACAGTGCCATTCAAGGCCTCATTGGAAGGTGGTGGGGGCACTGGAGGTGGCACAGCAATCTCCTGGTACGTGTGGTTTCCAGTTGGATAGGAGTAAGGCGTTTCCTCTGCTAGAAATACTGGCCGTTTGGAGATATGTGNGGAAATAATAATAATTTAAAAAGAGTAAAATCCTGGACTAGCACTTTTTCATCTCATTCAAGATATCCATATCAGAAGGTCTCTGGGAAGACTATTCATCTAGGGTGATCTACTGAATGGCCTGAAAAACACTACTGCAGCCCAGGACTGAATGGGTTAATCAAACTTCTAGTGCAAAGAAAATGCCAAGAGGTAACAAAGCAGCCAGAAAAACTGTGTCAGTCTCAGATTTTTTTCTTAACTGGAAAACCACCTAAGACCAGGGACCGGTAGTCTCACTGCACCCTGTAGAAGAGCAACCTAGGAGAAACCTGCCCAGAGGTCGACTGGCAACAGGATATTGAGACAGACTAATTACAGGCCCCACATCATCACAGAGTCATTTACTGTGACCGCAGGCACTGCTTTCTGAAGGAAACTATCTCGGGAGGGGTTTTCTCCAGAGCCTACGGTAGTGGAAGAAGCATGAAACTTTCAAAGTAGTCCATCACAGCACATCAGGAGTCTGTGACTCAGTTTTCCTAACAACCCCCTCCCCCCCCCCAGTGGTGTATCACACAAACAGTTAACTGGTTTCCAGAGGCTGCCAGGTAAACGCCATTTCTTCTCCTGGAAACAATTCTCAACTTACTGGGTGGAGACTGCTCACAAATTCCTGAAGAAAAACTTCCCCCAGCTAGAAACACCGGCACTCCAGCCAGGCAGAGGAACCCACGTCACACGTTTGGTGCCTCTCAGACACCTCCAAGCAGGAAAAACGCTCTCCCTCAAAGATGGGGCATGAAAAGGCATTCCCATCCTTCTGGCTTTCTGCCTGCAAACTTCCCCCTGCCCGTTCCCAACCCGGCGCTCCTCTGCGCTGACTCACGGGCAAATCCCAACGTGTTGGACCTTCTGTCCTGTGAGCCCACCCTGTGGAGCCCACTGCAGTCCCCGGTGGGGGAACCTCCAAGCCAGTGACTGCAGGTCTGCACTGTACTCACTTTCTAAAGAAAGCCTCACTGGCTGGGCGCCCAGCTTTCCACTGGGGCAGTAGCTCTAGTGCACACCTCTTCAAGGCTATTAGAGAGGAGATGGTTCGCTAGGGACACCGGCCCTCTCCATTATAAGAGCATCAGGACATACCTGAAGGCAGGTCCCTTCAGAGATGTGGAATTCAGCCAGACACCAGTAAGACAACTTCAGCAGAATTAGGAGAGGAGGGTCTTAAAAACTGCCCCGATCTCCCTCCCCTCCGCACAGACACCACTGTCTCCAGGCAATCCCAGTTAGCTTCCTTCTCCCACGCGCAGCGGGTACTTGATTCTCAAGTTTGGGGTGCAAGGGCTCAGCCTGAGTGCGGCCATCCAGCAGTGTCCTCCACCAGGGTGACAAGGAGCTGAAGTTCTCAGGTGGCACCAGAATAGCAACCGAGCAGCCGCTGGCCCTAATGGCTGCCTACCAGCGCTGGGGGGGGCAGGCACCTGCCAGCTCAAAGCCGCTTCCTGAGCACAGCAAACCACACCAGCCAAGGCACTTAGCAGCCCTTCAAGAAAATATATTAAAGGGTCAGATGGAGGACAGTATTATTGCATTACAAGATGAGGAAGGTGCTGCTTTTATAGTCACTCTCTTCCACAAACCAAAGCATCACAGAAGAGGGAAAAAAAAAACAAACCCAAATGAAAGCAATCCTGCCCTCAGAGAACAGAATACAGCCATTAGCAAATTAAATACTGTGTTAAATTAACTCTGTACACCTTCCGTTTAGCCAAAAGGATGCTCCAAATCATTTAAGTCACAGGCATCTTCCTACAGGGGCCAAAATGCCCCAAAAGCAGTTTCTCCAAAGGGATCCCAGCTTTCTGCAGCTGGGGAAAAATGGACTTAGTCTTCTTTTTAAGCAGAAGAACAGAGTGGTGGATTCCAGAGTGAAAGGCACATACCTCAAGGGAACTGCTGAAGAGCTGCAATTCCTTCAACCAGGCAGGTCCTATGACTGGAGATTTCGTGCACACAACCTCCAAGAGAAGTGCTATCCGAGAAGGTGTGGTTTTTGTTTCTCCCCACCAATGACAACAGCAAATCGAACTCCACCAGGAAGTGAAAATCCCATGAGGGTGCTGGGCTCCTCCAGCCCTGCAGAGGGGACCCAAACCAGTTTTCCACCCTCCACCCCCAGCCCTTGCCACAAAATTCTCCTCCTCCTCCTCGGCTCAGCGCTCTGCTGGATGAGCCACCAGACAGAAATGCACTGATTTTTACTAACGGCACAGAAGTGAGTTCCACTAGATTTACAGGTTTACTTTTCCAGGTCCTGCAGAAGAAGAAGGGTCTGGAAATGCCAGGAGCACTCTGCCCCCAGGTTGTGAAGGAGTTAAGGAGAAGACATTGCAGTTTAATGATTAACTTCCCCCCTACCCTCCCCCTTCCTGACTTGAGCAAACAAGGCAGAGCTGAGGAACAGGAAGTGGAGGGAGGAGAAAAGGCTGAAGAGGAACCACTCAGTTACTCAAACTGCACTCTAACTTTACAACTGATACCAAAGCAGGAAGGCACCACCCTACCCGGTGGGACAGGGAAAGGAGCAAGCCAGGCACATACGCTGGTTTCTGGCTGGCAGAGGACCTCTCCTGCTTGCTCACCCCGTGTTCTACAAACCCACAGTCCACCCTTCCTCATGCTCCAGTCTCTCCCTCCAAGCTCACTGCTGCGACAGAGGGAAGGTCTTCCCCATTAGCATCCAACCCATTGCAGCTTCCAGCCACGTAACCTGTTCTCCAATCCAATCCAATCAGCAACCCCAGTTTCCTGAAGTTTGGCCAGACTGGGGAGTTCCGCCTGTTCAAAGGGCCTAACACTGGCACCAGAGCTGCCCTGAGGAGGGCAGGGCGAGAACGGTGGTGGCATGGTGCCCATTCAGTCCATCCCACCTTGCCGGGCTTCACCCTGCCAGAGGGAAGCGACAGGCACAGGTTAGAAACCACTCCCTTGGAGGTTAACCCAGGAGGTTTTACAGTCCAGAGACCAACCAACAGGAGGCAATGATTCAAAACCCAGCCAAACAGATTAACTGTTTTCCATCCAGCACTGCATCCCAAGAGCTCCCAAAGTACTGTGCAATGATTTAGCATTTGTGGACTATTTTAACGCTACCAGAAGACAACATGAGATATAGATGGGGGTGGGTGGGAAGGACAATTTATTAATGGAAAAGATGACCCACTGCTCTCTTTCTTTCACCCACAGAACCATAACCTGATGAGCTGTAAGGAGATGCTGTGCCTTGCGCAGCGCTGCACCTCACGTTACAGGACTGAGTTCACTACAGTGACCCCCCCCCTTCAACACAAATACTACATTTCAATCGATTCGTTGGGTAATGAAGTGCTCCTTCCCAAGGCGACTCCTGAGGGACTCCTGTGCTGCAGGAGGTGTAAATCAAGCAGCCAGTTCCTCCCAACCAGTAGGAAGCAGTTGGCTGGATCATCCCAAGGCGCTGACGCAGACCGGTCGCACAACCAGCAGCCATCAGAGGGCACCCCTACATCCTTACATGGCCAGAAAGATGAAACCCGACAGCAATGGCTAACTTGGCAGTAACTTCACCTCACTTGTTCATCCCCGCTGAGTCGGGGAACCTGCCCCTATTTTAGGCACACAGAAACTTTCTGCCGGTGCCACGTGTGCAGCACGTCCCCACGGAGACACGCACCCTCACGCCAGCACACGCCGCGGCATCGCCCAGCACGCTGGAAACCACACACACTGACCTCACCACAGCTCTACTGCTGCTCTCAATCATCTTTAAAATACTACAGCCACAGCTCTAGGAGGCAGACTCTCCCAAGGTTAAAAGATCAGAGATTCATTTATCTCTAGAGAACAGATTTAACCAGTTTGTAGCAATAAAGTAAACCAGACACGGTTATGCTAGATCTTCTCCTCCAGGATCACCCCTCCTTCCACCCTCTCACCCCTACAAGAAGCCACTAACACAACCCATAGACAAAATACCAACTCACAGACACACAGATGAAGTGGAATCACAGGGTCCAGTTCCCAAAGACCCAGCAGGGCTCAGCCTGCTCACAGGCACCGGCTGTGGGTATAGACATTCTTGTTTTCCACTCTACCAGCAGAGTGATGCTCAGTGGGACGTGGAAGAGTGGGGGATACTTGCTAAGACACCACCAACCCAGAGCACTCCTGGTTGTCATCACTACACTGGTGTGGTCACACAGCTGATACAAGCCTAACCCCCTGTCTGCTGCAGCACAGCGTGCCTGGCCACTTGGTGGGTGCAGGTAAGCTGGCCAAGCACCCAGTAAAGCTGCCTGCAAAGATGAGACAGAGGCACAGAAGGACAGAGTCCTCCTCCCCCCGCAGGGCAGCCCCAAAATTACACGCTGGGTTGAAATCACATCCAGGCCAGAGGGGTACTCAAACCGCATCCACATCCTCCCCCGGTATGGGAGGACATTTGTGTTCGCAATCAAGTGGTTTTTCTACACAGATTTTCCTGTGGAGGAGGGACAGTTAAAGAATGATGTCACGTTTGATACCTTGACTATAAAGCACTCCAAGCCATCTGAGGCTCCAAGTGCATTAGTTTGCCTCTCTCTCCCTTCTTTCCCTTTTGCCAAAAAAACATTATTAACTCTGAGGTCCTTGGGATTCTGGTCTCCAAACCCCACACAGAGCTCTGCATATACACTAGCTGTGTGCGAGTGGCCCTGAATACAAACTGCATTGCTTCAAGGTAGTTCCCAGCATCTGCCAAAGCTCTACTAGTCATCTCAACAGCTTGGCACAAGAACGCTCAACCTTGATGTCCAATGACATTGAACTGCTCAGAAAAACCCCTTTTACCAAGGAAACCGGCGAAACCAAAGAGTAGGCAAATACCTCAGGCTAAGCCCCATCTACCAGTTGAAGCTGCACTGAAAAACCTAATAATCCCCCAAGTTACAGAGTGCACATTCCTGCGCTATCTCCCCGGCCCACACCTCTGTCAGGCCGAGGAACCGCTCAGGCATTCCAGGGCTGCGAGGCAGGCTCCTCCGCCGTCGCTGCGTGTCAGCGCTCGCTGCCCTGCAAAGGCGGAATCCTCCGGCAGGAGCAGCCTCCTCCGCAGCCGCAGGGGCACATTCTTCAGCTTCCCACATCCAGGTCTGTCTCATAAAGAGCAGCAACGCCAGACTCGCCAGGATCGCAACGTGGTTCGGCGGCCCGGAACGCAACCGGGTAACACAGCAGCCCCTTTGTACCGGTGCCCACATCAACCTCCTCTTCCGTAAATCCGAGTCGCGTTCAGCCCCCTTAAATACACACAGTTATTAAAAAGGAAACAAAAAATGACATGTATCTTCCCAAGAGTATTAAAAAAATAGTAATACTCTTTGTGTGCCTTCTGTGCATCTGAAAATGCTCCTGAATTAAGGTGGCACAGGGAAGCAGAACCCATCACAAACTAGTTCTGGACAAACCTACACAACAAGGCATTAACAAATTCACATTTGCCCATTTGAATCAAGCAGCTTTCAGCAGTTTTCCACGCCTCATAAGAGCTCTAGCATTTTTTATTGATTTTTTTTTTTTTAAAGTGAAGCCATTTAAAGAAATCTAAATGTGCTTTCTTCTGTTAAGGAAGCCTTCTACTACTGAGTGTCCAGCGTAGCTCCAGCCTGTGTGAGGGCTAGAGACACAAAGCCCACTCCGTCAGCAAAAAGATGACAGCGTTAGTGCCAGAAGAGAGAGAAGTACCTCCCATTTCCATACGCAGTTCATCTCTCTCAACAACTGAGGATGAGCTATTAAGCCATGCTGACACAGCAAATAGTAAGTAGATCAAAAGGAGGGTGGTCAAATTTTCTTCCACATCCCATCTACTGCTGGGAAGGAAATGGAAGCATAACCAAGGCAAGATATTTCAAATGTCTCAGATATCAGCCTTTCATTTTCAACAGCTGAAAGCCACATCTGCGCATCCATCAAACCGCACGTTGCCTGTAGCTCTGCTTCTTGCATGGGACATCTGGAAAGTGAGCAACACTGGAGACAAGATTCTTCATCCAGCCACCACACAGAGCAACCCCCTTCAGCCATCAGCCAGAGCCCCATTGCTTCCAGCATCTCCACTGCCACATGTCCCTGACAGCTCAGGCACAGCACACTGGGCAATCAGGATGAGATGTCTGAGCACAAACTACGGTATTTCCTCCAATGCAGCTGCAGAGAACAGGAGCCTGCACCTCCTCTGTTCTTCCTCACACCCTGTTTACCCAAGTAACTAGAACTGCTACAGCTTTTCCTGGCTTAGACAGCGGAAGATTCCCAGAGGATTGGCAAATGGAAATAAAAAGCAAGATAGCCGTCAGGGCAGGGACATGGACTTTACATGATAACCACGTTCTCACTCAGCATAAGACAAATTGCAGACCCTTCATTTGCAGAATGACACACCATGCTCCAGCCCTTATTTTTTTTTTTCTTAATACCTGTACAAGATGCTGAGTTCAAGTCCTTGACTTTTGCGGTGCCCTAAATGGATGAGGGGAACTGCACCTCCAGAACAGAACCCTGAGCTTGCAGACTCATCTGAGGAGCCTCGTTGCAGAATCCCTGAATCCAAACTTTAACAATCTCATTAAGTTCAAGCAAGTCCTCTCTTCCCCACCTCCAGGAGTCAATTCCACTCCAGCTCACACACAGGGAGACAGCTCGGGGCCGTAACCCAATCCCCGCAAGACAGTTTTACGCTGTGAGTAACTGCAGAGGAATGGGGAGCTTGGGTATATTTACCATATTAAACAGCCTTTCCAAAGCAGCATTTGCAATGCTTTAGAAGAGCTGCATCAGAAAGACTCATTGGAGCCTTGCTATAGGGCTTCTCACTCAAGTATGAGTCTGGAAGGGGCAGGGAGCCCCAAGGAGCGACACTGACGACAGGAAATCCCTTCTAACAGCAGCTTCGACTCCTCTCAGCAAAATGGAAGAGCATCATCAGAAACGGGGAAACCATGAGCAGAGGCAAACACAGGCATTGACTTCCAGGTAGAAGAAATGCAGTAGCAAGTTCTCAAGGCATTATATTTTAATCAATGTTTTTAAATGCAAGAAAATCAGTCTACGGAAGCGATAAAATAGAAGAACTACATTCAAAACGATACCTTAAAAATTCAAAGTGCAATTAGATGCTCTCAAAATCCCGAAGTTCTCTGGTTCACATATATAGGAAGCACGTAAAATAGCTTGGCTTACTTTCTAAAACACTTTGAGAAGGAGACTTTTAAAAGTTTTCCAAAATTTAACCATTATGTTGAGAAGGTGGTTAGAATACAGGACACGTAACAGCTCTCAGCTCTCTCATGAGGCAGGGATAGATTGTTATTCAAGATACAGAAAAATTCAAGGCACAAAAGAGAAGTCATTTGTTAGCCCTAGCAACTGCTGCAGTACCAGTACTGAGCAGCCATTGGTGGTTTTACTTCTTATTGTCTGCCCAGAGGAAGTTCGGATGACGGGGTCAAAAAAATCACAGCTATTTTTTTCATGTGTTCCAGTGAGTGGTGCTTATTGGAGCCTTGTGCTTTCTCATTATCGAGGAATCGGGGCAGGCCATGCTTTGTGCCACTGCTTTATAAAAACCAATGTCCAGACTGTCAATACCTGGTATGGGTGAGCTCCGACAGAAGACAAAGCGGCATGGAAATCCTTGACACTTCTCTGTCCTTCAAAACCAGTACTGCCCTTCAGGACAGACCAGGCTGTGCATTTGTGGCACCGAGTCACACATTTGTGTAGGTGCTTCAGAAAAACTTAACAGCAAAGGCAATCCTGTAGTAGTTGTGTCGAGCTACACCAGGCTGCAGAGACAAACTCCAGAAGAATCAGTCCCGTGACAGACAGGATGGCTTTGGAATCATGTGATGGCAGCCATGGTGAACCCTAGCTATACCATAACTCCAGTATGGACAGCCAAACCAGTTAGCTTACCCCAGTACAGCAGCCCATGAACTCAACTCTGATCACTATCAGCAATTGTCTAAACAAAGACAAGACACAGGGCTGTAAGATGTGGTCTGCGTGATCAGCTGCAGCAATGATTGTGGCTTCCTGTCCCAGCCACCGAGACCCAAGCTGACCCAAGCTTTATCCCAGAGCTTGTGGCCAACTAACTGGTCCCAACTAACATCCACTATTACCACCCCAAGGCACAGGTTATGCAAATGTGTGCAAATACCTTCTGCTCAAAGCAATTTCAGGAACTGCTCATCAATAACTACTCACTGTTTGGGGATGACATGCAAAACCCTTCAAGTGCTCTGGCTGTCGCTCCAGCAGAGCTGACACCACCACGCACCAGTGTAAGGGAAGGACCCAGCAATCCCGTTTCCCCCAGCATCAAAGCTACGCTGCTCCTGGAACTCACCCTGCTGCTCACCAGACTAATTCAACTCACTGATCCAGTAGAAGCTTGCTGGGTTATTGGTTGGGATTTTTTTAGGTAACCTGTTACATTTCTTGGAAGCATGGCTCCTGCCTCTCTCTGACTTAAGCAGTTTCCAGAAAGTGTTTTAAAGAGAACAATGCCAGAATTTAGCCCTTGTCTAAGTAAGTTAATAAAACTTGGGCTTTAAGTAGGAAATACTATACTTTCACCTCCAAAACTCAGGCCAGGAAACAATAAAGTCCAGCCCCATCCTGCCATGAGTTGAAAGAAATCAGCCATCCTCCCATCCAATTCCCATAATTAATCTGCTTCTCAGATGCAGATGAGAAAACCAGCAGCCTGAGAAGGGAGCAATCAGGAGACAGCACAAACTGAACTGCTCTTAAATTCTGGAGACATCCCCCACCACTACCAGCCACTTCCATCTGAGCCCACACTGACATTTTCTTTTGGCTTTGCAGCCCCAGGATTATGACAATGAGGAGAGAACCTCAACCATTAACCTTACTGGTGCTCTCTCCTTTGTGCCATTGAGCCCGAGAGTTAACTTTTGACACAGACTACTCCTGACCATAACATTTTGAAGATGAGCCAACTCTATATGCTACAAAAACCCAACAGAAGCCATCACATGAGCTCAGACCTTCCACCACACTGGATCCCTCTGAGGGGCAAGAGGGCTATTTGTACATTTGCTAGAAAACCATAAGGGTCACCGCAAAACCCTTCCTGGAACTGGCCACACCACTTCCTTTCAAATTCAGACAAACATTTCACTGAAACCCAGCCCTGTCCTGTAACCTCAGCAGTGGTGTATTTGTCAGCAGGGCAACGGTGCTGGATTGCCAGCATCCTGAAGGGTCAGCTAGTTCCCATGTAACCCGGCAGCATGGCACAGAGAGAGACACCCTGCAGGAAACCAGCCCACCAGTTCACAGCTTGAGGCCAGTAGTCCCTGGGAACCACAGCCCCATTCTTTGGGTGAGCATCTTGGATGCACCTCTTGTCATCTTTGGTGCAACAGGCTGGGAAATCCACAGTCAAATGCTGGCTCCGTTCACATCCCCAAGTTGGCAGGAAGGTAGTAACCTAATCTTCACCAGGCCCCCAGGGCACGGGATCATCCACACGGCTGAGACACACTGCAACTGCCTTGGAGATCTGAGTCAGCACGGTTTCCTGGATGAAACAACACAAATCTACAATGCTCTCTGGCCCACAGTCCAAGCTGTGCAAAGGAACCACAAAAGATTTTCCTGTTGTCTTGGTTTGAGGTAAAACAAACCAATTTTCTGTTCAGTAGTTTTACTTTTTCAGCTGGGCCTCTTCTAACTGACTAAAGTCTGAAATGAACAGCACATTGTTCAGAGAGTGTTTCGTCTCACAGTGATAAGACCTGATTACACCAAGGGATGGTGCAGAGAGGCCCTTGCTTACACTTAGTGCTAGAACAACCAAGGTCAGGTAATTTTGTCAGGTGACCCAAAACTGACCAACTCGGGTATTCCATCCCATCCACATCATGCTCAGTATAAAAGCTGAGGGATCAAAGGGTCCTGGGCTTCTTCCTTCAATGGCTGGTGTCTGAGGAGGACCCTGTCTGTTGGTCTGCCTTTGATCCTGATCCAGAATCCAGCTCCTGTCACCGAGTCCAGCCTGGGGCGTTCACTGGTGCTGCTGGGGACGTGATCGTCCTCCTGGGAGCCTGATATGGTTTTGTAGAGACTGTATACTTCTTTTTATCCTTCTTTTATACTTTTAAATTTTTCTTTTTATTGTTTATTATATTATTATTATTCATTAAAGTAGTTTAGTTTTTTTTCCCTAAACTCCTGAATCTCTTAATCCTTTCCTCTCCTCTCTTTTCCTTAGTGGGGGGGAGGAGGGGGCGTCATCTGTCCCATTGGTCAAAACCTCGACACCCGTAGGACCACAGTTTCTCCACTTAGCTCTTGAACTCTGAATTAGACCCCAGCACAAACCGGCCAAGAGAAATGAACCACCACCTGCAAAGAGAACCGCAGTCACTCTGCCTTCCTCCAGCTTCTTAGAAAAACTTTCAACTCCTTTCTGCTACCTCAGAACAGGTCATTAGATGGCTGAGATAACACAAGTCAAGTCCCACAAGGCACATAGCTGCTTATGTGGTCAGTTTTGCTGAGCATCTTTACACTGAAGTGATCTGTGATTTAAGTACCATCTCCTTTCAGAAGGGATGTACCTGATGCTCCAGAAAGAAAAAAACCACCAAACAGTAAGGTTACCAGCCCAATTTCCAAAGAAAATATGGCATGAATATGGCTTTTTTTGGTTTTCAACTGAAAAGCTGCTAGACCAAGTGTAGACTTTTCAGGTTCTTCAAATGAACTTATGTTGTCCACTCCACAGCTACCACATTCAGAAGCTGTCACCAGAAACACCAGGAGAGCAAACTCTTACAGGCTCTAAAGATCTATGGACAGCATAGAGCTAAGCAAGGCCATACAAATCCTGATTAAGCTGGCTGTTGTCTTCGTCAGTATTGCCTCCAAAAGGAGTACTTGGGCTTAGTAGCAGCACTGCAACAGCTGTGGTTTCAGAGCCCGCTCCCTCCCAAAGGTGTGTCCTCTCCTTTATTTCTCATTTCCAGAAAGTGCTGGGGAGGGTGGAAGGGAAGGGTTATTTCCTGTTGCACACAGCATCCCCTTTTTTATAGCAGGGCTCTCTCCACACTTGAAGTGAGAGTCATCTTTTATTTACTTCCCTCTGTTTACAGTCCTGAGCAGCAAACAACTCAGGCCAGGAAAAAACACCCTACACTGAGACCTAGTGACTTAAACTGAATTTATGTTCCAGCTTACCAAACAAATAAGTGTTTTCAGTTTCACAGCTACCAAAGGCTTCTGAGAATGCCAGATCCCCAGCTACACAAGCCTTGAACGCCTCTGTATTCTGAATAACGATTCACAGACAGACAACCCGCAGCTGAGTGAGGCTAATAGAGCAAATAATCCCTTGAGTGGATCCTTTCTATCTAGATTCACTGTACTTTCAAACTGAGTCCTGAACAACAGGAAACAATGACCAAAGATGGATAATCTCAGCCAAAAAATTCTTCCACTGCTCTATGAACAACCTTCAGGAGGGTCAGGAAAAGTTTGCAAAGGGTTTACAAGTCATAGGCCCAGCACATCCTGTGACAGCGCCTGCAAAAGCAGCAGGCAGAGCTAAGCTTGTCGCTTGTACAGTGTTTAAGAGCACAAAGCCAGGTTCTGCTTCACTGAGATGTTGGAAATTGCACAAGAAAAAGTTTGTGATTCATAAAATGCTTCACACAGACCTAACCAGCCTTTACTCAATACTCATACCCATGACCTCCAGTGATTCAGACCACCATGACTTAAATACTACTGTGTTCAGATGATTGTCCCATGCAAAAAATTACAGCACTAATAACAGAACTGGAAGCTATTTTCAGCCACATTTTTCAGTTGACAGCTCCACACCCTAAACCTAAATCTCCACGTGTTCCATTTTATATTGGTATAACAGGCTGTGAGCTGCAGCAACCTCTGCAGCCACTGCACCCAATTTCCAACCAAGAATCCACACCCAAACATTCACATCCCCTTGACAGCAAGCAAAGTCATCTGCTGTTCAGAAATGGAGAACTGACACGCAGCCCTGAACAACCCAACAGAAGATGGGAAGTCCACATTATTTCAGAACAGAATGTAAGTCTCACTCCCAGGCCTGTACTAAAAATACTGAAGTTGGAATTTCTCTGTCTGAATCTGCAGCCTGCTATGAGCTCCACCTGCTACTGAGACTTTTGTCAGAATCCTCGCCTTTTGTTAGCAAACAGACCAGTGTTGCAGTGGGCAGTTACAGTCAGCCCTAAGAAAGATTAGGAGGAACAACAATTCGCAGAACTTAGTCTCCGTGTCTCTCCCTGTGTGTCAACTGCCAAACTGGAAGCAGCTCTGGTCTCCAAGAAGGGTAAGTACAGCCTCTGATGGTCCTCTCCTAGAGTGGCTCTTCTTGTGCAAGATCTATTTCTGATCTCTGACAGCAAATAGATCTTCAGGCATTTCCAGGAAGTCCCAGACAAAGGCATTAGCAAATGGCCAGTATTGACCTAACTGTCTCTGGGAGGGAGGCCACTTGGCTCAGACAAAAGTACAGGACATTAGCTCTGTTCAAACTCAGCAACACCCCTCAAAACTGATCAGGAATGAAAGGGCATCCTGGCTTAGTTGGTGGAAGGAGCAGATCAGAGTGAGAGGGAACATCTTACACGGTTAATGCCGCCTCACTACTGACCTGTGCTGGAATTCAGCCAACATCCTGGGTGGGGGAAAAAAACTGCAAATAAAAACAATAGCCACCAACACACTAACCTTTTTAGTCCTCTATTTATCCTCAGGTGCACTGAATAACAAGTTACCCCTCCCCATGCATGTCATAAGGATTTTTATCTGCTTCTGGCTTCCCTCAAAGTTTCTAGGAACTGGGATGAACATTCAATAAAGTCCAACAAGATCTTCTCTCCTTTGCCAGAACAAAACAAAACAAATTCTTTAAAACCAAACAAGCAGCCGCTGAACTGACCCCGCAGGGACAATTTCCCAGGCTCGAGGCCTCTGATTGAAATACCAACTCCCTTGTATCCCTGCAGGAAAAGGGGCTCAGCCAAGCCAGCTATCTGAGGAACCAGACCCTTCCTGCCACATCAGGTGCAGCTACTCCAAAAGCACTAGGTCAGAACACAACGTGCATGCAGGCTGCCAATTTACAAAACAATCTAGTACAAAGGAGCCCAGGATGGGCATAGAAAGAACAGAAAACAAGGCACTATAGATTTTAAACCATGGCTCTGGGAAAGGGAATAAAGAAGCTCAGGCTGGAGACATTTCTAGTCCCTCAGCAGATCAGTCACAGCAATAGTGTCCTTGGGCAGGAAGAGCATCACAGCGCTGAGAAATTTATCATACCCTACAATTTTGCTACAGCGGACGCCACTCCAAACCCGTGCTGCTCTCTCCACGTCAGATATGTCAGGTTGATGTCATATAATTACTATCCTGCCAAAAGTCAGTTTGCCCTCCTTGTGCAGTGAAAGGAAAGGCTCCCTCTAGCATTCTTCTTCCCTAGAAGCATTTAGAGCTGCTGGGAAAGACAATTTATCCATCTCCTCCAGCAAATCAGCTTTCTTCCTTCAGCACGAACATACGCTCTTGAGAGACGTGAACTGGGCAACCTGGTGTCACGTCTTCCTGAAAGAGAGATGGGCAGAGAACAGTTAACGACAGGGACAGCAGAGCAGAGTGGCAAACACTGCCACCATTCCTGTGACAGACCCTGCTCGGCCCCAGACTATGGCACTTGGAGGAAAAACTGCCAGTGCAGAGCTGTGTGGCACCCCGCTACTACCAAGCAACGTGCCCACTGAGATGAGGGTAGACAAGGGCATATTTTAAGGCCTGGGTGGACTGTACTTGTTTGAGATTTGCATAACTGTAGGCAGTTGTGTCTGACTTGAACTGAAAACTGTCCTAAACAGAATTGAGGTTACAATACATGCTAATCCAGCATTGGATAACTCTTTTGAGCAGCTTCTGAGCAGTAGCTTAGTGCCATAAGCAGTGGCAAATCAGAACAGCGTGAACACACAGCAATGGTTTCCAAATCTTTGGGCCACAGCAACCCTTGTTTGCTTGCGCTCCAGAGGCCTCAGGTAGAAATCAAAAGAGTGTAAGTTTGACCATTCAGGAGGACACTTTAGACAGCTCTAGAGTACTGACCACCTGGAGATGGTAACTCAGCCGGGGAAGGAAAACATGCTCCATCAGGGTTTACATGGGAACAGAGCACAGGAGTTCCACTGGACAGTGGGCACCGTGGAGTGAAGGGTACAGTTTCACAAGATGCAGAAAGGCAAATTAACAGTTCACCACTGCCAAAAATGGAGAGGTTTTACTCCCTCTTCCAGACATGTGCTGCTGCCACTTACTTGTGTTGGCTCTGGCTCTTAAAAGACCCCTGCAAGAACCAGTTCAACAGAATATACACTCAGACCAAAAAAAAAAACATCTACTCTCTTTTGGGTTAGAAAAGAATCAGATGGGCACAGCAGTCTGCAAGAAGGGAGGGGTGTGTTCAACAGCCAGACGGGAGAGCAGAAAAGAGGTAAGGATGAATGAAAGTAAAGCCATCCCCATTTCAGCAGCAGCAAGCCATTACATTGACTCAACTGCCAGCAGGACCACCACCTCAGATACCTCAGTCCCACCCTCTGCCACACAGATAACCATAGTCAATAATAAGACTGCTAAATATAGCTATGATCCTGCCCATCTGCTGAAGTAAAGATGGGTTTGGACACAGTCAGAGACAAGATACTGCCAGAGCTGTCTTTTTTAAAAGTAACAGAAGTAGGAAAGCATGTGGACCCTATAACCAATAAAGGGCAGGGTAAGATCTGCGTGGCTATCCAAGAACAGACTTGAAACTTAAGGGAGGAAAAAAATAGCATCTTTTAAACAGTGGAAATCCTATCCAAGCAGCATAAACAGATCTGAATATAGACCCACCCAGGCAAAGTGCCAGCTACAAAATTTGAGACACACATAAAGATGATGAAATGAAAGACAGAAATATTAGTACAAATTCTGAATTCATTAAAAAGCATTAGAAGCACAAATTCTGCCCATGAGATGTAGAATGCCCTGGCTACCAGCAAAAGCAGGATTCCAGCAATAGGGAACGGGGACACTGACAAGACCTTGCAACCGTACAGCCAGCGCAGTCATGTCCATATTTAGTACAGTCTTATTGAGACATTCCTATGCTGAAGGCTCTTAAATAGGGTTATCACAATCCAAACTTGAGAGATCTTAGTCCTTGAAGAGAATATTTTTCATCAGCTCCAGCAGCTTCCCATTCAGTAAGTAACAAGCACGTCTCCCGAGAGCATAAATGCAAAGAGCGTTGAGCAAACGCGAATCCACCCTTAAAAACCAAGGTCTCTCACATTCGAAAAGCCTGTGCCTGTAGGGAGAAATGAAGTGCCAGCAAATCTCACCCAGATACTGGGGATGCCAAATAAAAGGTTAGTATACTGGGATACAAATAAAGACAAGTTAAGAAGGCCCGCTGCCTTGACCTGCCAACCCCTCTGAGGGGGGTTGTTTCCCTTTTTTTTAAAAAAAGGAACTTTTGTCCGATGTGGTATATGGTTAAAAATCCAATTACTGAGGGAATGCTCTCAAAATGGTGGCTTTTTCTTTTTAAGAAGTTTTTGTTTCTGCAAGGGTTCTCTGCAACAGAGAGTAGGAGCAGACTTGGAAGAAAAAACGAAGTCTTTATAAGCCAAAACGCGTAAGTCATCCTCAGCAACTGACTTCACACAAAGCTCTGCCAAAAGTACAATGTAAACTCAGAGCAGGGCAAAGGGAAATGACAACAAAATATTTAACATTTTTCAGTCATGTGGATCTTAGTACTACTTATAACTATAATAGGTAGAAAGTTTCTAAATGAAGCTTTCAGTCTGAGGAGCGTTCTGCTGAAACTTAAAGACAACCCGAGTAATTGCAGAGAGCGGGCAAACAACATCTTTGAAGGACAGCAGAGCTCAGGGGCCAAGAGACACAGGGTTAAAAATCTAATTAAAGCAGCTTCTTTCTACTTTAAAAGCAGCTTCTGGAAATTAAAGGACAATGGTCCAGAAATGAACGTGAAACTGGTCCCCCAGTCTACTTTGGGAGATGTGGGTGGCAATTTGAAGGAGATTGCTGATGGCTCCACAGCTCTGTCTTTTTTCTCCCCCCCTTTTTTTTTCTAGACATTGGCAGAAGACTGAGGGCCAAGAGTTTCACAAAGGGATGACTGAGGCCCAGGGAAAGAAAGGAAATTGTTAAAGCCAGAAAGAAAACTAATGCTTTTAGAACTGAATATATTATAGCCAGTGGATGGAGTAGAGTTGGACAATGTTGAAGGTTTTCTTATCTCTTCCTACCATGAGGAGGTAGATGACCCACAGAATCATAGAATCATGCAGGTTGGAAGAGACCCTTGGGATCATCAAGTCCAACCATCAGCCCCACTCTACAAGTTCTCCCCTACACCAGATCCCTCAACACCACACCTAATCTACTCTTAAACACCATTCTACCTATCATCTGGCTTCATGACAGAAGCACTAGTCACAAGCATCTTGCTTGTTTCAACACCAGCAAGAGAAACAGCAACGACTTTGCCTTCACCAAGAGCAGTTTTAATAAAGCAATTTAAAACATGACAGCTTCTTCATCTCAGTGTCCTGCACACAAGTTTTTGGTTTGTTATTAGACAAAGAAAAATTTGATTCCATTAACCAAAGGCTGCTTTACTCAGGAGAGAACTCATGACCACAGAGAAGTGCAATTAGAAAAAAAAAATTATGCAGACCAAAAAGAAAGTAATTTGTGAGAGGTAGAGATGAGTAAGAGACCAATCTTCAGCACTGACCAAAAATGGAAATGCCAGCAATACTGAAATAGAAGCAGCATGAGAATAAACTTCCCTTTCATAGGTACATGAAATAAATCCTTCTTCAAATTGCTTTCTAAAAAAGGGGTTTCAGCACGATCTCTGATTGTTCCTCCACTGATCCTACGATGAAAACCAACGACCATCTGAAATAACTGAGAATATTTTGCACTAATCTGCAGAAGTCAAGATTCCCAGCCCCTGCGCTTCTGCTTCACTGAAAATTAAGTTGACTTCTTTGTCTCAACTTATCACATTCTCCCCTGCCATACACTGAACTAGGGCATACTACAAAATTGGTTCATTTTCCTACCGAGTACGTAGATGCACAGATCTTTACGTGGACATCCCATCATCATTGGGTACTTTGCAATTAATCTGACCCACTTCAGAACCACACTGGCATTTACGACCCACAGAAAAACTGAGGGACCAGGCTCCTCCACTGAGACACTGAATGTACAAAACCAGCCTTACACACACAAACAGGGCACTGCAACTGCCCCTTCCCCGAGAACAATATCCCACTCCTATCTCTGTGACAAATCCAAGCCTAACTGCTTAAAGCAGCTGGAAAACTAACTCCAACTCATCCCCCCTGCAGGGGAGGGGGGGGGAAAGCAAATAAAAAAATAGCTCTTCCTGCCAAGCAAGCACTGAATACACTGCATTCCATTTCATTAAAACAATTACTCAGACGCCAGCCAAGAATTACATAAAGCTTCCTCCCTGCACCACCCCCAAGCCCCTTCTCCTCAACCCTCCCCACCAAGACCCAGAGGAACAGCTTCCCAGCTCTGCAGAGACAGGATCACGCCGGGGCTGTTCCGCTCCACAGAGAGCGGCACCAAACACGCCTCCCATCGCACCCGCTGCTCCATCCACCCAGAGCCTTTTCCACCTCAGCAACGCAGTCAGAGAACCCCAGCAGATCCAGACCCCCCTAGAAGGTCTCTGAATTTCACGGCTACCATGGCAATTCTGTTTCATGTAGTCTTCTCCCTCACATTTGATGGTAGAGTAGCATCCAACAAATTAACCCCTTAACCAACTCTTAGAGAAAAATGAACAATAACCTAGCAGATTTTATCTCCAACTCGCATGATCCCAAGGCAGAAGGTGCTGGAGGCACCAGATTTAAGCAATTAAGAAGTATGGGAGCAGCGTGCCAGAGCAGCTGTGCTCGTGAGGCACTGCCCAAGGGAACTGCTCAGCGCAGCCAAGTAGCAAAATCTCAGATTAAGCACCAGCAGGACAGATTGAAAACTACAAACTCGGGGTTATTATAAGAACCCGGCTGACAAATTCATCCCAAACTCCACGCTGCCACTCTGCAGCTCCCAGCCTGACTGACAGCCCCGAGGCTCCTCACATTTCACAGCAGAAATAAAAGGCAGCTTCTTCTGGCCAACGCCACCCACCCACCCACAACACTGAGTTGGCCACTGATAAGAGATTTCATGACGTGGCTGAAATGGCATTTCGTTCCCTCCCCCAGCGCTCCAGCCCTCTGCAGGGATCCTGTCTAACTGCTGGAGCTGCTCCCCACAGCCAGGCAGAATAGTTCCAGCTGTGTATCACACTGCCTAACCAGGCCAGCACAGCCCAAGAAAAGTCTCCCACGTAAACCCCTAAGGAACAGAGGGAGAGCTGCGAACCAGAAGTATTAATCCTGAGCATCTCACTCTTGAGGACCACCTCCACCCAAACAGCATCACTTGCAACAAAAAAAATCCCTAATCCCAAGGCAGCTGCCAGTGCTGAGGAATGGGGACCAGCAGACCTAACTAATGGCCAAACACGAGGAGAGGCAGAGGAGACCAGCCCAGGACGCATCTCGTGGGGCACCAGTAACCTCAACCGAGGGAGCAGTTCACCTTAAGGCTATTCCATCTGACCCAGCTGAAACTTAGTGCCTCCAACCCAAAAAAAAACCTTTTCAGAGAGAAGCCTTGAACTTGTTTAGAATCATGAAAGAGGACAGAACAAGGGAGTATTAAGTCCCTAATCCATGGCAAATCATTACAGACCTCCTGCCTGCCCGTCACTTTTTCTACTTCTGGCTTTTTTTGCCCCCTCCTGCTCTTGGAAAAGCCCAGCCTAACCACAGCCCTTGACCTGCCACCAACCTCATAGAGCACCAAGCGAAATTCTCTGCTCACCTTGCTCTTCGGGGATGGAAGGAAAGCAAGATCCTTATCAGGCGTCTAGACAGACACAAGATTAATCCTGTCTGCCAGCTCAATTTTGTGACAAAAACATGGGATTGGTTTATTCCTGGAGACCCCATACAGTTTGATTTATAGCTGAGCCGTTTAGAGCACAATTTCCCATGCAAAGTGTCATTCAGAAAGTTCATTCCCTGGAGCGCTGATGTTCTTCACACCATTTGCAAAATGTTAGGAGTTTAAACACGTGCAATAAACAGTAAAAAAACAAAAAACCAAACCAAAAAACCCTCCAAAACAACACACAAAGCAAGAAATCAAGCTACACTTCACTGCATGCTGCCAGCCAGGTGTACTCAGTACCTCACCCAGCAAAGCCACCTACACCCAACTCACGTGTAAGACGACTGTGAGAAGCAGCGTGAGAAACCACATGTGAAGACTTCAGACTATCTCATCATCATTGAAATAACTTGAACTAAACCTGCTCACAATACAGAGCCTGTCCAGCACAGGGGAAAAGGAGCCAAGCAGCAACAATGCAGGCTGCCTCCCCCCGTGACCTGCCCTAAGTTCTCTTGGATCCTCAGCCCACAGTTGTCTCAAACTGCTTAGATGAATTTCCCATGTAAATTCTGAATAATTACTGGCTGCTACAAGAAAAAGCTGCATTTATATGAGCAAAAAAAAAGCTTACCAAACTCCTAAATAGCACAAACACATAACCTCAGGGACTCAAGTTCATTTAACTGAAAGGCCAACACCAAACCTGTTCCACAGCACTCCAGTTGTTGTTTCCACTTCATTTGCTCCATCAGGATTTAAAAACACGTACATAGAAGAGAAAGCATGGATTTTAACAGCAATCAATCAAGGGAGACTGTTCCCAGCTACCTGGTTTCTGCTGCTTCTGGGGCCATTTGCAATGAGAATGAGCACAAAGGGGAAAAATAGCTAAGAGTGATACAAGAAAGTCATCACCCACCTCCTATTTTTATGGTATATCTTTAGCACACGACATTCTTTGAATGACTTCACGACACTCTGTGGTAAAGGGAAAGACTAGAGTAGAACTACTGTGGCGAGCTTGGAAGAGAAAGGAAATCCTTTCTCCCGACTGACAGCCTGTCATAACAGAGGATGGAGCAAGGAGGAGGAATCAGAAAAGCAGAGAGGGAACATTAAACAGGTCTGAGGAGGGAATACAAAATTCTAAATCTAATCCTAACTTGCCATTGTAAGCTCTTCCAGCAGCAGTGACCGCAGAAGGCTGGTAAAGTGACTATTCTGAAATATCCAGCTGGAAGCTATTTCAGAAACACACGGATCTCAGCAAACATTAACCGTGCTTTGCAGTTAGGGAGTTATTATCCTTATTTCACAGGCAGAGAAACAACATGCCTGAAGTCAGGGCAAGTTTTTGAGGCTGTGGATAAATGGTTACCTCGTGCTAGATTAAACATAAGCTAAAAGAGGCAGCTTCATCTATATCCCCGTCCCCTGCCCCTGTAAAAAGAAAATGCCTTTCAGAAGAATCGGCTTGCTGATCCAGCTAAGTGCCCAGCAGTTATCGAGGACACAGGAAAGGGACAGGGGCAGAGAACACAACACACCTTGCAGCAGCCAGCAGTTAAATCAGATTAAACTAATTTGAAATTGCAAATTCCACTTTCTCTCCAATCCGTTGAACTTCAGCCCCAGTGGAAAGGAACAGTGCCGCTCTCTGCTTCTACACCACGCTGGGTCTAGTTATCTGGCCACGGGGCAAGGCAGTTCACCTTATTGATCCAATGGCAAATCACGTGTTCAATTTGGGGGAAGGGGCTGGTTTTCCAAAAGATCAGCAATTTGAACCAATTCACTCTGGAGCCCGACACTAAGTGGGCAGCGAGATGTGGGGAGGCTGAACCTGAAACCAGATGAGATGCAAGTGAGATTTTCAAATACTGAAACAAGAACANTTCCTGTGTGACCTGCTCTGGGTGTTCCTGCTCCGGCAGGGGACTGGACTGGAGGATCTTTCAAGGTCCCTTCCAATCCCTGATGTTCTGTGATTCTGTGAACAGGACCCGAAGGCTTTCACAGTTCCCTACCTAGCATTTTAAAATATAATAGTCTCATAGTCACAACAACCTTGTTATTAAACCTAAAGCCAGGACAGGCTAAAGTGAGCAAGAAACTCGGCCCTAACCCCCATCTTCTGATCATAGCCCGGGGAAGCTTCCTTCAGACAATGTCTCTCTCTCAGGCAGCTGGGGCAGAAGAGCATCTTCATTAACAGCTTCCGCCTCAGACAGAAAGGGACACAGAAGATCAGTGCACAAAGGGAGGGAGGCGCAGTCCGAGACGCGGAGCAGGAAACTGGGAGCAGAGATCCCATTCATTCCCACCGATTTCCCACTAGCACAGCACAACTGAATTCAGGCTCTGTCCTGGCTTTCTCCAAAGTCTGGGTATCACAACCAAAGCATTAGACTGACCCAAACAGGTCAGTGGCCACAGACAGGCTTTCCACCACTTTGTTGCAGGTTTAACTTAAGAAATTCATGTAAGTCTGTCTTAGCAGTAGATCAGAAAAATGACTGTGATTCAAGTTGAAGTGCATTGTTTTGGCTTGTTCTGCTGCCAGGCTTTAGAACTTTATCTGTTAGTTCTGCAGTTTCCCAACTTGTTACATGTAATAAATACACTTCAAGGAGAAAGAGGTGAGGAAAAAAGGGTCTGGAGAAATTAAAATATCGTGATTCCCTAGGAAAGGAAGAACAAATAGACAGAGTTAAAGAAGATGGATGAGAAGTTGCCCATTTCTTTCTCTAGTGGCAGAGATGGTGTCGGAGGATCAGTTTTAACCAGAAGGGCAGCTGAACACTTGGGACAAGTTGACCTCTCCCAGCGAGGGACAAAGGAGCTAAAGACAGCACAGAGTCCTGCCTTTCCATGGAAATAGAGCAACAAGAAAAGAAGCCTCTCTCTGCATCGCACAGTGCTCGAGGCAGAGGACTCCGGGTCTGAGTCGCTCAGGACAATGAAGTCCCTGTTTGACGAGGGGTCAGAACAGCTAAGAAGCTGAACCAAGTCAGAACCCCATTGTGCAGAGTATTACTTCTGTTTACAGTCTTCTCACCCAGCAGCAGGAAAGACTCGGAAACCTGAGCCAGTAGAAAGCCAAGAGACTAAATTACTTTACCAGTGTTTCCCCCCAGTACCATTTCCTGGGTGTAGCTGACCATAACCAATTTCCCATTAAACTTTCAGTCAGATGAGACCAAAATCCACTCCATCTGGCTTCCAAAGGGAAGGAACCGAGTCAGAAATGGGCAAGTGTCCCCCTCAAAAGAGGGAGGGACAGCAGAGCCCTGCAGAGCACAGCTACCTCCATAACGTTAGGAGAGATGACAGATGGAAACACATGCACCTCCCATGAAAACTCAATGGCAAGGTCACTCCCTTTAAAGTCAATCTTGAGAGGATTAAGCCCTGACGAGAGGGTAGATTAGAGTTTCTAAAACAGAGGGAAACAACACTTAAAGTACAATCTTCTGTGCCTCTGAACCTTTGTACCCAGAATTTTGAAGCCACATTGCTACACAAACCTTCTGCAAAAGAAGAACCCTTGCAGGAGTGAGCAAGCACACCTAAGATAAGCAGCTTACAGCCGTTCACAGGCGTACCTAAAACACTGCCATAAGGGCATTCTTGCTAGAAAGGAATAGCTTCTTTGTAAAGCATCTTTTACAAGCTCTAGTGAATGTTGGTTTGGTTTTGATTGCAAAATCCAGCCTAAAGAAAAAAATAAGAAGCCTTTTAAAAAACAAACCAACCAACCCAAAAAACACACCAGAAAACCAAGTAGTAGAAAAGTGAGAATTTCAAGAGAAAGCTTCTAAAAGCAACATAATTTCTGTTTGGAGTTACCAAATCTCAGTAATAAATAAATAAAAGCTTTCACAGTAGTGTTTGCAAACAACCCCTTTCTGAAAAAGGCTAGCAAAACATTCAAAGTCAAAATCAAACAGAGTCTGACTAAAGCAAATATAGAGTTTCTTTTCTCCTACTCTTTTCACTATAAACACTCCACAAATTAGGTTTCTTCCTCTGCAGCCAGCAGATCCTAGTGGATCTGTTGACACATACCACTTAGAGAAGAAGGTAGCCAACAGAACCAAAAATAATCCCACATCAAATTCAATCTCTCAGTTTGTCTGCAGTAAATACGTGTGGTTGGTCACTCCTGTGCTGGAAGCACAGCACGTATCACCACCACGCTGTGCTCTGGTAACTCCCTGAAGGGGGTGATAGCCCTGAGTTAGGATTTTCACTCTTTAGGACAAAGTTCTACGCTCCATGCCAGCTTACAGCAGTGCCGAGCGGGAAGCCCATTCAGCAAGCTTCCTGTCAAACTCCAACCACATCCGCTAAATATGCTTCCTCACAGAGACCTGAGGAAGACAATCTGGAGGAGCCTGGTCAGCTGCTCCAGCTCCCTGTCTCCTCCCCTCTCCCCACAACGTGCTATTCTAGTTTATACCCGGGCCCAGCACCGAGCGTCCTGTGCCACTGGGGCTCCCCCACCTCGATGGGGCGCACCAGTTCCGACTGCAGAGCTCTCAAACAGCTTCTTGTGTGAACTGTGCCTTGAAACACCACTTCTTCAACACTGCCAGGGGGGAAAGGAACAAAGTTGGGTTTTTTTCAACTCTGAATGAATCCCCAAAGCAATACAAATCTAAGCTGACAGTTGTCAGCACTGGACTGGATTTCAGGCACTGGAATGGGCTGCCCAGGGAGGTGGTGGAGTCGCCATCCCTGGAAGTGTTTAAGAGTCAATCAGGTGTGGTGTTGGGGGATCTGGTGTAGGGGAGAACTTTGTAGAGTAGGGCTCATGGTTGGACTTGATGATCCCAAGGGTCTCTTCCAAACTAAACGATTCTACGTTTCATAACCTTTCCAGGTCAAGCAGCACAAAATTGAGATCCCTCTGGACCTCCATCTTACAGTGCACAAGTACACACCGATCAACTCCATCAGCTCTGGGAAGGAGGAGGAGATTGTTGATAAATTCAGGGGGTTAAGAACAGAAACACCAATGGGTGCTACAAGGTGTTCCCTCATGCCCAGCAAGGTCCACTCAGAAGCACGGTGTGGAAATATCTAAGGTGATGGTACGTGACATCAACTCTGAACCCGCAAGGTGTCTTAGCTCAGGGTCAAAGCTAACCTGCTTTGGGGGCAAAACCGGCCCTGGAAGCAGTGCAGTTATGTCCACATGGCATCGTGCCTGAACCAACAAGTCCTGCCAGACCAGCCTGACTCTGGACAGAGCCAGTGTAGACGCCTGTAACCATGGCACAGTTAATCCACAACTCAGATAATCCACCCACAGATAATGAGGAAAGAAAAACAAACAACTCTCACTTCAGTTCATAAGTTTGGCTTATTTCAGGGGGGTTGATTCGGCACAGCATCGTTCCTTTATTTATGCATCCCGAGGTGAGTGGCTTTTGATATAAAAGTGAGCGGTTTTGGGGCTAACAATGATTTGCAGCAGGAAAGTGGCTGGTGTGCCTTTCCACAGTCAATATTGTACACCAAAGAACAGCTCAGAGAGAGAGAAAAAAGTCTGACTCTTTTTTTGCTCAGTTGCTCAGTGCTGGATAACCAGAGCCTGCCCAGTCTGAAGGACGGCAGACAACTTGAGAAAGCCACGGTGTAATTAAGACTGGACGAAATCGAGCTGCTGAGACAAAAGGTTCTATTTTCAAAAGCAGATCACGACTATTCATTTGCGGTCGCGCCAAAACATTTAACACCTCAGACACACAAACCAGACTCAAACTCAAATGTTTTTTTCAGAATTTCTTTGGAGTTTGCCTCTAACCCTCTCACAGAGGAAAGAACGTGTTGAGATTGCAGCAGCCCGTTCGGACAACTGGAAAGTCACACTCCTACTGCTCAGGGAATGCAAGTGGGCCCAGTACAGCTCCCATGCTTTGTTGAAGAGCACACTTCTGAGACACTGACCAGGCCCTACACACCACTATCTGTAGGCTCACCTTGAAGGGCCACTCAGCAAGTCAATACACAGCCTGGGTGAATCCTGTTCTGACAGGCAACGCATTCCTGAACACAGCAGAGACTGGCTGTAGGAGCCGCAGCAAATCTCCAAGAGATAAACCGGGCTGAGGGGCAGGAGAGATGGCAAACAGAACGGTCACCGCTTAAAGAAACAACTGTGAAAATAACCTACAGCAGAAATTCAGTTTGCACCACCAGCTACTTCACCTGGGCAGAGATCATGGTTCCTACCTTAGGAACGAATCCTTCTATCTAGGTGGTGCACCTTTCACCAGGAACCTGTCCAGCTGATGGACTTGTTGCCCCTTAAGCTTTAACATCAGCCCGATTCAGAGTCTGATTTCTTAAGGTGTGACCACCAGCTTTATGCCAGAGCTGTAATGTGAGCTTCCAGGTCCAGTAACAAACCCGGGATTCTCCTACAGCCTATCTTACCAGAACGTCTGGTTTCCATTAAAGGTAGGGTGGAAGTAACGGACTGCAGCCCCTCCCCAGTGTCTGATTTAATCGGTTTCATAAGCGGAACTCAGTCACCCTAATGTCTCCCAGAGCACAAGGGATTTTGGCAGATCCACTCCCTTTCCGGCTTGGTACCAAAGGAACTCAAACTCTCTAGATCTTTCCAGTGGGGCCAGTTGCCTGACGCTTCCCCGCTACGTGGTTTCAGAAGGTTTCACACACCTGAGAGAAGCCAGGGGGAGGAGGAGGAGGAGCTCGGAGCCTGGCAGCCCCCCGGGCAGGGGCTGTGCCCCCCTGACCCCCGAGAGCTCCCCAGTGATCACTCCATACCCATGCAAAGTTACCGATCTCGCCCAAAAACAGCCTCGAGAGGCTACAGCAGCGGCAGGGGAGGAATCTGCTGAAAACCCCGACCGCGCTCCACGTTGCTCCGGGGATACGGGACCGAAGGTCGCCTTTCCCGACCGGGGCAGAACCGGGACAAACACCAGCGCCCGGACCGCGGGCTGGGGCGGGTATCGGCGGCCCCAGGGCAGGGCAGCCGAGGGGCCTGGGGGCGGGCGGCAGCGCGGCGAGNGTCTCCTTCACCGGTACCGCTGCGCAGGACCGGGGGGGCGGGGAAAGGAGGGTCCCGGGAAATGCCGGGTGGGGGATAAGGTCGCCCAGGCCTGCCGCCCTCCCGCCCGCCCGCGGGGTTCCGTCCCCGGGGGCGAGCCTGCCCTTGTAAGGAGCCAGCCCGCCCGTTCGGGGCACCGGCCTGCGAGCCCGCCCCAAACTGTGTCTCCTTCACCGGAGGAGCAGGACCCTCCTGCGTTGGGGTCAGGTTCGGCTGGGGTGCTCTGCCCGGGGAGGGGGTCCCACGCTGCACTGCTCCCTGCCCCAACAGCCTTCAGACAAATCACTGTTTCTGCACTCCTGATGAACTACCCCATCACCAGTAAAGCTTGGGCAGGTGGAACTTCTCCTGAACAACTGGCCGCGAGCTTGTTCCCACCAGAAAGGGAAGCCACCAACCACCTTCTGCTTCGCTCTGTTTAAAACCCCTAAGGCCCTGCTGGATTCATCATGTGACAGTGTGTCTTGAACCACCATTTCCCGTTGGCTTTTCCTTTCAAACCGCTACCAAACCCCGCTCCAACGCGGCAAAGTCCTCGGCCTTGCCCCGACCCGAGAGCGGCTCCACCCTCGTGTGCTCCACCATCGCCACACACGGCACTGGAAACCGCTGCTCAGCCCCCAGCCTTCAGCTCCTAATCTGACCAGAGAGGCATCGGGGACTATCAGTGTGGGAACGGCTAGGGATCCAGGAAACATGACTCTGGGAGCATTTTTCCCTACAAAGTCACCAGTCAGGCAGAGAATGTTCCCAGAGCCCAACAGCACGTGTCCTGGTGTGGAGCAGAGATGACGGGAGAGCGCTTTCCTAAAACCAGCGACCATGAGGTCAGCCACTAGCCATCTCCCATGCTTTGTTTTTCACCCTCTTGGCACAAACACACCCGGTTTCCCCAGCAAACACAGCTGGGCAGACATCAGCATTATTTCCTGTGCTAAGACAGGCCATAATGAGAACTAGCACCAGGGGGGCATGGAAATAGCCCCTCCCTAGCCCCAGCCCGGGTTTGGGAATAATCCACAGCCTCTAGGGAATTCGTTCCAGGTTTTACTCCAAATCTAGGGACTTCTCAGAAAATGACATCCTTACCTAGATCTAAGTACAACACAAACGTAGCCAAAGACTTTCACCATCAGTGCCAAAGGTCCCACCTGACACTCCCCTGCTGGTCCCTCTGCAAAACCGAAAACGTTATTTGAAGGGATTGTTGCATTTTCCCAAAACCCATTCCCAGCTGTACAATTGATGACTTCAGGTGTGTCCCCCTCAGGTGGAGCAACAGAAAACACCAGCACTTGCTGGTGGCATAGTGGACCTCAGGTTCATCAGAAACACAACCTTTCCTGGAATCTGTGCGTTTCTTTTAGGACCTGTCTAGACTTGGGTTGTAGTTTTAGCTCTGCATAAATGAGTGCCCACTGTGCTGTGTTTGTATCAGAGCCTGGGTACACTATGTTTATCTTCAGCTTCCTACAGTGGCCTTCAGGAGTCTGGAAGTGAGTGCAAATGGTTAATGTTGGACTCGATGATTCCAAGGGTCTCTTGGTATCAACCAAAATGATTCTATGATTCTATTCTAAATCAAGAAGGCAGCTCCTCCACTGCCTCAGGCCTGACATGAACACCAATGAAGTTCACCAATGAAGGCTGTGCCCACAAGAGATGGGTAAAGAAAAACACGTCATTGCCTCCAGAGCTTTGCTTACGGCTTCGGTGCTGCTATGAAAGTGTCAGCAAAGTGAAAAGGCAGTGTCACATGAGTGATACTATCTTCTAGTAACATGGCTTTTAAAACCAACCTTCTTCTCATTCCACTCCTCGCAGCCAGGTGCTGTTCACACCCGAATTCTTCTTCACATGCTGACTTTTCTTACTTAAAATTGTCTGTCCTTACCCCTCCCACGACAGCCCAAGGAGCAGGGGCAGGTTAACACTCATGCTGTTAAGACAACTGCTCAGGGGTACAGGGTTCAAGCCAAACTCATCCAAACAATGTTCACCCTCTCCTGTCCTTCCTAACACCCTGCAAATCCTGATTTCTCAACATCTACCTGCTTTCTACCTCTAAAACTCCTACTGACTTGCGAACACCTACTTGCTGCCCAAGCACCATTCTTATGCAGCTGCTGGCAGAAGCAGCTGCAGTTCCTGGTGACAGCCACCTCCAGCAAACTCTTTCCCACCAGAGCAGTGTCCCTAAAGCATGCCTAGAGGATGCTGGCGGGGCTAAGGGGGAAGTGACACTGAGAGCAGCTCATCCCTCATAACTGGTGCCAGATGGGGAGCACTAGGGAGTAAAGGTAATGCACCAAAGGGATACAAGGGGCTTCCTCTCATATGTTGTGCCCTGTGATTAAGACACATCATGACTCGACTTATCTTTCACAGGTGTGATAAGAAGTTACTGTGCCCATTTACAGACGGGAAACAGGCCAGGGAACTGGAAATAAAGACAGACAATGAGTCAGTATCAACCTCATGCTGGACTTCAGGACCTCCTGGCTCCCCACAGCCCAAGTTTTCAGAGTAGTTGCTCAAGGCACCTTTCCCTCTCATCAAAGCATCATTTACCAGTTATAGACCAGTTCCACAGAAGAGTTGCTTAACCCGCTGAGCTCCGCACACTTGACGCTCAGACTGGACAGATTAACTGCCCACTGTTCCCCTTCAGGGCTGCAATCTCAGACTGGCTGCCAAACAGAATCACAGAATCTCAGGGATGGGAAGGGNGTAGCCCTGCCCTGGACTCTCTCCAGCAGTTCCCTGTCCCTCTTGAACTGAGGAGCCCAGAACTGGACACAATATCCCAGATGGGGTCTCACCAGGGTAGCTACCCAAGCTCATTTAATAATACCTCCAATGAAAAGCACCCGTACTGACAGCAGACTAAATCTATGTCAGAGAAGAACAGATACACAGCTCCACTGACGCATTAGGCATGTTTAGAGCTTACCTGTGTGCTTTCCAGAAAGTGACTTGAAACTGCAGAGCGATGACAATGACATCATTGCAGCCTGTCTCCCCTGTGCTGTGCCACACAGACACCACGCAAGGGGACGCAGCTCCTTCTTCAGGTGAATGCATAAAAGAAAAATCCAGGCAGAGCTTTAGGCCTGAGGCAATGGCAGTAAATCCCCCAAAAATGGCAGTAAATCCCAACGTGCAGCTTCCCCATTCAAGGCCCAACTTCACACTTGTTGAAAAGGACCGATTACAGCAAATCAATCACAATTGGTTTCTAGCATAAGAGGTAGGACATGACTCTGCAAGGCAGAACAAAAGCACCAAGCTGGTGTATCATCACAGACAGGTTTGGTAGAAGACATGAGAAACAAGTGATAAAACCAATACTTACCAACAGTTCGTGTAAATCAAGCAGTTACAGGAAGCATATTACTCACTGTAAAGTACACATGCTTTTTGTACTAATCAGCAGGACTGACTCTGCCAAAGGGTAACGGCCCCTCTACGCTTCAGGTTTGATTTCAATCTGATATTGTTACCAATGAAGTGCAAATAGGGGGGAAATGAAGTTTAGGAGGTTTCACTGTCATCCCCAGCATCGCCGAATCATAGAATCATAGTATCATAGAATCATTTAGGTTGGAAGAGACCCT